>JAGFNQ010002125.1:707969-826372 GCA_024364735.1 Boesenbergia rotunda
TAGAGTGTGTGTGGTGGCTGATTATGGAGAGATCTTTGGCGCAAGACAATTTAGTTATTAATTCATAATGTTATAGTTCATTTGAATTTCATGTTCTTGCTTTATGGGTTTAGCGAATATTTAAGTTATGGATAGTTTTATATGCTCAATTCCTTAGAGTAAAGATTCCATGTCATTTCTTTTAGTCTATATATTTTTATGATTGCATTGGATGAGTAGAATATGAGTAGTTAGAAATATTGATACTTTGTTAGAGAAAAAGGTGTTTGTGCCAAGATAGTATCAATTTTCCTTTTGAATCGAGTTTTATTGCTTAAAAATGTTTAGAAAAGTTGCAATCACATTTCATAATGCTTTAGCAAGGTCGTAGAACATGTATTTGGTGTTATAAATTCATAGAAGTCAAGATTGGTACAAACTCCATTGTTAAAGTTTATATAAACTTGTTTAGTTTATTTTCTTCCATAAAAGTCCTAAATTCAAGTTTATAGATTCGTTTGATTGGCTAAATTGTTTAGGAAACTGATATAGAGTATAGAAATGATGTCGTAGTTTGATATGGCTCGAAATTGAAGGAATGGTGGACTTGGAAAGCAAGGGCCGAAATCTGTAAAACAGATTACAGCCGTACCAGTCGACTGCCACGTCACCAGTCGACTGGTACAGGCAGTTTAAGAAGGGTAAGGTTGTTTTCAACAGGTATTAGCTATGAGATTTGAGAAGAAAGTATGGCATGGTATTATTATACATGATTGCTTAAGTTAGAATATAATTGTTAGCAGAATTTAAAAGAAAAAAACAAGATTTCCGCAATTTTCTTTAGTCATGTATAAAAGTTGAGAAGTAGAGAAAAGTAACGATCCGTCTAAAGACAGTAAGAAGGCGGGTCGCTACAGTTGGTATCAGAGCAGTTCCCATTCTCCAGCATCATACACACATCAGCATTAGCCTTGCCGTCTTCAAGTAAGAAAGCTTTAAAGTTTCAGTTTTCTATTGCTCCTTTATTTAATTGCAGTATAGAGAAATGCTTAAGTACTACTCACATGTGCATAGAACAGGGAATCATGTTTAATCCCTTAGTATCACGGAATCATGTTTAATCCCTAGAATGGATATCAGATTTCTAAGTAAGAAGACAAGTTTATGCCTAGAGAGGTAGTAGTGATTTCTTGTTCCCTTATGCATTATCAAGATGGCAAGAAGAGGCCGAGCTCCTAATGCAAGGAACAGAACTCCAGTTCAAGATAACAATGAGCCTGGCACAGAACAGTCAAACCTGATGGCAGTCATTGCTCAAATGCAAGCTCAGATTTCAGAGCAACAGAAGACCATCGCCACACTGATGGCAAATCAGCACCTAGTGCCCCCTACACCACCCACAGCAGGAGTGGAGGATGTCCTTCATGTTGTGATCTTAGTATAGCAAGACCAAGGTCTTGATTTGCCCAAACATAAGGTTTGGAGGATTTCGGCATGTAAGGTGTCCGATAAAAGTTCTGAGTAAGACCAAGGTCTTACTAAGCCCAAGAACGAGTCAGGCGCCCCAAGCACTCGGGTGCCCCTATTGTGTCACGTCAGTATTCAAATAGAGTTGACCGGGACTATAAATAGGCCCTCAGAGCTCAGCTCCAAATCAATCATTGCACTATAAACGAATTCTTCTAAGTTTTTCTCTGAGTTCTAATTTTATAAGAGGTTTCTCCGTCCTCAAGGAGTTCATCTGAAATTTGCGTTATACTTGTCTTGGATTAGCAACCATCGTGGTTGCAACCATGTAATCATCTTGTGCCTCTTTTATTTCTGTTATAATTTCTTATATGTTATGCTTTGCTTGTTAAACTAACTTCCATCTTTATTGAGCAAAACAAGAGATTGTTTTTATCTTTTCAGGGGCAATTCACTCTCCACTTTTCGACCTCACGATCACTGACAAGTGGTATCAAAGCAAAGATGCTCCAGAAGGACTGGCCATCATCTGAAACAATTTACAAAATGGTCGAACCAACCATCTACCTACCAATATTCGAGGGGGAGTTTGCGACTTGGAAACGCAAGGTGCAAGTATTTTTTAAGACTGATTTTGATTTATTATTAATAATGAAGAATGACTTTGAAGCCCCCAAAGATGCCAAGAATAAAGACAAAGGCGAGAGCCTCTAGACGAAAAAGGAGTAAACTTTATGGCAAATGGGAAACCAGAATTTTATCTGCTAACCATTCTACTGGCACAAGAAGTCAACCACGTCGAAACCTACACATCAGCGAAAGAGCTCTGGGAGAAATTCTTGGAGTTGCATGAAGGAATCTCGGAAGCAAAGCTGGCACGATGAGATATCCTTCGGAGCCAACCAACCAACATCTAGATGGAAGAAGGAGATATGGTGGCGCAACTGCATGGGAGAATAAAAGAACTAATCATCGGACTCATGAATCTTGGAAAAACGATAACTAACCGAGATTCACAAATGTATGCTCTAAACACATTTCCAAGAACCCCAGAATAGACGACTATCATAGATTCATACTATATCTCCAAGAATTTAGAGGCGTGTACTTTAGAATAGTTATTTTATACTTTAGAACTTCACGAGTCTCGATGCGCACGATATAGTAGAAAGATGGACAACATTGCCCTACATCAAGGAAGACTCAAAATGATGAAACATCTTCAGCCGATGAAGAGGAGGATGCATATATGGTAAGAAAATTTGGGAAATTCTTTAAATCTAATAAGTTTAATGAGATGTCGGCCAAAAAACACTCTCGGAATAAAAGAAAGATAAAATACTATCAATGCAACGAAGGGCACGCCAAGTAAAACTGTCCCAAATTGAAGAACATAAGTTAGGGGGCAACAAAGTCAAAAATTCACAACCTATGCATGCCCAATAGAAATGTACGATTTTAAAATTAGAAAATGAAAACGTAAAGGCACAAATCAAGAAATTGGAAAGTACTTCAAATTTTAGTCAAAACTCAAAATTCTAATATTCTGGAAAACTTAATTGGTACTTACGTTTTCACAGGGGTCAAATTATAAAAATTCCCAAAACATATATTCCACATAAATTTTTTAATAATCCTATTGGTGAAAATTTATTTTGAGTCCTAAAATCTATATGGAACAGTTAGACGTTTTCATTTCTTATTTGTCAATTTATGTTATTAATACATTATTTATAATCTTGTTAATTGTTGGGGATAACTATTACAAAAAAAAATTAGTTTATTATTTTTTGATAATAGAGTCTGTTGTACACTATCTAAATTTTTTTTAAATTTATTTTATAGTTAAACAGATTTATTATGATTTTTTATTCAAAAATATATTTTTAAATTTTAAAAATACTTAAAAAATTAATTTTGTTAAATTTGATTTTTTTTTTAAATCTTTGGATCATGTTTTCAATGTTATGAAAAATTTTCAAATTTATTTGAAGTTGAAATCAAATTTTAAAAACTATCTTTCTTAAAAGTTATCAACTCAAATTACAAAATTATTTTTGTGAAGCTAGAAAATTTATTTCACATTGATAATTTTTTTGGAGATAAGTCTGCCAAAATTCTAATTTGGATAAAAATTTAATTAATTTTTGACAACAATGAATTTTAAAAATTATTTTCAAGCAAAATTTGAAAATTTTGATTTTCTGGAATCTAATTATCATGTTAGAAATGTACTCAAAAAGTTTCGAAAATTTTGGATGTTGAAATAATTTTTTTATAAATTTTTGTAAGTGTTATTATTTCCCTTAACATGTTCTGAAATTTTGATATAATCAAAGGGGGGAAATATGTTTAAGTTAATGGGGGAGGGTTAATTTTAAAATTTGAAATTTCTTGTGCTTTCATAGACACATTTATTCTTGTTCTTTTTATATTCATTTGTTTTCTCTAAGTTAACTCGAGTTAATGCACATCAAAAATGGGGAGATTGTAAGTACCCCCGAATAGTTTTGATGTGGTCAACCAGTCAAATTAGGTCCTTTTGAGTTTTGATCCTTGTGTCTAAGTGTGTAGGAGCTTAGGAGCGCAGAAAGTCTAGCGGAAGATGCAGTGTTCGAGAAGGATGACACGGGAAGAGAGCTGACGGGCTCGATGCATCCAAGGGATGCGGAGGTTTGCGGAAGAGTATGCCGGTGGAACGAGAACGACACGCGCGACGTCCGAGGGACGAGAAAACGGGAGGAACCATGTTCAAGGAGAAAGCCGGAAGATGGTTCGGGTGAGCTCAACTCTGGAAGACCCAAAAATCACACAACAAGACCCGCTGGAGAACGGTCAACATAAAGCTGACCAAAAGCCACTCGATCGCCCGATAGCAGTCGGGCACCCCTATTCCCGGGCGCCCTAGTGTATATAAGCGCCTAAGAAGTGATTTTATCCACGACTCAGCCGTTTGCGAACGTTGCGAAGCGAATAAACTTCCAGGCCACGTGTTAGGCGCCCCCAAGTACTCAGGCGCCCCTATTGTGCCACGTTAGCATTCGGATAGAGTTGATTGAGGTTATAAATAAGCCTCCAGAGCCTAGTTCCAAATCAACAATTGTACTATAAACGAATTCTTCTAAGTTTTTCTCTAAGTTCTAATTTTTTAAGAGGCTTCTCTGCCCTCAAGGAATTCATCTGGAGTTTGCGCTATACTTGCCTTGGATTAGCAACAATCCTGGTTGCAACCAAGTAAACATCTTGTGCCTCTTTTATTTCTGTTATAATTTCTTATATGCTATGCTTTGCTTGTTAAACTAACTTCCATCTTTGTTGAGCAAAAATAAGAGATCACTTTTATCTTTTTAGGGGTAATTCACTCCCCTCTTGCCGACCGCACGATCACCGACTATCTCTGGGTCTATTAGTTGAGTATTATCAGAATTTCAAGGGCACTTGTAATTAATATCTGGTTTTTATATTATCAGCAAAATAATATGAGCAAAAATAATATGTTTCTTCGACCATATGAGCATTACATATTAACCCCTAAACTCTTGCTTTATTAGGAATATTAATCTTTAATCTCTTAAAAACCCGTTAAAATGGATACATCCATCTATATTGTATGGGACCAGCTAGTCGTGCCTCCTATGGTAAATGAACTGGTAGATATTTCATTGAATTAAAATTGCTTTAAAGTTTATATAGTATAAGAGGAATGCCTATTTCTAGTTAAAGTATATCGACAGCCATAATAACACTCAATGTTAAATATCTGAAAAGCATATTCAATTCTATAAGTGTTTGTAAACATTATTAGGAAGTAGGTTATGAAAAGTTATTGAATAAGTCTTTGAATGAACATATGATAATCATGACTCTTCATTACAAACATATTTAATTTGTTCATATTCACACATCGAGCATATTCAAGACATACTATCAAAGAATTTGATTTCTTTCAACCAACTACATAAATATTTATTACTTTTTTTTGTTCAATGTATAACAAGCATTCGAAATTTATTGGTTGTTTCATTCTAATGCAACTTAGGTATGCTAACTATTTCTTTTAATTTTTCATGTGATTTTGTTGTGTTTTTAATTTTTTCTATATATGTATCATAGTATTGAAAATATTATCAAAATATATTTTTTCTAATATGCATCACATCTAAATTATGTCAAATGAGTAAATGCTTCAAATATAACATCTTTAAAAATATACTTCTTTTCTTCCAATCACACTTGAACACTCTAATAATATATTTATTTAAATCATCCAAATCCATCTGAGTTATTAGTACACATCCATAGTTGTCTATTTCTTCAAGTATTTCCTCTCCTAACTTGATTATAGGTGAAAGTTTTCTGACTAATTTATTTTTTATGAACTCTTTCTTATTTTGCTTAAAAGGTTGTTCTTTTGGTAAAAACTTATGATGATAATCAAACTAAGATATCTTCCAACTCTAAGATATTTTCCTACTACAAAGTAATGAAAATGCATCAAACTCTATCATAAAATATAGATGTGCTAATTTACTATCCGTACTCCATCTTGATAGCATTGAACATATCCGAAAATCACTAATTATCCATAATAAAGCATCATATAAAGTAAAATTAATTTTACTTGAAATGGCATTAGTCTTTGATACAACATTCCATAATTCATTCAGCTCAGCAACCAAAAATTGTAAAAACATATATATTCTCTTTTTGATTCAGCTCGACAATTAGAGATTATCAAAGGCATGACCTGGCCTTAAGTACTTCGTTGGGTGAGACACAACCATAACTCTGGACACGTCCGCGATCGTGCAAAGCCTTTGGAATTGCCTCTGACTTCGTCTGAAGATGCGATCATGCCTTTAAGACACGGTACGATCATGTAAAATTTTAGAATGGACTTGGGTATGGCTTGGAGAGACATGACCGTGCCTCAGGGACACGACACAATCATGTGAGCTTTGCTGAACTTGCTTTGCAAGAGCGTTATTGCTTCAAATTGTCTCCAGATCTAGTCCTGTCATGAAAAATATCGAAAGAGCAAATCTTCGAACAAATAAGAGTAACCATGCTGATAAATGATGAAATGAGATATGAGAGCATAAATCATAAGTAAGAACAATATATGAATATGCGTCAAATAGTGTCTAAAATATATATATAATCTACGTACATCAAACGACTTTGGTTTTCTAACGAATTTTGAACACGTATGAAGCAAGCTATTCACCCCCCCCCCTCTCTCGCGCTTTCTCAATCCAACAAAATCTAGCTTATAGAATGGAGATCAGGGATTATCAATGCTAGACTAGTGGGGATTCAACATGGAGATCAGGAATTGAACCATCACTGCTAGTCTATTGGTCGAGAGAGAGAGTTTCTTTGCAAGTGACAGCGACAAGGAGACGATGAGATGTAAGTCATGTTGAATCCATTTTACTTGGTTCGACACGACTTAACCCATAAGTTCCAATCTATTTTTCATGTTGAATTACGTATTGCTCATTTTCAAATTATGTCAGACTTGACCCGTTACTCGTGTTGCCCTTGCCTAGTCTGATTTGTAGGTTAAATTCGACAAAATACAATTTAACCCTTATGGTAAGGAAAAAAGATAGATCCACTACTTTAACGGTTCTTTAGAACTGACTCGACGGATACGGAGGGAGATTTATACAGATATTCAAATAACAAGCGCATGGTGAGGTCGAAAATGTAAGTCATCACATCTTAAAAATCAACCCTTAACCATTATGTCAGAAATATCATACGCTCACCGTTTATACTACGTCCAAGGGTACTATCTAACCCTTATGAGACTACATGAGGTATGGTCCATCTTGGGCTAAGTCATGATGATGGCAAGTGCTCTGCTCGTTTGTCACCTTCAAATTACTTTATTATGACATTTAATTATCTTTTAACTAAAATATATTACATAATGCGTGAGAATCACGTTCAGTTCTATACGATCACAAGGTTAGTCGCTTTATTTTTTTATTATTTTATATTCAAAACTTAATTAATGTTAAAGGGAAAGGAATGGATTTATAGTATTTTTGTAAATAAAGATATGACCAGATACACCAGTATTTTTAATTATTCATTTTAAAAAAAATGACACTAATATGCGTAATAAGTAAAAGTTGATGTTAAGTGTTAACCCAAAGGATTAGATAGATCTCGACTGATCGCTAGGGTCCACGATATCCCTCCCTGCTGCCCCACCACGTGCAATTTTTTCTCTCTCCAAGGGTCGGCCAAACATCAGATCCGTTCGATTTGGCTGTGGCTCGATCGAACGGTGTAAAACAACCATCCGGTCGGGACCAGGCAGTGGCCGACAAGTTTCGGCTGATATTTAACGTTTAGCACGGGCTGGACCCGTGGATCACCGTCCACGTGTTCGCGTCTACACCGTTCGCTTTGCTCCCGCCTGACTATATATAAGTAACCGCGTCCATCGCAGCGGCAAACATAGCGACTCATCATCTACCATCGCAAGCAGCCGGGCCATGGCCGAGGAGCAGCACCACCACCACCTCTTCCACCACCACAAGGAGGAAGAGCATCCCGCCAGCTACGAGGAGTTGAAGGAGGAGGAGAAGCACCACAAGCACAAGGAGCACCTCGGAGAAGCCGGCGCGATGGCGGCTGGCGCTTTCGCTTTGGTAAAATTGATTAACTCGATCTCGATGCGTTAATTGATGTTATTACGGAATCGTTTAGGTGACTGATGTGTGGTAAATTTTGCTGAAGTATGAGAAGCATGAGGCGAAGAAGGACCCGGAGCACGCGCACAAGCACAAGATAGAGGAGGAAGTGGCGGCGGCGGTGGCGGTGGGCAGCGGAGGCTACGCCTTCCACGAGCACCACGAAAAGAAGGAATCCAAGGAGGAGGCTGAGGAAGCGAGCGGGAAGAAGCACCACCATCTCTTCTGAAACTATAAATTAATTGCATGCCCTGTATGGTTGTAATTGTGTGTATTTTGCCTGGAGTGCTTGTTTGTGAGTTGTGACATCTACTTTCTGCCTTTGATGCTTTTTCAGTTGTGGAATAATGAAAAATAATGGAGAAAAATAAATGTCTTTCTTTCTCTTGATAAATTTTGGTTAACCTGTTTGATTTGAAACACCAGCCAGTTAGTACATCCAGAGACGTTGTAGTGACCTTTGTTTTTTTGTTTTTGTCGGCAAACATGAAGTGACTTTGATCACTAAAAACAAAATTAAAAAAAATCAACATTTTACATAACCTCCTTGGTGGATTTTCATATTTTGCCCCCCGGGACTATAATGCAGCGGTAGGGTAACTAGTCGTTAACCCAGGCATCCTCGGTTCGATCACCAACTACGAGCGCGAACTCTGGGACGCTAGGCTTCTAGACTGCCCACCACGAGCGCTTTCCGATTTACCCTGGTGACGGATGGGAAACTTCCGTGGGGTCGAGCCGGTCACCTCAGGTTCAATTTGTCTGCTACTTAGTTCATCATTTTTATCGTTGGTAGATTTTCATATTGCATATTTTCCATATCAAAATTTCAAAATCACAATGGTCCTAATAATTTATTCAAGTCTCTAAAATTGATTTATACTCGCCATTTACCCCTGAACTTAAGGACTAACACAACATTCACAAGCTAGGTCGGGAACTGAACTTTTCGAACGTGCCCAACTTCAAGTAATTTAGCCACTTCCTCTCGAATTATTTGATTTTACTCGACTATGAAGTGTCTTCTTCTTTGTTTGACTGGGTGAGCTTTTGGGAGAACATTTAATCGGCGAGTTATCAGGGCTGGGGGTATTCCTTTAATTTCTTTGGCCGACCAGGCAAATACATCGTAGTGACTTGACAAGTACTGAGTCAGCTTCGACTTCAGCTTGGGAGGTAAGTCGACCGTAATTCTGGTAACCTCATCTTTCTGTCACAGGTGAATCTGTACCTCTTCTTGCTTATCTGATCGTTGTTCTTCCTTTGCCTTTTCTGAGGCCCGGGGATCAGTCAACTCAATCTGGAAGGTCTCCTGCACCATCGTACTCTTGCGAGTATCTGTCTTGATCTCATTAATATAATATCTTCGCACCGCCAATTGGTATTCTCTGACCTCTCCGACCTGGTCTCCCATGGAAAACTTAATCTTTTGGTGGTAAATAAATACCGTTGTCTAGAAGACACTCAACGTCAAACGACCAAAATTATCCTCATCTCTATAACTTTCATCTTTTGCTCATGTACCCGAGTCATAGCCCAACATTCAACACCATATAACATAGCAGGTCTAACTGCCGTTTTGTATAACATCCCTTTAAGTTTTAAAGGTACTTTATGATCACATAAAACACCCGACGCTAACTTCCATTTCAACCATCCTACTTATATTCTATGTAAGACATCCCTCTCAATCTCTCCATCACTTTGCAACAATGATCAAGCATCCCATGCTTTAAAAAAATCACAGTGGACAAATTAGTTAAAACTGAGCGGTTGAACCAAAGGGCAAGTATTTTAGCTGAAAGGCTAGGTGGTGCATCACTTAATCAGTTGGTTTTGGTGCCAAGTTGTAACAGGTAATGGACTTCCTGAATATATTTTTTCAATTGCCATTTTTATTTGAATTGAGAATGCACTAATTTTGTGTACTTCTGTGTAGTTTCCATTGGACTCTCACTATCATTAATCCTCATAAGGAGATTGTTTACTTATTGGATTCCCAAGGTCCTCGCATTCGTGATAACGATTGGAAATATGTTGTGGAAATGTGAGTTTATATATGTTTTTTGTTAGTATGCATCTAAATTAGTCTTAAAACAATAGTTTATCAACTACTGTACCTAATGTATAATTGAAGGGCAATAAAATTGTTTAATTCGTTCCAAGGAAGAAAAGGAAGAAAACAAGTACAGTGGGAAGTGATTAAGGTATTTGTAATTCTATTTAAATCAAAAAATTTTATTGTGTATAATATTGGTATTTTAAGCATTAAAAATATGAATTATCTTTGCCTTAGGTTCCTAGGCAACCGGATGCCAAACAATGTGGATATTATGTGATGAGATTTATGAAGCAAATTACTGAAGAAGTTACATCAATCGAGGGGGATGCATTCCGAACGATAATAATAATTTCTTTATTATCTCAAATATTTAAAGTTATCTAGTTATAAATTTTTTCAAGTTGTTATGTTTTATTCTGTACAATCATATAATGTGTTTTTGTTCATAGTTTGCAAAAGCAGAGTACTCCCAAGATGAAATTGATGAAGTGCGCTCTGTGATAGCTGATTGTATACAGGATTATATTTGATAATAGGTATGTAAATGTTAGTTACTAAGGTTTAAACTTTTCCTGGTAAATGTTAGTTACTAAGCTTTCGGGTGATATTCCCCTGAATCAAACAATATACATCAACAATATTTTTTTTAGAGATGTTGTAACCTGAGATTATTTTTTATACGTTGGAGAACAATTAGTTTAGTGGACATGAAAGTTACTTAGATGTTCAAGTAGATTCGTTGAACAATAGAGTCGTACTAGTTTGGACAAATTCCTTTTAATGTTGTGGTCTAAAACCTGCAGAAACTTGATATTTAGTTGCTTTCTTGCATCTAGCTCTACTTGAATTTGCAACCTAGCCTTTCAAGTGTTCTCATTTAAGGAGGATAAACTAATCACCACTACAGATCACTGAACTCATCACTAGGAATTAAACTTTTCAACAAGCTGCATTTACTACTAGATACGATTCAACTCAAATATCATATTACTCGAAATAGTAGTGGACAGACTGAATTTGGCATGACTAATTGTATGATCGTATGAAATTAACATAAATATAAACACATTCATCCAATAGAAATTCCTTCAATACATTTTTTTTCAATATATTTTGGAGCTTCAGCAGTTCTGCCTAACATCCCTGATTGGATGCAATTCTTTAATATATTTTTTTATTTGCCTAAACAGACACAGTTTGTGATTCAGAATATAATTCTGAATCACAAACAATCAATCAAGAACATGTGTCAGATATTTAATATGGTCGTCTGAGTATTTTCCTTGAAAAGTGGTTGCAAGGATGTAAATGTCTAGATAAGCCAAGCTAGCAGTTTCCTTATAATTGCAAGTTGCAAGGCTGTAAATGTCTAGATAAGTCAAGCTAACAGTTTCCTTATAATTGCAAGTGCTGATACATGCATATCTTTTTTGTTTGTTTGTTTGTTATTTTGTTATTTTTGTTGTTTGTTGATACATATCTTCATGGATCATTTTTTATTGGACATATGCATTTAATAGAATAACTAATTAGAGTGTTTGTTCTCTTTTTTCCAGCTGCAGGGACTTGTTCGTGATCATGTTCGAAGACCATTAATCTGACCTTCCAAGCTATAATTTTTGTGATTTGAACTTCATTGTAAGTTTAGTTGGGTCAGAATTATATATAATTTGAACTCTTGTAATTTGGGTCAGAAGATACTTTAGTGGTTTCGTCTGTAGAAAGGTTTTTGGACATAAGATACTTTTGTGGTTTCGTCTGTAGAAAGGTTGTGGTGGATCTTTATTGTAAATATGTTGATGATGTTTGATATATATAGTTTTTGTTTCGAGGTTAAATTATTGCCTTTTAATTGAAAATATAATGGAAATATCTTTGTTGTCGAATATAATAAAAGACAACGGTGAATTCGGTATACGACAACAGTTAAACACCGTTGTTAAAACTCATCTAAACGATAACAGTGAAAACCCTAAACGACAACAGTGATAAACTGTTGTTATTGATATACGACAACGGTTATAAAACTGTTGTCGAATATAATAAAAGACAACAGTGAAAAACTGTTGTCGAATGTGATATACGACAACAGTGGAAAACTGTTGTCAAACTGTTGTCGTAGACCAAATGACAACAGTGATTCACTGTTGTCGTAGACCCCCCCTTTAACAACATGACCTTTAACAACAGTGGTATTTGGCATACGACAACAGTGATTCACTGTTGTTGAATGCATTTTTTCTAGTAGTGGTTTTAAACAACTCGTCATCTCCTATCTTAACAATTGGCTCACTGTGTCTAATATTGCTAAACTTAAATTCCATATATTCTATCTTTTCTACTAAGCCTAAAACCTTTCACTTCTAGTGTTTCCCACCAAGATTATAGTTTAGCATTTACTCCTTCACGTGTCTCATCTATCAAAACGATATCATCTGCAAACAACAAGGACCATGGTACTGCATCTTGAATGTGTCCAGTGAATTCGTCCATGATTAGTGTAAAAAGATAGGGACTTAAAGTTGATTCTTGATGTAACCCTATCCTTATTGGAAATGCTTCAGTTAATCCGCCTAAAATCTTCACTCTGGTCATTATATTTTTATACATATCATTAATCAGTTCAATATATGTTACGCTAACGCCTCTCTTTTCTAGAATTCTCCATATAATTTCTCTTGGGGCCCTATCATACGCTTTTTCTAAATCAATGAATATCATGTGTAAATCTTTCTTTTGCTCCCGATACTTTTCAATTAATTGTCTAAGGATATGTATAATTTCTATTGTCGACCTTTCAGGTATGAACCCAAATTGATTTTCGGTTACCGTTGTCTCCTTCCTTAATCTTTTTTCTATTACTCTTTCCCAAAGTTTCATGATATGACTCATTAGTTTAATACCTCTATAGTTTACATAATTTTGTATGTCTCATTTATTCTTATATAATGGAACTAGAATACTTACCCTCCATTGATTAGACATTTTTTTATTTTCAATATCATATTAAATATTTTGTAAGTCATTCAATACCTTGTTTCCCTAAGCACTTCTATACCGCTATTGGGATATCATCTGGTCCCAAGGCTTTTCCATTTTACATCCCATTCAAAGCTTATTATACTTTTGAAGTTTGAATTCTACGATGAAAATTAAAATTTTTATACTCATTTGAACTACTTAAATTACTTAAGTTAAGTTGGTTCCCTAAACCTTCATTAAAAAGTTGATTAAAGTAAATTCTCCACCGCTCTTTTATTTCACAATCATTTACTAGTACTCTATTGTATTCATCTTTAATATATCTTATTTGGCTAAGGTCTCTTGTTTTCCTCTCTCTCGCTTTATCTATTTTATAAATATCTTTTTCCCCTTCTTTTGTACCCATATTTTGATATAATCGTTCAAAAGTTTTATTTTTTTGCTTCATTCATTGATTTCTTAGTCTCTTTCTTAACTATTATATATTTTTTTAAGTTTTCCTCGTTCTTACAAATATATAATTTCTTATAGGCTATTCGTTTTCCCTTCACTTTTTCTTGTATTTTCTCATTCCACCACCAAGATTTCTTACTTGGTGGTGCATGTCCCTTTACTCACCGAGTACACCCTTAGCTATTCTTTTCAATTTTGATACCATCTTATCCGATGTCGTATTAGCGTTACCGTATATTTCATCTAATACTTGTATTTTTACCTTCTCCTTCAATATATTTTGCTTCCAATTCTTTAATTTCCACAAGTTAATTTTAGGAGTCATGTATATTTTTTCTCTATTGATACTATGATTAAAGCATATATTTAACACTACTAATCTATATTGAGTAGTTAAGTTTTCTTCCGGGATGATCTTATAATATTTACAAATCTTCCTATTTCTCTTTTTAATCATAAAAAAATTAATTTATTATTTATTATTTTTATTTTTGAATGTGACGAAGTCTTCTTCTTTAAAAGCTACAAACTAACAAAATAATAAGTGAACCCGAAGGAGATTGAAGGCTGTGTTGCTGTATTTATTTGATATGCATGAATAATTGCATTATATAAAAGCAAATAAAACACTTATATATAATCGATGTCTTCCAATTGATGTATGCGCTTGTCATCAAAGGAACAATTACAATGGACAATCCGTTCATACTCACAATCCAAATTCCAATCCACTTGGATGTTCCTCACATCTCTCTTTTTTTTCTTTACTTGGACGTACTAAATAAGGGAAAGAGTAAATAGTAAGTTACCACAGCAGGCAACTGCAACCCATGCCACAATCAATATCTTTCACTCGTTTAAATTAAGTCACAATGATCAAATAAAAATACTCAACCATACTTAAGAAAAAATGATTCATGTGATTACAAGGATACTTAACGATTAAAGATATGAAAATTATCATACCTTACATAGCCGATTATCATACCTTACATAACCGCTCTTCAAGACAAAATTTTGGAATACGTATTATTGTTCAATATTTCAATTTAATATATTAAAATATTCAAGGGTGGAGCCACCATGTGGCCTACCTGGGCTATAGCCCAGGGGTCCGATGCCGACAGCGAGGACGATCATGACCAATTGTAAATTTCTATGGGAAAAAAGAAAAAATACGTGAGAATAAAAAGAAGTTAGCCCGGATAAAAAAGAAAAGGATTACCCCGAAGGTGTTATTGTCCGATCAGCCCGGGGTCCGATGCCGACAACAAGGACGATCATGACTAGTTGTATTTTCTATGAGAAAAAGAAAAAATACATGAGAACAAAAAGAAATTAGCCCGGGTAAAAAAAAGAGGGATCAGCTCGGACGTGTTATTGTCCGATCAACTTGGGGTCTATAGATTTCTTGACTTTGTCATTGAAAATATTATAACATCTTAATAATATAAATTTTTTAAGATAAATTTAAAAATCTTTTTGATTTTTAATGATTTTTACTTCTAAAATATAATTTCTCATATATCTTTTATCTTAAATTAATCTTTTTAATTGATTTTTTATGATTTTTATTCTTAAAATATACTCGATTCCTCCCGTATCTTTTATCTTAAATTAGGATGAAAGTCCTACTTTGACCTAACTGCCTTTGAAAGTATCAATATTTTTTGAATCGTTAATTTTATACTATCGAATTATCAATTTCAAAATGGCAGGGTCTACCTCCAACTAATTTTCTTGAATGTAATATAACATATTACAATTATTGATGTGACTTTTTGAACATCTTAGCTACCACGTGATTCGTTATCAGTGATCAGGAAAGCATTTTAGCTACTGCTGCCCTCTGGTAAAGAAAAAAATCTCGTTAGCAATATCTATATTTATTTATGTAGATTATTTACTTCACAACGTGTTTGAATATTGACCGAGGGCTTTTAAATATTTTTTTTATGATGCACCAAGAGAGAGTTAAATTATCAGTTAATTGAAGAAAACTTCCTAATCTTAAACGAGTCTTTGCATGTAATCCCTATTTGATAAATTCTTTACATTCATTCTCTGATGAATTGAGTATAAAAGAGTGAAAACTCAGTATATATTATAAAGATTTGAGTATAAATTGTTTGAGATTGAGTACTAATTTAAGAAATTTGAGTACAAAGTTTCGGTGACCCCTCATATGAAAATCTTGATGTGGTGAATATAAAAGAGTAAAAACTCAGTATACATTATAAAGATTTGAGTATAAATTATTTGAGATTGAGTACTAATTTAAGAAATTTGAGTATAAAATTTCGATGACCCCTTATGTGAAAATTTTGATGTGGTGGATGCAACCTCACATACTCAAATTTCTAAATTTTATACTCAAAATTTTTCAAATAATACTCAATTTAAATCAATTCATACTTAAATTTTGATAATGTATACTGAAATTTTTATTATATACTGAAATAATGTATACTCAAATTTTTTCAAATAATACTCAAATTTCTTAAATTAATACTCAATCTCAAACAATTTATACTCAAATCTTTACGATTTATACTGAATTTTTACTATTTTATACTGATAAAAAAATAACACACAAAATTGTCTTGTCAATCCCATCAGGAAGTGCATGTAAAAAAATTTTCGATTGGGAAGTGCATGCAAAGCCTAGTTTGGTGTTGGGGAGTTTTCTTAAATTTTCCCTTAAATTATCATCAGATATTTAAATTCGATCTATGTATTTATAAAAATTTTCTTCAAAATAAATTGTACAATTATGAAGTATTAAATTTCTAGGTTTATTATGAGTGCTTACTGATCTGATGATGAGAAAAACTTAACATTTTTATTTGATTTTTTTAAATACATCTAAAAATCAATTCCACCTTTCTTATTCCCTAACTCATATTCAAATTTATGGTGCAATGGTAAAGTGATTAATTAGTATTTCAGATATCTACGATTCGATTCCTAGCTATGACATATTTTATAGGATTTTTTTTTTCAAATGAGTCACGAACCCTGAGACGTTAAGGGGGCGTTTGATTTGTTTCATTTTTCATTTTTATTTTTCAGAAAATCGTATTTTCTCATTTTCTGGAAAATGACTTTATTTCATTCTCTAATTTTCCAGAAAATACTATATTTTTTTCTGGAAAATAAAGCTGAAAAATACAAACCAAACATGTTTTCCAGAAAATCGCATTTTCTATAGAAAATGAAAATGAAAAACAAACTGAAAAATACAAACTAAACGCACCTTAAATTTCTAGACTGCTCATCACAAACACTTTCCAATTTACTCTGATGATTAACCAATAAAAAATTTTCATAGAACGGACGGATTACCTCGGTTCGTTTATCTTGTCCAATTTTTTTTTTTTAATTCGTAGTTGTCGTTTTCCTCCCGAACTACTTTTTTTATTATTTCACTGTTTATTCAATCCATAGACAGTGATATTTTATATTTTCATAAAGTATTTTATTGATGAACAAAATCATTCATATATTTTTTAGTCACTTTGGACTATGACTTTCAGCCATCTTGCAGATTAATTTTATCTTTGAATCACATAAAAAATCAGATTTATTTATCATAGAAACCTTTATTTATTATTCCACCACCTGAAAGTCGGAAATCCTCAGAAAACAGAAAGCACAGAAAGCAGAAAGCAGAAAAGACATATCACAAGGACTGTATGCAACTCCGACGACACACAACAGCCACCAACCAGCTCATAGAATTCAGATTTCAGAAGAGATGGTGGTGCTTCTTCCCGCCCGTTTCCTCAGCCTCCTCCTTGGCTTCCTTCTTCTCGTGGTGCTCGTGGAAGGCGTAGCCCCCGCTGCCCACCGCCACCGCCGCCGCCACTTCCTCCTCTATCTTGTGCCTGTGGGCGTGCTCCGGGTCCTTCTTTGCCTCATGCTTCTCATACTTCAGCAAATTTTACCACACTTCAGTTCACCTAAACGATATCGTAATAACATCAATTAGCGCATCATGATCGAGTTAATCAATTACCAAGGCGAAGGCGCCGGCCGCAATCGCGCCGGCCTCTCCGAGGTGCTGTTTGTGCTTGTGCTGCTTCTCCTCCTTCTGGTACTTCTCGTAGTCGTCGGATGCGGAGTCGTCGGCGATCACGGTGGTCTCCGAGTAGACGACTTCCTCCTCGACGGGCTGCTCCGAGTAGTAAACTTCCTCGGCCGGCTTCTCATCCTCCTTGTGGTGATGAAAGAGGTGGTGGTGGTGGTGCTTCTCTTCGCTCATCCTTCAGCTCTTTCTCCTGCTCGACGTGTTTGCTGTTTGCGATGAAGGCGAACTGCAGGGATGAGCTCTATCTATACCGTTAGCGGAGCGAGGAGAGCCGTGTGATTCGAGCACGTGGACGGTGATCCTCGCGCGAGAAAACATTAATTATTATTGCAGTCCAGGAAACGGTTGCCTCTCACATTTTATAATCTGATCTCGACCGTTCAACATTTTCAACTATCGAATCGAAGGGCTGAGATTCTTGGTTAGTACGACAGCGTCGGTTACGCGGTTTCTGATTTGTAGCTACCCGAAAACTGACCGAGCAATTGCGTGCGAGTGTTCTCACGGAAAGGACGAGACGGGCCCGCACTGCTTTCGGGTGTGGGTAGAGAAGCGCGTCGTCGTAGGATATCGGGTTTAGCGGGGCAGAACGAGGAGGGAGATGGCGACCGCGGAGGGAGGAGTGGCCGGTGAGGCATGTGCGTGTCTGGTGGGCCCCGCTCAGTGTCGGCAAAGGATAGGATAAGTGCGAGGGCATCGTGGGCCAGGCCAGGGCGGACCACGGCGGGCATATTCTTTCTCTCCCATCTCGACGGTTCGTTTCGGGATTAGGTCTCATATCGGCCGTCCACATTGCTGCTACCTTTCGGTTGCCGCAAGACTTATTGTTTACTTAATTTGATCCGAAACGGATCTTAATTGGCGTAAGCACCACAAGATGCCCGCTTTCCCGGCATGTTGTGGCCCTTTTTCTATATTAGACAGTGAAGCATTGAAATACATTCGTAAGCATTTAAATAAAACTGAACCGATTTGAAAAAATAGGAAATTTAAGATGAAAGTCAATGTTATTAAAATAATTAATATGATTTGGACAATCATATCCTACTTCAACCCGAGGCCTTGGGCTGCGCTCACGAGGCCGGCCTTTTCACGGTCTCGAGTTGTGGTCGTGAGGCCGGCTTATTTGTATGTTGGCTCTCTAATAGAACTTCTTGTGGGACTTTCTGATCTGTTTATCTTTCTATGCAAGAAAAGTTAGAGGTATTATTATTTTGAAACGAATGATAAATTTTATCACATGCAGTTTCAGGGTAATCAATGACGAGTTCTATTTGCAACCAACGTCGTTGAACTGCGGCATGCATGTTTGTGCTTAAAGCAAAATCTTGCAGCATTAAATAAATATTGTAAGTGATTAGAACAATGTAATATAATATGGGAACACGACCTCGTAGATTAATTGGGCATTGATGTGTGTTTACTTGTATTTAACTTGCTCTTTTTTTTTTTACGTGTATGAATCTTTTGGCTATTATCTAATATCCATTGTCGAAACTGTGTGCATGATAATTGAGTTTTTCTTTTTATTGCAAGAGGCAAAGTACTGAATAATGCATATCCGTTTTAAACATTTGAGGAAGTCAGTGCTAAAAAAACTTGAAGGAGTCTGTGCTGTGCTAGCATGTTTTGTTACTAAATATTAGCATTACCTATGTAGATAATTGTTGGTCTCTATATTCTAGGTGTAATATAGCGGTTAGAATAATTTGTACATAGGCCGAGAACCGGTTCATTTTCAGTTTTAAAGAGAATTAATCCAATTCATAATAAGTATTTTCCTCATAGCATATTCTAATATGGTATTAGAGCCAGAGACTTTTCTAAAATATTGAGACATCCTGATCCTATGGCTACCGAGGAACTTCTTCAAAAACTTCTCGTTGCTCTAATAGCAAAAGCTTCTACTTCTACCTCTAATTCCCCTTCTCCATTTCCTATACTTCCCACATACCATGGGAAGGTCAATCTTACCACCATTCTGCTCAAAGACCCTTATTTTTTTCAATGGGCAATCCAGGTTCACTTAGGGCTCTCTATTCACTGTAAACTCGGCTTCATTACAGGGGATGCCAAGAAACCTACGAAAATGGAAAGCTCCGTTGTTCTAATGACACATTTTGCTTGTAGGCCCTATCTTTCTAACACCCCTAGTGTCTGGTCTGTTGAATCCAATATTACTACAGGAGTTATAGAAGTGCCAACCACGGAGACTATCTCCACTGAGTTGACCGAAGCAACTAGCGAACAGGATGCTCATGGTGAACAGGAAAATGATGCACCAGCTCCACCATCTTCTCATCCTCTGAGAGTCAGAATACTACCTAAATATTTGGCTATCTACGATCAGTCCTTGCAGGATCCACAGGCTAACTATGACAGCCGATTTCCAATCAGCAAATATGTGGGCATAGAGCATGTGCAACCACAACATGCAGCATATACTACTGCTCTTTCACACTTACTTGAACCAACAAGTTATAGAGAAGCCTCACAGTCTTCAGAGTGGACAATTCCCATGCACATGGAGCTGAATGCGCTTGAGGAAACTCACACTTGGTCTGCCATCTCTGTCTCACGCAACACTCACACAGTAGGCTACAAGTGGGTCTACAAACTCAAGCTTCTTGCCGATGGAACCATTGAAAGACATAAAGCATGGCTTGTGGCAAAATGTTATAACCAGATCAAGGACTTGGACTATCAAGAGACTTTCAGTCCAGTTATAAAGAATACCACAGTCCATTTTTTTTCTCAGTTGTTGCAATTCAGGGTTGGCATTTTAGATAACTAGATATCAATAATGTATTTCTCAATGGTGAGTTACAAAAGACTATTCTTATGGACATTCCTGAAGGATATCAACCAATCCAATCAGCTCCACCATCTCAAAAATTGGTTTACAAATTACATAGAACTCTTTATAGTCTGAAACAGACCTTACGACAGTGGAACTCGAAGTTCACTGAAATATTGTTAACATATGGCTTTGAGAGATCACCTCTAGACCATTCTTTGTTTATGAAAAACATGATTCCCTAGCATTGCTAGTATATGTGGATGACATTCTTATTGGATCATCCTCACCCTCAGAGTTAGATGAGGCAGTTACTTTTCGATCAAGCCAATTCAAACTAAAGGACCTCAGTATTCCCAAGTACTTCCTTGTGTTGGTGCAATCTTTGTTAGGTTAAGGTTGACCTAGTTTGATTAGGCTCGGATGAGCTTATGTCTAGTAAGATTGGTAAGCTTAAGGTTAGATGTTTCGATGTTTGATAATGATGTTTGAATATCGTATGATGTCAAGTGGGTCAAAGTTGACTGGAGACTTGACTGAAAAGTCCTAGGGGGGATTAGGTGAAGTCCAGGTGGATCGGAGAGATTGCACGCTGACACGTGAAAAGTCCTAGGGGGACTAGGCACACCTAGTGGGACTAGGTGAAGTCCAAGTGGATCGGGGAAAGTGCACGCTGGCACGTGAAAAGTCCTAGGGGGGCTAGGCACACCCGGTGGGACTAGGTGAAGTCCAGGTGGATCGGGGAGATCGTACGCTGGCACGAGAAAAGTCCTAAGGAGACTAGGCACAACTAATGGGACTAGGTGAAGTCCAGGTGTATCGGGGAGATCGTACGCTGGCATGGAAAAAGTCCTAGGGGGACTAGGCACACCTAGTGGGACTAGGTGAAGTCCAGGTGGATTGGGGAGATCGCACGCTGGCAAGGTGGAAGTCTACCGAGAGACTAGACCTAACTCGAGGGTTAGGCGAACCTGGTTGGGAACCAGGTTAAGCCCTAGTTGGGAGCTAGGCAAGGGAAATCCAAGTTGGTCAAAGGGTTGATCAGACACTTGGTAAAGAAGTCCTAACAGGTCAAAGTTGACAAAGGTTAGGCGAGAGATCAATCGATTGGGTAATCGATTGGGGTTGGTTTCTCGCGAACAGAAGCTTTCTTGATCGATTGGGTGATTGATTAAGGAAGGTGTGAATCGATTGGGTAATTGATTGGGAGAAATGAATTGCATGCGAGAACAAAAGGTGGCTGAATCGATTGAGCAATCGATTCAGCCTTCCCTTAATCGATTGGTCAATCAATTAAGGGGTTCGGTAATCGATCGGACGATCGATTACCACAGTATTACGCGAGAGCACAGAAAGGTGCTGAATCGATTCGGCAATCGATTAAGGTTGTTCTTAATCGATTAGCTAATCGATTAAGCTTCAAAAACTATCCGTTGAACGGCTAAGTCTGATGTGGTAATCGATTGGGAACGATTGGGCAATCGATTAGGGAACCCTAGGCGTCGGGTATATAGGGTTTTCATACAGGTTTGAAGCGGTATTCGCTCGGCATCGCTCGCGCAACTTCCTCCTCCTTCATCGCCATTTCATGTGAGTCCTTGGAGCTTAGTGAGGGTGCATTTCCAAGGATCAAGAGACAATTCCAAGCTTGAAGATAGCAAGGAAAGCAAAGAGAGTTAAGTTGTGTAAATCTTGTAAGATTTCTTTTGTGTTTGCTTGGATTCTTGTTGTATCTTCTTGAAAACTTGTAAGAGGTTTCTCCACCTCAAGAAGGAGATCTTTCATAGTGTATGAGAGAGTGAGGAGAGTGGACCCTTGGATTAGTCACCTCAAGGAGGTGGATACCAAACAAAATAGAGGTGTTAGCATTGCTCAAGTCTTCCGCCGTAACAAATCATCAACGAGCAAAGATCGGAGCTAATCACCCCCCCCCCTTAGCTCTCCTACCGGTCCTAACACCTTGGTCTTGAAATAGCAAGGTATTAGTCTTTGCTAGCGCAAGTATACTCTAGATTTGCTAGACCAATATGGCTCTTTGGGTTTGAAACCAGTAGGCACGCCTATTGAAATAAGACAACATTGTAGATTTGTAGTCCATCTCCCTTACTCAAAGATCCAAGTTATTATCAAAATCCAAGTTATTATCAAAAATTGGTGGGAAAACTCATCTACCTTACCTTCACACGGGCAGACATTGCCTACTCGGTTTAGGTTCTATCACGGTACATGAACAAGCCAGAATAATATCACTTGTCTACTAGGACTTCCTTAGTCTTCTTGCCTATGGTCCAACGAATTTCCTCTTGAGGGGAGTCTATGATCCTTTGTTTGAGAGGAAAATTATTGGGGCTACAACGCTACAAATAAAGTCCTATATTGAAAATACATGGGAAAGATCATGAGTTTATTAGGGAAAGATATCTCCATTAGTATGTGACATTTTGGGTAAACCCCAAAAATAAATTAAAACCATAACGCCTAAGACTCAAAATGAATAATATTATACTATTGTTGAGATATTTAAATTCATTCAGTTCTAATATATATATATATATAAAGTTACAATAATCTTTAGTTAGTCCTTTTAGGTATTTTAATTATTTTTAACCCTCTAACATATTTGGTCAAAAGATTTTTTTAATGAAAATAAAAAAGGAGCTAAAAGTGAGAACACAAATTGAGGAAGAAGTTAAGATTCAAGTTGAACTTTTAACCCCATTATATAGAATTTGAAAGTTCGTAAAGATTTATGAACTTAAAATATTATCGATGTAATGATAAAGATTACATAAATTATAATCAAAATTAATAATATTTATTGCTCGTCGAGCCATAATGCAACGACAAGATACTCAAGTAGTTTTTTAAGAACGCAAGATTCGACTCCCAACTATGGCACACTATAATAGGCTTTCCTCCAATAGAATGAAAAATTAACGTTGGTTGATGGATGAGAAGCCACTCAGGCTTCAAGAATTGCTTGTGGCCGATCTATGGGACCGGATCACCCACCTCCAAAACTAATTAGATTGAAGATCCAGATATCTAGATTATAAAAAAAATCGAATAACATTTCAACTATCATCTTATTTGTGTTTAAGGAAGTTCTATTGTGTACACTTTCAACAAAAAAATTATTAAATAAAATTAAAAAATATATTTATGTTATTTACGAAGAAATATTAATATTAGTAGCCAATCAACTGTTTCTAGTTAACAAAAATTAATATGACTAATGTTGTGATTAAATTTTATAGTCATTGAATTTTAAATTATATTAAAGAAAAATTTACCTTTGCCAACACCGGTAGTCAATTATTCATCAAAAATAATTTGAAGAAATTGATCATCAATCATTGTACCACATTTTATCAAAAGACGTATGAGAATTCATATTTATCAAAAAAAACTATCTTATAATTTATTTTTTACCAAATAGCGCATATAAAATCAGCTCATTCCTTTTATACCCCTCTCGTCAATAACTCCTTTCCGTAGTTCATTTTTCGAGATATCTGAACCACCTTTTCATAATTTAATTTTAAAATAATAAATTATGGTTTGGATATAGATATTCTCATCTTCTCTCATCCTATATCTGTCTTCCTGTCTTGTACAACTTCACTCATCCCGAACTTTTTACTATATTTTGTTGCAATTATAAAAAGATTAAGAAATAATAATTAAAATATTATCCTGTAAATAATCTTTCAGATCCTCTTTGGCCTGAAATGAATTTATTTCAAGCTCTCTTTGACCTGAAATAAGAATATAAATAGAAAATGAAAAATATCAAAAAATATAAATAAAATAAAAAAGATATATAAAATATAAAAAAGTAGAGTTTGTAGAATTATATATATATTAGAAATATATAAAATAGAAATTAAAATTGTTAAATCCGACACGTTTGACTAGGTCCCGGTAATTTACGGAGGATTACCGGATAGGTTCCAGGGCTTCCGACTCCTTGGACACAAATTTAGGGATCAAAAGTTAATAAGACAAACAATTACAAGGACTAAAATGTAAGTAAGTTTAAAACTAGGGGTGATCTTGCAATTAGAAGGAAGTTGGTTGGACTAAAGTGCAAAATGACCTCTCTTATATTCCTTAACCTAAACTCTTCGGCTGCCGCATTCCATTTAGCCCGATCCTGTGCCTTCGCTCGCTGCCCTAGCCCGAACCCAACAGCCGACGGCCGACCTTCTTCTCTTCCACTGCCTTTCCCCTCTCCTTCACGCGACGCCGGCTACCAGGGTGGCCTTCTTGGTGATTGACCGGCGCTGTAGAGGGCCGACGCTCGATTGGGGTTTCTTCTCATTCGTTGCCGCAAAGCGTTGGGGCGAAGTGGGGTGGGCGATAGGGAACAGTTAGGTCGCTTGTTATCCTGGTAAGCTCTATGTTCCTTAGATCTCAATCCTTGATTCCCTTGGTGAGTTGTGCTGCGATTGTGATTTCGGTGTGGGTACTAATCAGACAATCTCTCCTTCCAGTGGGGATCCTATTCTCCCTTAATCGGAGAAGATTCGGTGTTCGAAAGTGGATATAATGGGAAGGAGGAGCTCACCTGTTTTGGGTCAGTTCCGCCGGAGTTGAGCAGAAGAGTCCCAACTTTCCATCAAAGGTAAGATCTCTATTCAATCTTCATCTGTGCTGGAACAGGATGTTAGAAATCTAGGATTTCGAATGTGGTCTCTGTTAGAATTTTTCTTTCTGTTGATACACTATGTAATTTGCAGTGGTTGCGTGAGCTTCATTGTTGGGTGGAGATTGCTTCCACTTGCTGTGGGGGTTGGAAATCGGATTTCATTCCGTCATCTCCTGCTTGCTGTGTGCTCCGGCAATTTTGGAGCTAGGGTAAGAGGTAATTGGATTGGATTAATTGAATTAAGTGGGGTTAGGTTGGTAATATTGCTGCTGTTAATCATGGGGTCGTATTGAGTTTGATTAAGAATAGATTAGCTTGGATGATCTGCGTTGAATTTGAAATAGACCTAAATCTTAATTACGTGGGGTAATTAGGAAAACCTTTCATTTAATTATGAGAGATTGAATGAAAAGGAAATGATTCGGTAAACCCTAAAACGGATTAGGGATTAATTAGCTAGTTGTTATTTTTGTAATAGCTAATTAAATCTATCCCTGATACAGGGACTTGATTTGCTTTACGGTTGCGGATTATATTGGACGGGTGGTTCTCCTCTTTTGATACGAACTTCTACTTTTGGAGGCGGGTACCCTTTGACTTATCTATCTTGATATTGTCATTTTGTTATGCATAGAATGTTATAGATAGCAGTAAGATTCTACGCTATCCCTGGTTATTATGTCTGTTCTGGATATTGTTGTTTATCCCTGGTTATTATGTCTGTTCTGGATATTGTTGTTTATCCCTGTTTATTATGCCAGTTCTGGATACTTGTTGTTCATCCCTGAGTTATTCTGCTGTTAGTTCCATACAGTCTCAGGTATTGTCATATCCATTTGTATGCTAGAGATCGTGGTATTGTCTCCTGCATTTGACCTTGAGGGATTGGTAGTTTTCCGGTCAGTATACCTTGTAGGTTACCTGTATTTCCTGTTATAGGATTTCAGACTGAGACTTAGTATACTGAGGACTTGGGAGGGAGGTATGTGTATCTATCATACACCATCCTTGCACTGTTGTATGCCGGCGATCAGCGACTCTCTTGTGGTTGAGCCTAATCGTCTTCCGGTACATGACATGCACACACGGCCACTCATGGGTTAATGGATACCGTAGATGTGTGCATTTGCCCTGTATTGCTCCGTTCGGCCACTATGAGGAGGGTGAGCGCGGGCGTGGTAGCAAGCAGGGATCCCTTCTCGTACTGAGCCACGAGGAGATGAGAGCTTGACTCCCCGATTGCTTGGGGTCGGAGCGGAGTCTCCACCAGCATCCTGTCCACCCGGTCACTCAGGAGCAGTGATGGCAGGGTGTACAGTTGTCAGAGCCCTACCCGTTCAGACGTCCCTATGACAGGTGTACGATGATCTGTCTGGTGTCAGGGGTGACACATGTCATTACACTATGTGCATACTTTGCATCTTGCATTGTTTGCTGCACTTATTTGCTGCACTTGTTTGACATCGCATATACTGGAGACTTGTTATCTGTGCTTATATGCCTATTGTTTTCCTTTGGTATTTCTTACCCTCTTTCCAGGTTAGATGGATTCAAGTATGTATCTACCTCAGTATGTTCAGTACTAGTCTTCCCCTACTGTTGATATGAGACTGTATTAGCTGAACTCTTATTATTGGTATAACTTTCTATGCATATCTGTTGGGTATTCGCTGAGCTATGGACTCACCCCGTTGCCATACATGTTTATTTCAGGTTGATGTCTGCGAGGAGATCCTGAGCCGCCAGTCCCCAGCTCTAGAGGAGCTCTTTTTTTTGGTTTTACGTTCCGTTGTTTTGCTTATGGACCCTGTAGTATTTACTATGCTTCCGTTGTTACATTTTAAAACATGTATTCACGTTTTATTCGATGGTATTGTATTTTTGAGTCCTATGTTGGACTTCGTTTGGTTTTGGCTTTGTTCCTGCCCCCTGGCAGCTCAGGTAAGTTCTTACTTTGGTTTTACGATGATTATAATCATTTAACTGTTGTTTCTGCATAGATTTGAGGCCTGAGGCCATTTAACTGCGTGGTTGTGCTAATTATATCTGTGTGTATATGTAAATTGTCCGCCGGACAGGGGAGCTGCTGTCCGATTCTCTATTGGATCAGCGGCTCCTGGGTCTCGGGGCGTGACAAAAATAAAATTTATATGTGTAAATTAAGATAGATTAGATATCATCGAAAAAATTATTAAAAATCGATTAAATTTCATTTCAAGTCCAAATATTTCAGGACCTCTTTGGTCCTGAAATTTTTTATTTTAAACAGTTTTTGGGACTGAAATATTTTTATTTCAGGAGACCTCTTTGAACGTGAAAATGTAAATTATAAAAAAATAAAAATAAAATAAAAATAAGAAAAGATATGTAAAATATAATAGTTTTGATATATCAGACCCTCTATTAATTTTTTTAAGGTATGAAGCTAGGTTAGACACCAGCTTCATATATAAAATTAAAAAAAGATAAAGGAAAATAAATACAGTAAAACATAAAAAATAGAGAATTAAATAATGATATAATAAGAATAAAGAATCAAATAAAATAATTAATATAAGTACAAAAATATATAATATGAATATATAATAAAATAATAAATTTAAAAGAGAGAAAAATAAAGTAAATATATAAATAAATAAATAAATATCCTATAAATAATTAAAAGATTGTGCGATTGTAAAAAGATTAAAAAATAATTAAAAAATTATCTTATAAATAATCTTTCAGAATCTCTTTGGTCTGAAATGAATTTATTTCAGACTCTTTTTTGCCTGAAATAAGAATATAAATAAAAAATGTCAAATATCAAAAAATAAAAATAAATAAAATAAGAAAAGATATATAAAATATAAAAAAGGAAATAGAGTTTCTAGAATTGTATATATTAGAAATATATAAAATAGAAATTAAAATAAAATTTATATGTATAAATTAAAATAGATTAGATATTATCGAAAAAATTATTAAAAATCGATTATATTTCATTTCAGACCCTCTTTAGGTCTGAAATATTTTTATTTCAGACCCAAAGAGAATCTGAAAAAATTTTAGGCCCTTTTTGGGACTGAAATATTTTTATTTCAGTGATCCTCTTTTGGCGCGAAAATGTAAATTATAAAAAATAAAATAAAATGAAAATAAGAAAAGATATAAAAAATATAGTAGTTTTGATATATCATACCCTCTGTTAGTTTTTCCAGCTAGGTTAGGCACTAGCTACGTATAAAAAATTAAAAAAAAGATAAAGTAAAATAAATAGATTAGAATATAAAAAAATAGAAATTTAGATAAAGATATAATAAGAATAAAAAAATAAAGTAAAAATAATAATATAAGTAAAAAATAATAATATAAATAAATATTAAAATAATTAATATAAAAGAGAAAAAGATAAAGCAAATATATAAAAGATAAAAAAATAAAAATAAAAATAAAAAATATACAAATACATAAAGAATAAAAATAAAGAATGTATAAAATATAAATAAATAAATAGGGTTTATAGATTAAAAATATAAGAAATAAATATAATAGAAATTAAAATAAAACATAAATGTAATATAAATGAATTATTTCAAGGCATCTTTGGGCCTGAAATGAAATATATCAAGCCCAAGAGGGTTTGAAATGAATTTATTTCAGGCTCTCTTTGACCCTAAAATAAAATTTAATCGATTTTTAATAATTTCTTTTTATGATATCTAATTTATCTTAATTTACACATATAAATTTTATTTTAATTTCTATTTTACATATTTCTAATATATACAATTCTAAGAACTATATTTTATTTTATATTTTATAAATTTTTCTTATTTTATTTTATTTTATTTATATTTTCGAATTTTCTATTTTCTATTTATATCCTTATTTCGCAAAAAAGGTCTGAAATAAATTCATTTAAAGCCAAAGAGTATCTGAAAGATGATTTATAGGATAATCTTTTAATTATTTCTTAATTTTTTCACAGTTGCACAATCTTTTAATTATTTATAAGATAATCTTTTTTATCTCTTTATATATTTACTTTATATTTAGTTTTTATATTTATTATTTTATTATTTATTCATATTATAAAATTGTCACTTATATTATTTATTTTACTTTATTTTTTATTCTTATTATATTTTTATTTAAATTTCTACTTTTTAATATTTTACTCTATTTATTTTACTTTATTTTTTTAATTTTATATTTGAAGCTAGTGTCTAACCTTATCTTAGAAAAATTAACAGAGGGTCTTATATATATTAAAACTATTATAATTTATATATCATTCTTAATTTTATTTTGTTTATATTTTTTATAATTTACATTTTCATGCCCAAAGAGTGTCCTTGAAATAAAAATATTTCAGTCCCAAAGAAGGTCTGAAATAAAAAATTTTAGACCTTCTTTGGGCCTGAAATAATATATTTTAGGCTTAAATAGGGTCTGAAATTTATTTATTTCAAGCCCTCTTTGAGTCTGAAATGAAATATAATCGATTTTTAATATTTTTTCGATAATATCTAATTTATTTTAATTTACATATATAAATTTTATTTTAATTTCTATTTTATTTATTTTTAATATATAACAAACTATATTTTTTATATTATATATATATTTCTTATTTTATTTTATTTATATTTTTTTGATATTTTATATTTCTATTTATATCCTTATATTTTCTATTTATATACTTATTTGAGACAAAAAGGTCGAAATAAATTCATTTTAGGCTAAAAATGGTATGAGTGATTATTTATAGGATAATCTTTTAATTATTTATTAATATTTTCACAATCGTAGTAAAATATAGAAAAAGGTTCGGGATGCATCGAGTTGTATAAGGTAGGATGAGAGAAAATGAGAATATTTACATCCAAACCATAATTTACTGATCCTGTCGACAAGCAAAGATCGGTTCTCGCTTGGATGACTCGGTCTGACCAAGACGACCCGGTCTGCCGTAACTCGGGGGGTCGGACTCAAGGTTCCAGTCACTCGGCTCGGACCAAAAGGGAGCTCACAAAGTGGTCGTGTAGTTGCAAAGTGGTAGCAATCCCCCCTTTGGAGCCCAAAGGGGAGTTTATATAGGGAGAGGAAAGCCCTCTGCCATTCCAGAGATGTCCTGTCTCATTAAGGATGAGTCAGTTGTCAGACTGAACCCGTGGCAGCTTTGGTGACCTTATGAGGCTGACACAACCGCCTGACAGTCTGTTTAGATTGTCCCCTCTTACCCCATTAATATTGGCGGCTCTGTCAGATTATGAGTATGTCGAAAATCCTCTTCTGAAAATGGAGAGATTCGGATTATCTTTACTGTTGCTGCGACCCTTCACTCACTCTAGGGTCGCCCACCCTGGGTCTGTCACCTTGGGTCGGCCACCCTGGGTCGGCCATCTTGGGTCTGTCACTCTAGGTCGACCACTCTGGGTCGGCCACCCTGTCACTCTGGGCCGGTCACTCTGGGTCGGCCACCCTGTCACTCTGGGTCGGCCACCCTGCCAGTCGGGGTCGGCCACCCTGCCAGTCGGGGTCGCCCACTCTGGGTCGGGCACCCTGTCACTCTGGGTCGGCCACCTAGTCGGCCACCCTATCACTCTGGGTCGGCCACCCTGTCACTCTGAATCGGTCACTTTGGGTCGCCCACTCTGGGTCGGCCACCCTGCCAGTCGGGGTCGACCACTCTGAGTCGGCCACCCTGCCAGTCGGGGTCGGCGACCCTGTCACTCTGGTCGACCACTCTGGGTCGGTTACCTTATCACTCTGGGTCGATCACTCTAGGTCGGCCACCCTGGGTCTATCATTCTGGGTGACCCCGACAGGGAGACCCCGCCTAGGAGGCCTATTACTTACCGAACACTCATGAAGAGATATGACAAAACGCTTCTGCTTTATCCCGACTAAACTTTCCCGACCGGTGATCCCCGACCGCTAAAGTTCTCGACCGGGTATGTCTGCTCGGGTGCCACTGATTGAGCTCCGTCTCAAGTTGCTTCGAATCCTGATCCTTTTAGCCAAATCAGTATCTAGCGCACTAATCTGATACTGAACTCGACCGACTTTGACTGACCCAGACTCAATCTGACCGGGCCCCTAATCAGCTCCAAAAACTTACTCGACCGGATCATTTACTATTATAAAATCAAATTACAAAAAAGTGATTTGGATATCTTGAAAAATAAATTATGAAAAAAAGTTATTGACAGGAGGGATATAAAAGGAATGAGTTGATTTTATATGTGCTCTTTGGCAAGAAGATTTTTTTTTTTTTTTTGATAAATGTGATTCTCACACAAGTCTGATAAAATGTCGAAGATTATATCGAGCTAACTTTGAAAATTAAAATTATCAAGGACTTTTTAAAAATATGGCACATAAAATTGTATAACCTCCTTAAAACCCTCGACAAACGCCGCGCCTCTACTCGACGGCCGTAAAGCTACCGAGCACGTAACCCTCAACCACGCTCGCTACCGGTTTGCAGCCCATCTCCTCTTCTCCATCCCGCACCGGAGGGAAGCAGCCGTGAGGTGGTAGCGTTGCGGTTCACAAGCATCGGCTGCGCCCTTGCCTCCTCTGACGACTCGCCGAAGGTGGCCTCTTCGCGGCTTTCGGGAAAGGAGGATCTCCTCGGAAGTGGTTATCTCTTAGGTACTCGACGACGCTGGGTCGGCGCTGGATTGCCTCTTCGAACGAGTTCTTCAAATTCGCTAGTACTATTTCAGGTAGTTCTCCGTTCGCCGATCTTCTTCCGTAACCGTAACTTTGCCGCAGGCATTAAGCCGCAAGCACCGGGCCTTCCTTTTTATTGCGCAGAACAAACAAATAGAGAGAATTGTTCCCTAATCACCGTGAAATCTATCACCAGTCCGCTAAAATAATCGCTCTCGAGCAAGGGTTTTACTCCCGAGCGGCAGGGAGATGGCCGTGGATAAGGCCGTTGCCTCTTCATCTTCTCCCTCAACGCTCCATCGCTTCCAGAGAATCGTCCTCGGTTGGGACTATCTCCGCCTCGTTAGAGAATCCGGTGTACTGTTTCTTACTCTCGTCTCTCCCTTTTTTTTTATTCCCTACTTGGTTTCTGATGTTTTCCCGGTAATTTCCTTAGAAGAACAAAAATGCTCGGAATGAGTCCACTTCCAAGCTGAAGCGTGTGACGAACACCTTCAATGACGTTGACGAGTACATCACTATATTCGAGCCTCTTCTCTTTGAGGAGGTCAAGGCCCAGATTGTCCAAGGCAATGATGACGAAGGTGACTCCTTTTTCTATCCTATAGGACTCTGATCATCTACAGGTTCTTTAAATTTTAGCTTTTCACTCCTTTTGTTCTCATGCTGCTAGATACAACGGATTGGCATAAGGGCGCAGTGGCTTCTTGCAATGAAATAGATGGGTTTCATAAGGTTTCATTAGCTGTTCTGGATGAATTCCGGGGAGATGTGTCAGAGAATGATCTGTTGCTCCTTTCAAAGACTAAGGTCAAATTTTTTTTTGTATCCTTCATATTAATTATAACAGTAAACGATAGTGTTTCTCAATTTGGTGGGAATTGTTTTGCATCATGAAGTTCCAAGAGGGTTTAGCACCAGAGGCCTATGCATTTGCACTGGTTGAAAGTCGTGGAGGTAGAGAAACTCTTGCACTCCGAACCTTCCTTGCAGGAGAGGTCAAGCATCTTGAGAAAGCTGAACCTGAATCCAGCCACAGGCTATTGAAGATGCTTTCTGTTTTTAAAGCAACAGAGAGTTTCTTATGGGTTCTAAAAGTACGTTTGCACTTTCTATCCTCTAAGGACTTGTAATTTTCTGTTTTCAAGTTCTGTGGACTCCATATTGAAATTCCTTGGACACTAAAGTAAGGGCGAAAAACCATTTTAGCTTTAGGTTAATTCTTTTATTTATTTAGCACATGCTTTTGCAGCATTATTTATTTTTCTATAATTTTTAAATTATTTGGAAATAACCATTTGATAGTCATTCTGCATTATTTTTTTGGAGCTTATGTATAATCTATAGATTATTTCTTAACCAAACATAAGAAAATATTTATAAGCAAATGTCTGTGACTTGCGATCATGATACATGTTGGCACCTATAATCATATTCTCTTATAGATTAGTAAGGAGGAAGGATGCCATTCTGTGTGCTATGTTATGGACAATTGTTTCACATTCTGATGAACCACTTTCTAGTATTTCGTAACTATGTGCCACTGAGACATCGAGTGGAGGAGCCAAGAAATTTTTTGAGTGGGTCTTCTAATATAAAATAAGCATTAAAATTTGAAATATATGATTTTTTAATAAACTATATGATCAAATATCCAGAAATCATTCACATGGTGTGTGTGTGTGTGTAATGAGTTTTTTTCCTATTACATAAGTTTAATATCGGCACATTTAAACTTCGTGAGGTCAATGGACCCTGCCTTTTCCACTTAGCTCGTCCCTTAATGTAGCAAAGTTCACAATAGATTGCTCTATTGTGTAGGTAGCACACATCCTTGTGTTCTACCTTATATAACATTTCTTTATGCTAGAATCATGTTTAGTTTTGAATTACAATATGGGGCTGTAGGACCCAATGCCATTTGAATTTCTGTCAGTTGACCAGCTGTTTGGCTTCCCCTTCCTTCTTAGGTCGTCATTTGTTTTCCAACAATTCCTTGAATAATCACAGAACTAATTCTAATATCTTCTGTCATTTATGTTAAGCCTTGCCTAGGTTTAACCTATCTGTTCTAGATATCACATAGAAGAATTTGATCTTGGAATAACTACTAATTCCAAAGCATAAGACAAACATCATCAACACTCAAAATATCTCTTCCAACCAACTCAATAATAATCCTTGAAACCGGAGGCGGTATCAAAGTGAACATGCAAAAATGCTAGTAGGTTTACAACAAATATCAATATATTCATATTCAGGCAAACCTTAAAATCTAAGCTACCATGAGCATATCCAATTTCTCTAAACACTATCGTCCGTACCTTAGTAAAACTATCAAGAGTGATTCCAACTAGTAGGATCTCCTCAGGCAACCCCTACCGATCAAAGAAGTGGTATCACATCTCAAACATGAATCTGTTTGATTATTGAAAAATAGATACCCTGACCGATGTAAAGCCTTAACCATCATTGCATATTTTCTACATGCAACTCCTGGACACCTATCAACTATGATGTATGCCAAACATAATCGCAACTTGACGCTTCACATATTTGGTTGGGCAGTGTTGAGTTTATCGCGCTCATCAAACTCAGAGCACTGCAATTCCTTGGATTTCAATTACACGTGGACTGACAGTTCCTCATAGTTAGTCAAGAATTACTTCAATGAGAATGAAAGAGGTATCTAAGAATGCATATCTTATTGTCTTCTTCGATACCTAGACAAAAAAGAATTAGGTCAACTTGGATTCTTGGTATGTAATATAGCCTGTGTGATAGATCAGCTCATGCAAAGAGTGGGTAATGTGCCCACTGATACTGGGTTCTTTGAAACTATATGCCAATGTTCACAACTTAGTAGTAAATGCAATTTTTGAAAGCCACAATGGCGCAATCCAATCCCACATGCCAAGAAACTCAGCTGAGAGATATCTTGATACTTAAGCATATACCCAAGAATACTTGATTCACATATTTATCACATCACTTGTGGAAATGCAAAGTTAAATTAGACATCCATTTTACATTTATAGATACACAATTGCTTTACCTCATATATTATTATGATTTGACCAATTCTTCTTATTACTACTTTACATTATGATCACGACTAAAAATTTAAAAAAAAAAAGCAAAATGTGCTCTATATAAATAACCAAGCATTTTATTTTCAAATGAATTAACCAAATTAAGAAAAATGATAGGGAGAGTGAAAATGGGAGAGTGAAAGGCAAAGTGAATGACGTGACACTTTGCATGCAGCGATCTCCGACGGGTTCACCGTGCCCCCCAGGGTATAGTTTGATTCGGGGCGAAGGCCGCCGATGGTGTCCAAGCGATAATTGGACGTGTGCATATAAAGTGTCACGTCATTCACTTTGCTTCCACTCTCCCATTTTCACTCTCCCATTTTCACCAAATTAAATTACTGAATGCTATTAACCTATGTAAATAAATTGCAGGAATCATACAATGTCATTTTTTAATTCTAGGCAAAGTTGCCTAAATACATTTTCATTAGAGTTCATTTCTTTCTTCAGTAGTAATAAAAGTAATTTTAATGGACAATATGATTTTTAAATTTTAAACACATATAAAGTGCCATTGAATTTGATCGTTTATGATAGTTTGACTAATATCTTGATAGGTATATTATTTAATGTATTAAAAATAATATTTATATATCTTAGAGTGACATTCAACAAAATGAATAAATTAAGAACAAACTAAACAAATGTTAAATTTTTTAGAATGACATTTTGGGCATATAATACTATCCGCGAAAGATTTGTAGGTTTAGAATGATATATATGTAATACAAATAAATTTTTTATTGTTAAATGTTAATTCATTATTTTTTAAAAAAGTAAATATGCATTTTTTAATGTAATTTTATAATTTTAAATTAATTCAGAACGACATAATAGTGTGATTCATTAGGTTGAGTCTCAGTTTTTTTGTGAAAATAAAAGAAAATGTAATTCTTTTTGTCATGGGTATGTAAGGAAATAAGATTTTCTTTGAACAACTAGAAAATAATTGAAAATAATAACACAAGCCTCAAGAAGAAAGATGGAAACTTCATTTGTAAATTATATAATCTCGGAAATTATTTTAACAATATTAAATATTTTTACAAATAATATCTAATCGTCTTAAATAATACTATGGAACATGTATAGGAAAACTCCAGTTGTTTAATAAAACTGCTTTTTAATTAGATAGACTTAAGGTAAAACTTCATTAATAGCCTTTGAGAACATCTTAAATATTAATGTTTTTAAAAATATTGTAATCATATATTAATTGAGTATTTAACATGTGCATTTTTTTTTTTTCAAATTCTGGCAAAATATAGTTTCTAAAAATTACGTCACTTTTCATCTTTTGAACATAATGAAGAACAATTGGTAATAACATGTGAGGTGAGGAGAAGATAAAAAAAAAAAGGGTGTTATGTGCATTTGAAGATCAACACAAATACAAGATACAGTTGACAGATTATATGTGGTCGGTTGGTAGTATTAACACATGAATAAATGGACACATGGTGGTTTAATTTGCTATTCATATAGAAGTTTAAATGCTTAGTTGGTGCTAATATATGAGGAGCATTGTGCAATGACTTATACCCATTGTGCACTTGAGCTTGTATTGGTGCTACTTCTAGTTCACACATAAACTCCCTAAATCAGAGGACCTATGTGCTGGTTTATCGAGCATCCTGTACTTGGTGAGCTACCCAGTACAATAAGATAATTTAAACCTTGGTTAAAATATATGGTGTGGTAATTTAGTAGTAGGATATGATCCATACAGCTAATCTCAAATAGTTGAGACTAAGTTTTCTGATATGGTTGTTTGTAGCATAGAAAGTCTTAATAATATTACATAAATTTTCATTTTCTTTTTTGGCAACTGAATACTCTTATTGATATTGATTCTGCCAGATTTGTAGTTTATCAACTATCATGCGAGAATTTGTGGGTCTGCATTCTGTTTCATCACTTCCATTCAAGGAATTGATATTATCAGCAAGTGAAAAGTCACACCATGGAGATAATGAGCCTTGGGGTTGGAATGTTCCTAGACCACTGATGGATAACCTCATTAGCAATCTCAATCAGTCACAAGTAGATGCTATCCGTGTATGTCTTTTTTTTGTGCCATATAAAACTGGTAATATTCTAAAGACAGCTGCACATTCATGGTGCTGACCTTTTAACCTCTCTTTTACAGGCAGGCCTGTCACGTAGAACTTTTGTTCTAATACAAGTATGGCTGCAACTTTATTTCCTGGACTGTTTTCAACCCGAGTAATATGTATACAAATACTTACAGAAATATATAGATGATTAATGACTAGGCTCCTAATATTATTTTCTAAGACTTTTGATTCAAATATATTTTAGATTAGATGAATATGATCAATAATACAGTAATTTGCATCTGTTTCTGCATTTGCCGAATAATTTAAACAAAATCAGTCATGGTAGGGGTTTGACTACATTTGTTCTGCATGATTAAAATCATTTCAAGACTCTGACTAAATTGTTTATCTCTATTTTTCTTATTACAATCTACCAGCACTACTTTTACAATTGCTGAGGACTAATTTTGGTCCTCTTGCATGTTGGCACTCCTAGTTTTCACTTCAAGCGAAGATTCTTATAGTTATGCATCAATTTGTTTTCTAAGATGAAGACTGTTATAAGTGCATCACAAAAGATAGTGCAAATTCTCACTGATATCCATAAACAAGGCATCCAGTCCAAAACTTTTCAGGCCCTTATTTTTATTGTCTTGTTGTAGACTCCCTTCTCATTGGCCAGACACAATCATACAGGCGTGGCCATATATTCGGTTCTTTCTTTCCTTCTCTTAGATATGTTAACAATATTTTATTTGGTATGTTTGTAAAACATTTAATTTATTTAAATATGGATGATAATATAGTAGGGGATAGAGCCTAATGACGTAGGAGGGTTCATATCCCCACATAGTGGGATAAAGCTTGATTGTTGTTGTTGTATGTCTATAAAACATTTAGCCAGATCCTCTTGACATCTTGTTTCCTAGGGTCCACCAGGAACGGGAAAAACTCAGACAATTTTGGGTCTTCTAAGTGCTGTTCTTCATTCATCTCCTGAAAGAGTGCAATCAAAGTAAGTATTCACTTTTTTTGATCTGCTACATTGTCCAAGAGGATATTAGTTATCATTGGACCCTCTTTGGTTGATTATTTCTATTATTATAATTAATGCACTTCAGAGGTTATTTTTCTTTTTCTTTCAAATTTTGAAAAGTAATGGATTAATACTTTTGGTCAGGGGAGGCTTCTCAGCTCAAAAACGCTTGCCAGAGATGCAAATTGAAGAAAAGTATGGCGCAAGTACTTGATATCATCATTCATGTCGTAGACCAAATTCTTGCAGATTTTCTAGAGGAATTTATCCTTTTTACATGTTTTTCTCTACAATTTTGACAGTAGTAATTTTGCAGTTTTAGAATTAGAAATTATTTATCCTCAATATTCTGGGTATTTATTATGTTGCTGTGGCATTTATAATTGCTATGTAGGAACCTTGTAGAAGTTCAGGGTTTAGGCATCGAAATGGTCAAAATTAAAATTATAAAGGACGTTGCAAATAATCTCCATGGTCTTGTTGACAGATTTTAGCATTGTTCTAAATTGTTTAGGCATATTTTCTCTAACTCAACTCCCTCTTATGGGATTGCATCAGAGCAGAAAGTTTGTAATATTTGATTTGTGCAGTTTTTGTGCTCAATTATTTGTCTTTCCTTTGGTGTTTTCTACTGTAGATGATGTGACCATTGGGCAAGTTGTGTAGTTGAACTAATACTTTATGCCAATTACTTTTTACTTTTGATGAAAATTCAATTCTCAGGTATTGCCACTGGAAAAAAGCGTCTCCATGGTTGGCTGGTGCTAACCCAAGAGATCTAATCATGCCTGTTGATGGTGATGATGGTTTTTATCCCACTGGAAGTGAATTGGTGATCTACAAACTTTTTGTTATGATGCATAATTTATTTAGTGATACCACCATGCTAATTTGCTTTGTAATCTTCTTAGAAACCCGAGGTTGTCAATTCTAACCGAAAATATCGTGTACATGTGTTGGTTTGTGCTCCGTCAAACTCAGCACTTGATGAGATAGTATTGCGGCTTTTACATACAGGCAAGAGCTTTACTTGTACCTATACTTTTTTTCTTTTTGCTTATTAATGAATATTTATTGACAGATGTTTTTGTAGATTTCTATTTTTTTTTCTTGATAGACCTTTTATATAGATAATAACTTTTAGCTGATGGCGTTCTTCAAAATAATGGTGCTATGTTAAAATGTCATGGTACTCTGCCTAACTCACTTGTAACCTGAGCCTTTGCTATTTTAAGGTCGATCTTATGCACAATGCAGAACACAGGATGCAGAACCCTAAATTTTAAGGAGTCCTCCCAAATTGTAGACCTTGACTGATAAGTTGCTGATTTGTAAGCCTTGATCAGTAAAAATTCATAGGCATGATCCAACTCCTGTTTTCTTCCTCTTGTCCCTTCTCATTCTTCTTGTCTGTTGTTCACAATTTTGCAGCGTTCTGTTATTTTTCAAATTTCTTTTACCATGTGAAAGAGCTCGGATATGCTTCTGGATTAGAAAACTGCAGAAATAATTGTAATGAGAAAGGATAAAGGCTAAGAAGTCCCACAAATCTGTACGAGGAAAAAATTGTCACAATTTACCACTTATATTGCATGGTTCTCCTTGAGATATATAATACTGATGAGAAACTTGGGGGGAAAATGGTGATGGGGACGGATTATGTTCTGAACCTGATTTCAATTAGGTTGAGTTGGTTTTTGATTGAATGTACCTTGCCATACTATGAACTAGCAGCTATAGTAGTTCAAGCCATGATTACAATTTTGGTTTACTTACTGGCTTCATTATCAGCTCAAAACCATCTTCAATTAAGGCCTAATTAGATTTCTAATGGATAGAATTAGGCCAATGTATTGTCTAGTCTCCATAATTGATGTGTCAAATCAAAGCCAAAATCAAGTTATAAAAGAGCACAAGCTGTACATGGTAACTAAATTATATGGTATACACCTGCTTATTTATACTTTGTTCAGTTGGAATTGTAGAGCTTCTCTTTTCTTCTCTCCTTTTGTGGTCATCAGTTCATGACCTTGGCTAACAACATCCATTGTTGATCTTGAAAGTGTAAGCAATTTATCTATTATATAATAACACAAGCTGAACCAAGTAATTGTATTATATGGGTATAAACAACACCAACACCAATAACAAGCAAATTTTTTTTTTGAAAAACAAGCAAATTTTAATTCCACTAAGTATCGACTATATGGATTCTTTTACACCTTGGGCTTGATCCACCCTATTATATCCTCATCGAATATATACTGTTTCATTGTTATTTTTTTATTTCTCTTTTCCTCGATTAATATGTGTATTTGTTATGGCCTCACATAACCTAATGAGGGCATTTATTGTTCGTTTAAGTATGTCCATAAAAGGGGAGCTTGGTGCACAAAGATCCCGCTAGTACGGGGTCCGGAGAAGGGTCTATTGTACGTAGCCTCTTTGCAAGAGGCCGTTTCCAAGACTCGAACCAGTGATCTCTAGGTCACACACAACAACAATTTTACCGTTGCCTCAAGGCTCCCCATTTGTAAGTATATGTCCATATCATCTCATTTGTGTCTCTCTGAGTTATCCTTCAACATGCGCAACCTCGACTTTTTATCCTCATGTTCTCATTTCTTATTCTATCCATCCTCACATGTTTGTATATCCATCTTAACACCCTCAATTCTATGATTTTCATCCCAACATTTTGCTCCATATCCATCTTATTCTATCCCCTTTTGTAAGTTTTTTTTAAGCTTTAGAGATACTTTATGATCACAAAGAACATCTTAAGCCCCTCTCCATTTCAACCATCGTATTTGTATTCTATGTGAAACTTCTTTGTCAAACCCTCCATCCTTTTTTTTAAAAAAAATCCTAAATACGTAGAGTTACAAGTAAGCTTACTACTTATCATCTCCTTTCTTTACAATTGTTTACGTCTACTAGTACTAGACTTAAATTCTTATTTTTACTCTACTATGCCTAAAACTTTTTATTTTCAATGTTTCTTTCTAAGATATGAGCTTAGTATGTAATCCACGTCTCTCATCAACTAACAATGTCATCTATAAATAACATACACCACATTTTTCTTTTCTAGAATTCTCCACATAATATCTCTCAATACTTATCATAAGCTTTTTCTAATCAATAATATTATGTGTAAATCTTGCTTTTTTTCGATACATTTCAATTAGTTGTCCAGAAAGATTTATAACTTATATCTAGGTGGCAAAGGCGATTTGCTTGCCCCTAGCGCCCCCTCCAACTGGTCCCAGGGCCAATACGGAGGAGGTAAATTAGGGGCTACTAGCCCGGATGTCGTGGCTAGCGCATGGGGAGGACGGACACACTTGTATCTAGCTTTTAGGCATGAATTAAAATTGATTTTCAATCATTTTTATCTCCTTAATATTTTTTCTATTACCCCTTCTACAGTTTCATGCACAACTCATTAGCTTAATTCCCTTGTAGTTCGCACAATTTTGTGCATCCTTTTTATTTTTTTCTTCGTTTTCAATATCATGAATACTTTTGTAAGTTATCCAATACCTTTCTTCCTCATACAATTCCATACCTTTATTGAAATATCATTCGGTCCAACCACTTTTTTATTTTGTATTTCATTTATATTTAACACCAGTTCTATTTTTGAAATTTGAATTCTTTGATAAATTTAATTTTAGGGGGCGCTTGGTATAAATTTGGCAATGGGAATGGTAATGGGTTTGATTGAGGGGTTTATGGGTTTGGTGATAACCTAGTGGGGGTTGGGTTATGAAATCAAGGGTATCATATCCTTATTTTGATTCCGATTCCCGTATACCAAGCATCATCAATGGGAATGAAATAGATTTCATTCCCATTCCCACCTTCTAAACCCGCTTACCAAGCGCCCCCTTATATTTCTTTGACTTATTTAAATTTCCTAACTTAAGTTGGTTACTAAACGGCTAAACCTTCATTAAAAAGTTATAAAAATACCATTCCATCGTTTTTTATTTCCTTATCCTTCACTAATACACTATTGTATTTATCTTTAATGCATCTTATTTGGGTAAGTATCTTTATTTTCTTCTTTCTTGCTTTAGTTAGCTTATAGATATCCCTTTTCTCTTCTTTTGTATCAAGCTATTGATACAAGTGTTCGGATGTTTAGTACATGTGTTCCTACCCTCTCATTAAAGATACTTTATTTCCCCTTCTTTAACTTTCGCCACTTGATTATAGGAGTCATCTACGGTTTCCTTCATATTATGCTTGAAGCACGTATTCACCACTAACCTATGTTGTTGGGTGGTTAAATTTTCTCCCGGGATGTTCTAATAATTTTTATAATTTTTTCTAACCTTGCCATAAGAAAGCCAACTTGCAACTTATTATTTTCACTTTTGAACATAGCTAAGTGATCTTTTTTCATGAAAAATATATCAATTATTATATATTCTTATAATGGTAGTCCGGTGCATGAAGCTCTCGCAAATGTGGGGTCCATGGAGTAGGGATGACAATGGGTCGAGTTCGGATCAGATTCCATATCCTCCATACCTATTGAGGATCGGATATCCATCCCCATACCCATACTCATTAAAGGTTCATACATCTTCTATACTAATAATTTTCTTCTTTCCCTCCAATTACTATCATTCAACAAAAGCATATTAGAACTAACATTATATTAAAAAAAAGAAAATAGATTATATCTATATAACCTACTCATAATTTAATCATATTCAATAAAAATAGATTAAACACCAACAAAAATAGTAATGGGTTTTGGGAAAAGAAAATTTTCTTATATATATATATATATATAATATTATTTAGTCGGGTATTCGAATAATCGAGTATGGCGGTAATTCCTCCATACCCTCCTCCATTTGGGTTGGATATCGAATTCTCCATCGGGTTTGGAGCAAATTGTCATCCTTTCAGAGAAGAGTCAGACCACATTGGGTTAATTGTACGTATCTTACCCTGCACTGCAAGAGTTTGTTTCCATGACGTGAACCTATGATCTCTAGGTTATACAATAGCAACTTTATCATTGCGCTAAGACTCCCTTTCATTAATTATTATATATTTATATGCTATCGCGAAATCTAATATAACTTTTCCCTTTTCATTTCTTATTCCAAAATCATAGCTCCCATGCACCCTATCATATTCCTCATTTCTTACTCCACGTGACCATTTAGATCTCCTATTAAAATCATTTTGTTTATTGAAATTTTTTGTACTACCACATCTAGGTCTTTTCAAAATCTATGTATAGTGTTTTTATCTCATCTTAGTTGAGGTGTATATATGCTAATTACATTAATAGTTTTTTTGCTACCATCTTAAGAACTATAATCCTATCTTTCTTCCCAACTACTACTACCTTGGCCCTTAATGAACTATTTACAACAATACCTATTCTATTTTTTGTTTCGCTTTCCTATGTAGCATAACTTAAATTTTCAATGCATTCTCCCTTATCCATTTTGTATTTTATAAATATAAAATTGTATTTTTTTCTCTTAATCATCGTATCTACTATCTAAGATAATCAGTTATTTCTATAATATCCATATAAGGCCCTACAACTCGTTTCTTCCTGTGATAATATAGCATTAACGCAATAGTTTGATGGATCCATACATAACATTTACCGATGTTTTATGCCGACAACCTAATGCAGCTCTCCTTTATTGAAGCTTTACTTCGGCCATAGCGGAGTTTATTTGCCATCCGTGGAGCTAATTGTATTATATGTGTATATACCTATTAATTTATACTAAGTCAATTTGTTATTGTCAAGCATTTCTTTTCTTCTCTCCTTTATGTGGCTATCTATTTTTGATCTTTGCTAATTGCATCCATTGTTGATATTAAGATTTGTTGCTCACTCTGATGTACACCTCTAGCAAAACCTTTGCATGTATTGTATCTCTTGCCATTTGTCTCAACTCTCATTTTGAGCTTCGTTACTAGTGTTTAATTTTGTGCATTCTTCCTTTTTTTCTTATATTATATTGCTTTCACTTGATATTGGTCAAGGAAAAGGAACATATCACTTGCTACAACAATACCTGGTCAATATATTAGGGAAATGCATGTAAACATATAATTCCTTTTGTGTAAACCTGATTTTGTTTCATTCTATATGTTTGCTCGTGATTATTGACACACAAATGAGCTTTCATGGTTTAAACTAGAGTTTGAAATATTGAGCCGCCTCGTCTAGCATTTCTGATACTTATGGTTCTGCTAGAGAATTGAGACATGGAACAAGACAACAAGTGATTAAACATATCGTTTGTCTAGAACAGTGCCACCGGTGCTTAGCATGGCTGATATTTATCATTCTTCTAAGAATTGAAACAGGAAACAATATAATAAATGATTAAAGCCTATATCACCCATGCTAGAGCAATGTCAATGTGCCAATTTAGGTAGCTGGTACATTCTTTTGTCTCTGTGAGATTCAAACGAGTTTGTCCAATCTTACCCCATGAAAATTGAAATGATTTTACTCGTCATAGGGAGGGAAAGAAGAGAGGAGAAGAGACTATAAAAGGGCTGGAAATCATTAAAAGAAGGTATACTGGAACTAATCAAAGCTGTTGGAGGCTTGGAGCTTAGATGATGGACTATAACTAAGTAGATCGGGGTAGAGGATCTAAGGTAAGGTGGCCTGAGGGTATTTAACAAGGTCGCCTCTCCAGTTGTAGGTTTGTTTGATGAAGGCTGGGCAGTGAAGGGGTGGCAAGTTATAAGAGGTCGATGGTGTATTTGCAATTTTGTGGATAGAGATGCAAATGGCCATGTCCTCAAAATAATCTATATTATATAACATTTGTTATATTCAACATAGTTATGTATATACTATATGTTATATTATATTATGTATTATATATTTTATAGAATATATTATATCCAGATTAGTTATTTAAGTATTTTTATAAATTAAATAATACATAAATGAATTATATAATTTAATAAATAATGTATTATTTAATTAATGTATCAATGAATTGTCAATTAGATCATTTGTATTTTGATTAGTTGTGTTAATTAAATAATATATTAATTTGTGTGGATAGTGTAATAGTTATATTAGTCTGCTTTTTGATGTGAATGATTATATTTTTCTTAAGTATCTCTGATACTCTGTATATTTCCTGTGGCCTTGTAAGTTGTTTTAGATCATGCCTTCATTGTTATCGTTTTTCTTTGTTTTGTTATTTTAGGTGCTAATCAGCTTACATTTTTGTGTTTTAATGCATTTTAGCATACCTTTTCAATACGTTGTTTTTTCCCCATGATGCTCTACGATCTATCTGGTTGACGCATCTATTGTTTTCAGGCATTTATGATGAAAATGGTCGTGTATATAATCCTAAGATTGTGCGGATTGGTCTAAAGGCTCATCATTTGGTGCAAGCTGTCTCCATGGATTACCTTGTGTGTATTTTCTCCATTGTGATTTATACTTTTGAAATTTTAGCCAAGCCAATGTTCCTGAAATTCTTTTTTGCAGGTAGAACAAAAACTTGCCGGTGTAGACCGTATAACATCTGGTGCAGCTAAACGTGGATCCGGAGGAGCAGCTGATCGAGAACGTATTCGAGCTGCAATACTGGACGAAGCAGCAATTGTATGCTAGGTGTTTTTCCTTGGGATGTTCATTCAAATTTCTCTGTCTTTCCACTGATTTTGGTTCATTCTACCAGGTGTTTTCTACTCTTAGTTTTAGCGGATCTGTTCACTTCACTAGGATGAATCGTGTGTTTGATGTGGTTATAATTGATGAAGCTGCACAAGCTGTGAGTTTTCTTTTTTCCCTTCATTTCATTTGCACGAGCAACTTATTTTCCTTATATATGACAGAATAAGTAAGTGATGGCATTGAATGAGATAGGGAGCAGCTTTGTAACATATTTATATGATATTGCTATTTACAAAACACGGTGATTTAATTGGTAAGCAAAATGTAGGATAGGCAACAGACTTAGGTTTAAGGCTGGTGTATAGATGAAATGATTAGATTGCTAATTTCTCCCGGAATCGTAAAGACAATTATGTACCATTTTGCTGCCTTCAGGAATGTTGTTTCCATGTCTTGAACATAGGTTAACTCAAATATGTTCTATGATCTCTTGCTTTTGTTGGCCTTTTGTGACAAATAATCCTGCTGCTTGAACTCCTGAATTTCTGTAGTTTTCTATGTCTTCGGCTAGATCAAAATTCTTTTTTTTTTCTATTTGAATAACAAAGCATAAGTTTATGAAGAATTACAATCGACTTATGAAAACAGGTAGTTCAGATTCCAATACATGCCTTTGGTTTTGTATGTAAATAAACTAATTCAATCTGAAGAATAGTTGGATTCTGAAGATTATATAATGTAGTAGATATTTTAGATTAGATTCCTTTTTTAAAATTTTTGTGAGAGCTATTATTTTGCTGCTATTAGTTATTATAAATTGGGTAACCTAGACCATATTTTTAGGGCAATGATTTGGCACAGTTGGTTCAGTGAAAGGTTCCTCAAATCACCATGCAAATCATCTTCAGTCTAATTATTTCCTCTTAGTTTGCTTGCTGTTTGAGATTCTTAGTTTATTGTGCTGCATGATTTGGTACCAGAGTTGAATTCTTAACTCAATATTCTGAAAATCCAACTTCCTCCTATGCTTTTCTTTTGCTTCGAAACCATATCTTCATCCTGCTGATTGCAGACCCCCTCATTCTGCGTGGGTTCTTCACCTGCTACCCATCCCACAACACCATTCCTCTTATAGTGAATGATGCGGACACCCACAATATGTACTTCGCCTCCTGCTTTGCAAGAGGCACCACCTCCATCAATACCAGTAATTGACGCGCTGAGCTATTCCCTTTGTTTTTCCATTGCATAGTGGAAGCCCCCATGTGCAGGGATCTTCTTGCACCCCATCTGCACTAGAACCATCTCTGCATGTGAGGCTGCCCTTGTCAACTCCTTGCAGAAATAAATTGGGCCTTTGGTGTCTCTTCCCCTAGCCATTGGTGGTCCCACCCATTTCTCACTTGGATTTCTCATGATGGAGAGAAGAGAAGAGAAGAGAAACTGTCTTCTCTCATAAATGAAACGAAGGGAAAAAAACATATGTTAAGTGGTGCTCTATTACTTTAGGATTTTTTCCAAGTATTGGATTCAATCCAATATATCACAAACAATAACTGTAAGAAAGTTTGAGACTGGTGCAAAATTCTAGATCTGATTCAGGGCAACCTGTAATTCTCTAATTGCAGGGTAGAAGATTACACCTTAATACAGATTCATCTTACCAATTGATCAAAGCTTGGATAACAATTCTGAAAGTGGGCTAGGCTTGCATCATCTTGATAAACTTACAATTTCTCTGCTTTAAAGTTATTTTTGTTGTTTTAGTTGGTTAGTTTAGATTTTCTACATTTAATTAGTTCCTCACAATATCCTACACATCATTGTACCTTATTTATGAGAAAAATTTCATCATATGCTTTAACTCATTGCTTTCGATGAGGTTAACCATCATCCGTCATATTTTAGTTCATAGAATAAATTTATCATTAGAAAAAATTACTACTTTTTTGAATTGCCCTTAGTTTTCACCCCATTTTTTTTGAATATGTTGATTATTGAGATCAATATAATGAGAGGAAACAACATTACAACAACAACAACAAAGCCTTATCCCACTAGGTGGGGTCGGCTATATGGATCCTTTTACGCCATTGAGTTCTATCCCCTACTATATCATCATCTAGATTTAAATAAAATTTATCTTGTTTTATTGTTGCCAACCAAGTCTTTTTTGGTCTTCCTCTCCCTCTTTTAATGTGCGTATTTATCATAGTTTCACATCGTCTAACAGGGGCATTTATTGGTCTTCTAAGTACATGTCCGTACCATCTCAAACGTGTCTCCCGAAGTTTTTCTTCAATAGATGCAACTCCGACTTTCTCTCTAATACTCTCATTCCTTATTCTATCCATCCTCGTATGTCCACACATCCACCTTAACATCCTCATCTCTGCAACTTTCATCTTTTGCTCATGTGCTCGAGTCATAGCCCAACATTCAGCACCATATAACATAGCAGGTCTAACTGCCGTTTTGTAGAACTTCCCTTTAAGTTTTAGAGGTACTTTACGATCACATAAGACACCCGATGCTAATCTCCATTTCAACCATCCTGCTTGTATTCTATGTAAGACATCTCTCTCAATTCCTCCATCACTTTGCAAGAACGATCCTAAATACTTAAAGTTCTCGATTTTAGACAACTCATCATCTCCTATCTTAACAATTGTTTCACTACGTCTAGCATTGCTAAACTTAAATTCCATATATTCAGTCTTTACTCTACTAAGCCTAAAACCTTTCATTTCTAGAGTTTCCCGCCAAGATTCTAGTTTAGCATTTACTCCTTCACGTGTCTCATCTATCAAAACAATATCATCTGCAAACAACATGCACCATGGCACTGTATCTTGAATGTGCCTAGTGAGTTCATCCATGATTAGTGTAAAAAGATAGGGACTTAAAGCTGATCCTTGATGTAACCCTATCCTTATTGGAAATGCTTCAGTCAATCCACCTGAAGTCTTCACTCTAGTCGTTACATCTTCATACATATCTTTAATTAGGTCAATATATGTTACGCTAACGCCTCTCTTTTTTAGAATTCTCCATATAATTTCTCTTGGTACCCTATCATAAGCTTTTTCTAAATCAATAAATACCATGTGTAGATCTTTCTTTTGCTCCCGATATTTTTCAATTAATTGCCTAAGAAGATGTATAGCTTCTATTGTCGACCTTCCAGGCATGAACCCAAATTGATTTTCGGTTACCGTGGTCTCCTTCCTCAATCTTTTTTCTATTACTCTTTCCCAAAGTTTCATGGTATGACTCATTAATTTAATACCCCTATAGTTTGCACAATTTTGTATGTCTCCTTTGTTCTTATATAAGGGAACTAGACTACTTACCCTCCATTGATTAGGCATTTTTTTTGTTTTCAATATTAAATTAAATAATTTTGTAAGCCATTCAATACCTTTTTTCCCTAAACATTTCCATACCTCTATTGGGATATCATCCGGTCCCACGGCCTTTCCATTTTGCATCCCTTTCAAAGCTTGTTCTACTTCTGAAGTTTGAATTCTCCGATGAAAATTAAAATTTCTATACTCATTTGAAATACTTAAATTGCCTAAGTCAAGTTGGTCCCCTAAACTTTCATTAAAAAGTTGATGAAAGTAAATCTTCCACCGCTCTTTTATTTCGCTATCATTTACTAGTACTCTATCGCATTCATCTTTAATACATCTTATTTGACTAAGGTCTCTTGTTTTCCTTTCTCTTGCTTTAGCTATTTTATAAATGTCTCTTTCCCCTTCTTTTGTATCTAAATTTTGATATAATCGTTCAAAAGTTTTATTTTTTACTTCATTCACTGCTTTCTTAGCCTCTTTCTTGGCTATTGTATATTTTTTTAAGTTTTCCTCGTTCTTACAAATATATAATTCCTTATAAGCTATTCGTTTTTCTTTCACTTTCTCTTGTACTTTCTCATTCCACCACCAAGATTCCTTCCTTGGTGGTGCATGCCCCTTTGACTCACCGAGTACATCCTTAGCTACTATTTTCAACTTTGATACCATCTTATCCCATGTCGTATTAGAGTCGCTATATATTTCATCTAATGCTTGTATTCCTACCTTCTCCTTCAATATATTTTGCTTCCCATCCTTTAACTTCCACCACTTAATTCTAGGAGTCGTGTATATTTTTCCTCTATTGATATTATAACTAAGGCGTATATCTAACACTACTAATCTATGTTGGGTAGTTAAGCTTTCTCCAGGGATAACCTTACAATCTTTACAAATCTTCCTATCTCTCTTCCTAACCATAAAATAATCAATTTGTGATTTATTATTCCCACTTTTGAATGTGATCAAGTGTTCTTCTTTTTTCTTAAAAAATGTATTAGCTAGTATAAGGTCATATGCTATCGCAAAATCCAATATAGTTTTTCCTTCTTCATTTCTTGTTCCAAACCCATAACCCCCATGTACTCTCTCATATTCTTCATTTTTCGCTCCGACATGTCCATTTAGATCGCCTCCTATTAAAATCATTTCATTTGGCGGAATGTTTTGTAATACCTCATCTAAATCGCTCCAAAATCTTGATTTAGTTTCTTCATCTAATCCTACTTGAGGTGCATATATGCTAATTACGTTCACAACTTCTTTCGCCACTACTATCTTGAGAGCTATAATTCTATCCCCCTTTCTAACTACACCAACAACTTCATCTTTTAAAGAACTATCTACAAAAATACCCACTCCATTTCTTGTTTTACTCTTTCCTGTATACCATAACTTAAAACCCGAGTTCTCTATCATTTTTGCCTTCTCACCTACCCATTTTGTCTCTTGCACACACAAAATACTAATTTTTCTCCTAATCATTGTATCTACTACCTCCATTGTTTTACCAGTGAGAGTTCCTATATTCCATGTTCCAAATCTGAGACTATTACTTTTCTTATAATGTTTATTCTTAGTCCACCTCTGGTGTGAGAACTCTTGCCTATTTAACACTACACCCAAGTTCTCATGGAGATGTAGCGGTCCTTGCCGAGACGTTACAGTCGGACCCTGCAACGCGAACCCTTGCATATTTAGCACTACACCCGGGTTCTGGAGATGTAGCGGTCCTTGCCGAGACGTTACAGTCGGACCCTGCAACGCGTTCCTTCCGGGGAACATCCTAGCATTAGCATAATACTTTAATGGATCCATTCATTGAGTATTTGCCATAGTTTTTTACGCTGGCTGGCAACCTAACGCAACCCTCCTCCTTTATCCGGGCTTGGGACCGGCCATGACTAGGTCGTCACAGGCGGAGTTATGGTATACAGGAAAGAGTAAAACAACATTAATTTACAAAATATATGAGCGATGCAAATTTTAGGAGAGTTCTAGAACCAACTTAGTTGATAGTGAGGACAAACTTAGGTTATGGTAATTTGATTCCGCAATCCAAAAAGTTTTGATGAACATTATCATCTTGACACATGACTCCATGAATAACATGCACACTCATTTATTGAAAAAAGTAGATAACTTTGTTGAAAATGACCACCAATATGATAGCGAATGAAGTAGATAACTTTGTCAAAAATGACCACCTATATGATAGTAAAAGAAATAGATAATTTTGTTGAAAAATTATATAATCTTATAAAAAATAAATAAAGTTATATCATATACTTAATTATAATTAAATCCATACTATAATTAAATTCTAACTATATGTTAATTAGTTATATTATATAACTAATTATATGATATAATTAAATTTAGTATAAATATATTTATAACATATACTTAACTACCTATATCATACATAATTAAACTAGACTTCATGATAATTAATTAAGTAAAGTTGAATGCTTAGAATCAGTAAACATGATTAACTATGCCATATTATTTGAAAGGACCCTCAATCCCTAAGAGAAATCATTTTCAATTTAATAATAGTTCCCTTTATGAGTTTGTTATCTGTATGATATTGTTGGTTCTTAGTTCTGCATTCTTATATTTGAAAAATAAGAGATGTAGTAAAGCAGATGGAATAAAATATGTAAACCTTGCATTATCTTCAGTTTGTAAAAAAAGTCCATGAATTTAGAGATTGTAGTTGTCTGCCAAGCTGATACACAAGCTATTATTAATGCTGTTCGACAACAAGTTATCATCATTGCTTGGCTCATATCAAACCTTTACTTTCAATTGTGAAATTGAGGGGTGAAAAGTTCCTCGTAATCATCATATTTTGCATTCACCTACAACACTTAGGCTACGTTTGGTAGGCTGTAATGTAATCTGGTCTGTAATGTAATCAAGTTTGTAATATAATGTAATGTAATCTTGATTACATTGTTATGTTTGGTAATGAGTTGTATGTAATATTTGATAACCATTACAAATTGGATTCCTTTGTTTGGTGAGGGATAATCCATCCTGTAATGTAATCAAGATTGACGACCGACGACCGCCGCCGGCCGGGGACCATCGACCGGTCGGCGACCGCCGCCGACCAACCGCCGCCGACCGCCACCGACCGGCGGCCGGCCGGCGGCCGGCGACCGGCGAACCGCCGACGACCGACGACTGTCACTGCCCGGCCGACGACTTTACAAGCTGTAATGTAATCCAGATTACAGAGGTTTTGTTTTGTAATCCATATTACAAATCATCAATCTCTTTTGTAATCGAGATTACATTACATTACAATTTTAAAGTTATTCCAAACAAAAGAATCCAACTTGTAATGTAATCTTGATTACATTACAGGGTGGATTAGACCCTACCAAACACAGCCTTAAGAGATTGCACGTTTTGTTGGGTTTTTCGGGCCGCGAAAACCGCCTTTTCGCGTCGCGGAAACCCCGAGAACCCAAAGCTATGGATCTCGTGCGAAGAAAAATTCCGAAACAAAAAATTCACGTATTCATTTCATGCTCAAAACTCGATCTACTCCTAGATCTAAAGAGGGATAAACCATTTTACCTTTGGTGCGTGCCCCGCTTAATCCCGCTCGCTCCTTTTGGATGTCGGATCTCTAGGACGTCAAGTGCCGTCCCTCTAGAAGTATCCACGCGAACAAAGTGGATGGAGGAAACCCTTTAGGTGTGCTAGCACCTTTCAAGGGTTCGACCAAGAGGAGAAGAAGAAGAAGAGCTCCAACACTTGGAGGAGGAAGAAGAGAAGACACACCATGAGAAAAATGGAACAAAACCTTGTTTTGTTCTCTCATTGTGGCCGGCCACATAATGGCCATTAATGGCCATTAAGTGGCCACATAATGGCCATAATGCCATAAGTGGCCTGCCATAACCCCCTTTCAATTTGAATTCAAATTCAAATGGGGGGGGGGGTTACAACCTTTGGAGATGATGTGGAGCATCATCATTGGTCAAATACCAAGCCAAGTCATCACTTGGTCAAGTCAAGGTGAGGTGGCCTTTTGGTCAAGTCAAACTTGCCTTTTATGGACTTTCCATATTTAGTCAAGTCAAACTTGACTCCATTTCTTCTCCCATGTCAAGTCTAACTTGAAGTGGAACCAAGTCAAGTCAAACTTGATTTGGATTTGGGTCAAGTCAAACTTGCCTTTTATGGACTTTCCATATTTAGTCAAGTCAAACTTGACTCCATTTCTTCTCCATCTATTTGTTCTTTGCGTGTGACCCTATAGGTTCTTGTAACGTTGGCAATGCTTCTAACCTCTTAGAAACATAAGCAATGAGCGGTATCTAGCAACACATCATTGCTACCCAAGTTACAAGAATGTTGAGATCCAACATCACCAATGTGACTACTAATTATGACTTTCATAATATGTGACAATGTCCTTCTATCGTCGATATCTAGATTGATCTTCTATGAAGCATAGACCGTGTCATCCTCCAATCAATCTATGTGTCTTGAACTCCAAGTAGACTCACTATAATCAAATAAGCTCAATATCTAATATTGCCTTATTTGGGCATGACCATGCACTTAGTGGTCTTACTCTATCAAGAACGAAGATATCACTCCCGTCATATAGGAGAGATAGATCCCATCTACGTTACTCACATCCCTCCGCATAATTTGTTACAAACCCAGTAATCGCCTTTATAGTCCACCCAGTTACGGGTGACGTTTGACGAAGCCAAAGTACGTAACTCCTTATGTAGGGAACTATGGTAACTTCAGGTCTAGGACTATAGTCATACTAATAGTCACATGAGAAAGTATATGACACTCATATAACGATCCATGATACTTTCTCATGGCGGGCCATTCAGTATAAATTCTCCAATGCATACTCATGTGTCAACTTGATATCTCATATCCATGACTTGTGAGATCAAGTCATCATGTTGACCTACATGCTAGTCTCTATGCATTAACATTGTCCTTGAATGTTAATACTCGACTAGGAATAATTAAGAGTAGTGTTCTCTATATCATCTCACCATCGATTCAACTAATCGATTGATATAGATAAGAACCTTCTACTCAAGGACGTTATTACACTTAGTTATTTGGCACCAATACAAGTAAGTATAATAATCATAATCAAATGCCTTTATATATATATATATATATATGAAATATGATACAATGAGTCCATACAACAACCATCACATGATTGGCTCTAGGGCTCTCACTAACACGTTTAAGCTTAGGGTGCCTAGGATGATTGAGAAGAGAGATTATACTGAATGGAAAATTTTAGGAGTTTGGTTTTAAAACAGCTTAGTAACCCAAAACTTGGTTCAAAGGGACACGAGTCTTAATAGTACAATGTTTGTATGGTTAGGTAGACCAATATTGGCTAGGTCAGTACTTATGCATCGTATGCGCAAGGTTTTAATATCAATCCGTAAATACTACATAAGGTTGGGAAATAGACATGGATTGAAGTATTCTTCTGTGCCACTCGACAGTGCAAACCTTCTCATTTCACCTGCTGAACAGTTTGAGATGACACAGAGAGTTTGACTCGTCAGGATCACGGCAATGACGTTCACACAATCGTTGGTTGCAGACAACATCGATGAGCTTTGCACAAGATCTGCAAAACAACCACTATGAGGTTATGAGACAGTAACAAGCTTCAATCATGGTTTTTGATGATAACAAAATCGTAAACCTTTAGCAAAATTAATGATCTTAGCATGATATCCGTGAGACAAGATGGCTATGGTTTCTTTGTGATCTTAAGGCGACAACAACTTTGCTCATTGTTTGCAACAAAGTCAACAATCAGCATTCTCTTTTCCTCTTCTCTTTTGCTCACTCGCCACACTAACCGACATGGGCACCTGACATGCCTTGTCTCAAACCAGCCAGGGAACAAAACCCCAGCTTGGCTAGAGATTTCAAACCATAGAAAAGAGGGAAAATAATGTTGATGTTTATGGGTTTAAAAGAGTTTAAACAAAAAATCAATTCAAGGAACCACTATAAGCTATTTGGAACACTGTCATTCAGTAAATGTTAACATATCCATTTTACAGAATGAGGCTTGGGCACTGTGGTGATCAGGAATAGGCAACAGTCAACACAGACCAAAATTCTATTTCATGCTATCTCATGCACGCGGGTTCTTTTATTTAATGCAAGAATGTCTGGTCTAACATTGGATGCTATGCAGTATGTATCCTCTGTTAGAGTGAATAGTTGTGACTATCTATACATTTTTTCAATGTACTTTTCCTTATTTGCTTCACTCTATCTTTGTGTTATGGAATAATTTCAGAGTATTTTTCTTCTCTGTTTCCTTTTGCAGTATTCAAAAATTTATATAATAGTAAGTTCTATTAGCCCTGCTAAAATTATGCTTTCCTGATTTTTTTTTTCAGGTTGAACCAGCAACTCTTGTTCCATTGGCGCACGGATGCAGACAAGTTTATCTCGTATGTTACTTTGATAGTTTTAACACATGCTCCTACTCTTAACTATTCACATTCAGTCTTCTACATACTGATTCAATTCTTCTTTTCAGTAATATAGCCTGCTAAACATATGCATTTGAATACATGATTCTGAGGGCCTAGTAATTGTTTCATTGAGGTCCTTTCTATGATGACTTTTTGTTTGTCTTGCTTTATCTGCTGAGGTATGCATAAATTTCAGTGAATATTATGCTAAGATCAACCTGTTCTATTATCTGCAATACTTTGTTAATAATCCACGACATTTAAGCCACTCTATCTCCTTTCTGAACTACAAAATTCATCAGTTTATGCTTTATAGTTAAAGTTTCCACTAGATATACATATGCACCATGCCGATCCAATGGAAGTTGTAACTATAATCATCCGGGCTGATAATTTGTGATTTCGACTCAAACTTTAGGATGAGAGGGTCTACTGGACTCCCATATTTAGGATCTGTGTAATTAGCAGAGAAGTGATTTCTGATTATTAATATGGTGTAAAAAAGATCTGTTAAATGTATATTATGTTTATTTTCTTTAATTAATTTGATTAGAGTTGGTCATTACGGGTAAAGTTTGGAGAATCATAGCAATCTCTAAACTTTCATTGTACTCTAGATTAAAATGGCATTGGTCCTGCATATTCGCTTAATAGACTATCCCTTCGTGCATAGGAACCTGAAAAACTATTTCAACAATTTGTCCAGTAGCCTATTGTTTTGGTGGTGTTAGGAAAACAACGTTCTTTCTAAATATCGGTTTGTGCTTCATTGCAGTTCACTGCTAGATACACCATTGTATATTTGTCATACAATTATGCATGGTGTAAAGTTTGTAATAATATTCCAAAAACAAATTGCAATTAGATTGCTAATTGTAAAATTATCCTGACCATAAGCACTAAAATACTAGATCATTTGATGTGATGATAGGAGATCAAGTGGTCAACCACTATGCAAGGAATAACATATAAAAATACTTTTATGTGGCGAAATTGTAAATATGAGAGAATGATGAGAAGAAAAGAAAATAGAAGATAGAGACATGAACAAGACAGAGGAAGCTTACCGACCTCCTCCTGGGCTTTGTAGGTGGCATGTGTCATGCGAATTTTGCTGCTGTATGAATGCGCCTGAGAGCGGGAAGGTGGGGGCTCGTATAGCATTGGAGAAAAGGAGTAGCTTAGCGACAAATTAGGGATATAATAATTAATTTGATAAACTGTAATCTTATACTATTAAATTATGTAACTTATAGTATATGTTACATTATAGCTTATTTCATAAGCGATAACATATTAATTTATTCTTGGATTGTATTATAAATTGGATAATAAGTTATTTAATTATAAATGATATTAGATTATTGGGTGATATAACTTGTGTTATATTATTAAGTTATTAGAGTACTTCTAGCTATATTGTATTGATATTTATGTTATTAAGATTTGTCATGTGCAACTCGTGTACTAAATTTGAATCCTTCCAAATCAATATTCGTACTCGAGTCTAAGTAACAGGACAATTGTGCCTTAATATGGTCCCACAAACAGTGGTCTGGGCGATATGTAGAATTGGTGGCTTGTCTTCTGCATACACAACAAATTATCTTGTTGATTAAAACTTTCATGTAGAGCTGCTCAACACTGTTGAATTGTGATGTTCTAAAGATCAATATTGGTCCTGACCAACATGGGTACTACTTTGTGGTCTGTGCCAAAGTGCAGTACCAATTATAATGGATGGGATTCAACTAATATAATCCAATACATGCTGCCTATCAGTTTTGGCTAATGAATTATTATCTGAAAATATGTTGGAGAATTCACATTGGATCCAGAGGGAGGAAGTGGTGCCATAGTGAGATCTAAATCAAACAAAAGGGAGGGTAGGTATTCGTGCATAACACAATTTGTCACATGAGTAATAAAAATGCATGGGTTAGGGAAGAAGATGAGTGGGTACAAAGATTGAGGAAGATAAGTGATGAGAGTTGATTAGTTCAAGATAGTGAGGATTAATTAAATACAAATTGGTCTTCGGATGGGACTATTAATATAAATTACAAAAGTTGGGGGAGATTGGTGCTATAAGCATAATTTTATTTTAGCTTATCAATGAAGCTTACATTTTGACTGTATCACATAGGTAGGATTGAAAGGATTAAAATCATTAAGGAAAAAAAAATAAAAAATGTGAAAAATAAAATTTTACTTTGTTAATTGCATATTTATTTCGTCACTAAACACAAGAATAACAATGTAGACAGCTGCTGTGTGGTGTGATACTTAGTACTTCTATGTTACAACTTAAAAGAGAAGTAAAATTAGAGCCAGCCATATTTCATCAGTCCTAGGCGGCCTGGGCGGCGACTAGGCGGCCTGGGCGGCGACTAGGCGGCCTGGGCGACGCCTGGGCGGCCTAGGCGGCCTAGGCGCCGCCCAGGTCAGTTTTTTTTAAAAAAATTTTTAAAGAAATTTGATATAAAATTATAGAAAAGTGGGATTCGAGGAGAAATATGGTTAGCTTATTTCTGGTTTCCTAATAATTACAGCAAATCAAATCAAATCTGGTTAGCTTATTGAAGCTCAAGGAAGAATATGGTTAGCTTATGGATAGCCTTTATGACTTGGATCTGTTTATAGTATTACCAAAAATACTATATACCAAAAATACTATATGCCAAATACTATATGACTTGGAATAGTACTATAAACAGTAAAAACGCCTAGGCCCCGCCGAGGCCGCCTAGCCGCTAGACGGTAGTCCTCCGCCCGACTGCCGCCTAGCGATTTTTACAACCTTGCCAGTAATAGTATTTTATCTAAAAGAAATTGTATTGGATTTCACTGGACTACTGTTCAAGGCTTCATGCGATTGCAAATAATCTTCTGGCCTTTAATTGCACTAGTTTACTTTCTGTATTCACCAATGAAACTCGTTTTGAATCATTCTCAACTCATCCCCTTAACACATTTGGTTTGCAGTAGTTATTCTGATGAATTTTGATGGAATAGCTGTTATGTTGGGTTATAGTGAATCTGATATTCCTGCTCAGTGCTGCTTAGCTATTCCGTATATGAACCCTAGGAGAACTAATTCATAAAGCTAACTAAGAATTCTTGTTTTATTCAATTTTGTTTCATTCCATCAGAATAGATACTTTATCCTTGTCAATTCCATTCCATAAACCAAACATATTATTACGGTGTGTTTGATAGGGTTGAATACTTCTATGAATTGATTCCAATGATGGATGGACAATTTGAGGTGGAATGTTCAAATTGAATGACTCATTTCGTTCCATCTATTCTATACTTAGAGGTGAATAACTTCGCTTTAGCTCTATAAAAAATAATACTTCTTAACAAATTATATTTAAAGCTAAAATGCTGATATAAAACAAGTAAACAGTTGAGCCTGTTGAACTGTTCAGACTAATGGGGTCTGACTGATTGGACCAAACAGGTTAGGCCAGTCAAACCAATCTGGTCGTCCTCGTCAGACCACTCAGGTTGGCCTGCTCAGCTGTGTTGGTCGAATTGATTGAGATGGCTAGATTGATCGAATCAAACATCTCATGTCATATTCACCAAAACAATTAGATGAATCAAACAGGCCAAACATACAATGTGTCATTCAACTAGTTTTAGCATTCCATTATTACAATCAACAAGGAAGGGAATGGATAATATTCCCTTTTTCATTTCGTTCCACTAAATCCTTTTTCATTCATATTCATTGTTCCAATATATGTAGATTCATGAAGGAGACTTTCTTGATACATAGTATGCCGCTTCTAATTTTGGACATCATAGACATGTTCTTATTCCCCTCACTTTTGTCTTTGTTTAAATTTTGTGTTATATCAAGGTTTTCAGCCATATGCTGGCTGCATGCAGTCAAAATGTTGAATCACTGCATTACATATATGCAGAAGCATTATTATTCAGAAATTATTTAACATTGAGACTTATGTTGTCTATGATATGCTCCTGCCACTCCTTGACTGTATGGTCATTGTGGTGTTCCCCTCACTTTTGCCCGTGTTTAAATTTTTTGTGCTACATTAAGGTGTTGAAGTCAAGGAAATGACATTGCTACATATTATATATATATGTAGAAATACGTGAAGTGCTGCATCCATCATAACTTTACCATTACGCCAAGACTCCCCTTCTATTTGAACATTATGATCTAGGTTTCTAAAATACAAAACGCTCAGAACATGTGATACAAATTGGTAATCTTTTTTTAGAATTGATTAGAACCAAGTTCCTCATCATCCTTTTAGTCTAAACCAGGATCAATTTGTTAGTTTCATTATCAAATATGTGAATGGAGATGATTTTATGTTCTCATAGTTTTTGTAAATAATTCTCTTGTCAAGTGCCATCAAGTATGACCATCAGTTGTCTATTTCAGTTCATGTCTTGTTGATTTTGGAGATTATCAGTTTAAGTAAATAAACTATTTTGTTTAGGTCAATCAATTCAAGATTAAACTAATACATGACAATATATGCGGGTGCATATGCAATACAGCCATATAGACTACCTTTTTATTCAGTGGTTACAATTTATGTTAGCTAGCACACTGTTTATATGCCATTTTCTTTATGGAGCTTTATTTTCTAGGTTGGTGATCCAGTTCAACTTCCAGCTACTGTAATCTCTACCACTGCTGAGCGCTTTGGGTAAATCATTTATGCAATTTAAATTAGTCCCTATTTTTTTTTTTAATTTCCTGAAACACTGATATTGATCATTTATTTTGGCATATGGTTTCATTCTATCAGGTATGGCACAAGTTTGTTTAAGAGATTTCAAGAAGCTGGATTTCCTGTACAGATGCTAAAAATTCAGTACCGCATGCATCCGGAGGTTAGTTTTTTTATTTCTTTGCTGAAAAAAAGCTAGACATCCTAAATGTGCCCTTTGGTAACAGATCAGTATCTTTCCCTCAAAAGAATTTTATGGTGGCTCGTTGGAAGATGGTGAGATGGTAAAAAAAGTGCGTCCTTGGTATGCACATCGATGCTTTGGGCCATTTCACTTCTTCGATATAGATGGAACTGAGACCCAGCCATTAGGAAGTGGCTCTTGGGTAAATGAAGACGAGATTGAATTTATAGTGCTATTGTATCATAAGCTAGCACACAATTATCCAGAGCTGAGAGCTAGTCCACAAGTGGCTGTCATAACTCCATATAGCTATCAAGTCAAATTTCTGCGTCAACAATTTCGTTCTACATTTGGAGAGCAATCCGATAAAGTGGTCGACATAAACACTGTAGATGGATTTCAGGTGATGCAATTAAATCACAGTTCTTGCTTAGATTTGATTCTTGCCATGTAAATTGAAACGATTTTGCCATCAGGGCCGTGAAAAAGATATTGCTATATTTTCATGTGTTCGAGCAAATGCTAGTAAAGGAATCGGGTTTGTGGCTGATTTCCGGAGAATGAATGTTGGCATAACAAGAGCAAAATCCTCTGTTTTAGTAAGCACTATTTTCACCACCATTCTAGCTTCTTTTCAGTTTCCAAATATATATATTTTTTATTTTTAGATGTATAATCCACCTTTATATATCAGGTAGTAGGATCTGCTTCAGCACTGAGTCAAGATAAGCACTGGGGTAATCTAGTGAACAGTGCAAAAGAGAGAGATTGCTACTCTAAGGTTTCTTTTCTTGGTTCTTACTCGACAAATTCACTAAAATATTTTGTTTTTAGCATTTCATCAACAGTTGTGTTGTTCCTGCAGGTTACGAAGCCATATGCTTCATTCTTTAGTGATGAAAATTTGAAGACAATGGAAGTAGATCTCATGCAGCAGAAGAGGGACCTGAAGAAGGTCCCAGGCACTTCATGCTGTTCATGATGAAATGACTAAAATTGAAAGCATGGCTGTCGATAATGCTAATGCCGAAGAAAATGCAGAAGACGCACAGGATTGTGGCATGGATGGAGATGGAGGTGGTTTTGGTGAAGATTAATTTCAAGATTTATTACAATTTCTAGTAGTCCCAATGTCTTAGTTTAAATTACCCAATTATTTATGCAATATGAATGCATTTTGAATCGTGGCTTAGGTCACATTGCAGATGTGATTGCAATAGAAGATTGCAAACTATCACATTGCTGATGAGAGTTCCAAACATGAGTATCAGAATGAGTATGAGCAGCGATGCATATATACCTCAATCTCCTGCTAGTCGTCATAAACCCCATCCGAGATGGTCTACATAGGATCACGAACGAGGGGATGGAAAATAAAGGATCACCTTAATGAGTTATCATTTAGGATGGGATTTTTTTGTGGAGGGGGAACTTAGGTTTAGGAGGTGGCAAAAGTGATTGTTCGTCTCCAGCGCTCCGTCAATCCGTCCCAGGACTAACACGGAGGAGATAAATCGGAGACTACTAGTTCGGATGTTGTGGCTAGCACGTATGGAGGGTGGACATACTTTGTCAGATTTGACTCTCAAATTTCGTAAAATAGTATTAGATAAACACTACGATTACATTTCATCGAGGACGAATAATCCATCCGTATACTTAGGTTGGACAGGCCGCCCCCCGCCCCCCCCCCCCCCCATGGAGGAGGTAAACCTTATCATGTGGGAGCGTGGTAGGATTTGAGCACCATTACCGTGCACAATCACTCGAATGTGACTCGACCATCGGCCGAATTATTATCATCCAGCTGTGGAGGCTGGAACTTAGGTTTAGGAGATCCTTAAATAGTTGCTTTAATAACTTACACAATTATGGTTCATTGTAACGAGGAGAACTCAGAGGTGATCTGAGAAAACAATGTGAATAGAGAAAATGAATTTGCCGAATTAAAAGAAGATAGAGGGGATTGGTTGTCCCGGGGCAGGTGTACTGGTTAGGTTGTTCAATGACAGATAAGACATATAGAGTTTGAGGTGATGTATTATCCAGGATTTTTTTCCTCAGTAGACAGTGGATCTGTGAATTTTAGTTGTCAGGATGAATTTTTATATGCGCTTCTTTGATTTATTTAGTGGTCGTTAAAATATTTTGTGAGATCGAATTAGTTGCTAAAAGTTTTTATGAGATCGAACTGACTACTCCATGATTAAGTGAGCCAAACGCTTTGATAGTTAGTGCTAATTAGAGGAGATTGGTTGCTATGATACAATATAGTAAAATAAATAATAAAGGAAATATGACAAAAAGAGAGTAATTTTGCATTATAAAATATGATACCTAGTGAACACATATCATTGAGTTATAAAATATTATATCTACATGAAACCTAATTTACTATACAACTTATTATCTAATCTAATTAATCAAAATTAACTCAATTCCTTCCCTATTTGAATGATTTTCAATTCTTTTTAATCCTTACTAGCGGGTTGAGTGTTTAAATATTCCAGCATGCCCCTTGGAGTTCAAACTAAAGATTTATATTTTATTATTAAAGTAACTTAAATTTTTATAAATTGATTTAGTATGCAAGTAATTGAATGTTTATTATTTCATATCATATATATTTTGATTAATCTAGGATTGACTTCGAACCATTTAATATAAAACTAGATTAAACAGTTGATTACTGAACCTAGTATTTTAAGTTTCATATTATCTAAATCGTATAAGCAATTTTGAAAATATCTAAATCAAATTTCGATATCGATTTTACCCCTCTACTCATTCTTTCACTTACCCAATAAAGTATTGCGATTATGAATACTGAGTTTAATGGATTGGTATAGCGTAGCAATAGATTAAAAATCTTTTTGTTTTTAAAAAAATATTAAAAAGTTTTTTATGATAAAAAAATTTATTGTTCTCAACCTGATATCATATTTGAGGATATGAATATAATCAAGAGAATTATACGTACATAAAATATTATTCTATATCATTCCGAGTTTTCTAAATCCGATATACCGTATTAAGAATAGTGAATTTTTTAATACGAATCAAATTTTTTTGAACATATTTGTATTCAAAAAAATTGCTACTCTTAATATGACATATGGTAGCATAAAAAGGAAAGGGGCCCCGTCAATCCGTCCAAAGTCAACATGGAAGAGTTAAATCACAGAGGCTACTACTAGGATATCGTGGTTAGTACGTGGGGAGGACAGACACATTGACTTTGCCAAGTTTTGACCCTAGACCTCACGGTGGCAATACCCACATATTAACCATCAGACCATCCCGTGGGGACTTAATATGATATATGAAAAATCAAAAATGATATTTGAGGGTACACATATAATCAAGAGAAATATACTAACACATAAGATCTAGTTTTATATCATTCAGAGCTCTCTAGGTCCATCAATCGGTTTTGGCTCTCTAGGTCCATCAGTTGGTTTTAGCCAAAATCAACTAATAGACCTAGAGAGCTCTAAATGATATGAAACCAGATCTTATATGCTCGTTTTTTTCTCTCGATTATATTTTTATCTTTAAATATCATTTTCATATGTCATATTAAGAATAATAATATAGCAATCTATTCAGCAAAGCAAAGTTTTATGGCCATGAAGAGTAACTTTAATCAATTCCTACCATGTAACAATGGATTAATTTTTTTAAAAAAAAAGATTAAAAAACCTTTTATAATAAAAAATTTGCTACTCTTAATATGAGGTATCAAATTGATATTTGAGAGCTTGAATTATAATTAAGAGAAATAGACGAACACATAGGATCTTATTTTATATTATTTTAAACTTTCTAAGTCTATCAGTCACTTTCGATCAAAAATAACTCGAAAGTGGTTAATAAACCTAGAGAACTCAAAATGATACAAAATAAAATCCTATGTGCTCATCTAACCTGATTATATCTATGTTCTTAAATATTTATTTGATACACCGTACTGAGAGTAATAATTTTTTGAACATAAATATTAAATAAAATTTTTGATCTAAAGTGGTTGATGGACCAAGAGAATTTAGAATGACATAAAATAAGATCCAATATATTTATCTATTTATCTTGATTATATTTATATTTTTAAATATTAATTTGATATATCGTACCGAGAGTAAGTAATTTTTATTTTAGAAGGCTTTTTATTTTTTAAAAAAATTAATCGATTAGTACAATGTAATACTGGATTAAAGTTAGTATTCATGATAGGGTCTTCTCAAGGTTCTTAGGGGTCTTAGGTGCCCTCGATATTATAGTACAGCAGGAAGGCGACTAATCCCTATCTCAGATATCACGGTTCGATCTTTAATTACGGTATATTTTGTAGGAATTTTTCCTCCAAATGAGACGCGAATCCTGAGATGTTGGGCTTTTAAACTGTCCACTGCGAGCGCTTCCCGATTTATCCTGGTAATGGAAACTTTTATGGGATCAGATTGATCATCTCAAGTTCGTTTGATACCTGGTCCAATATCTTTGGGGTCTTAGGTAAATTTTTTTTTTTAGACCTTTAACTTTTTTTCAAAAAAAATTATGCAGACCGAATGATGATTTATTTTTTAAAAAATTAATTTTTAAAAATAAAATTTTATACCAAATTTAATTTTTTAACTTTTTGAAATGTCTCATTGAATGAAGAGCCAGATGTTCTTAGTAACTGACGTAGATAGCCGCAACAAGAAAATAAGAAAAGACAGAAAAATAAAGACAAAAGGCACTCATAAACAATACAATCAAAACTAACAATGTAATTAAAGACTTCACGAAAATTTTAAAAAAAATAATAGTTTGATATTTAAAAAACAGTAGCATTATAATTTTCTTATATGATAAAAAAATCCTGAATAGATCAACGACTAATATATATGATTAATTTGTCCATCTCTCACGTACTAATTATAATATCGGGACTGATAATTTTTATAATTTGTTTTTTCTTTATTGATCTTGATACAAGAGTAGATATCCTCTACTAATACTGACAAGGGAGTAAACAGATACAATTAGCACTGAGCATTCTGTTAAGATTTTTAGACTACGTTTAGTAGGGGATAATGTAATCGGGTCTGTAATGTAATCAAGTTTGTAATGTAATGTAATGTAATCTTGATTACATTGTTATGTTTGGTAATGAGTTGTATGTAATCTTTGATAACCATTACAAGTTGGATTCCTTTGTTTGGTGAGGGGTAATTCATCCTGTAATGTAATCAAGATTGATGACCGACGACCGCCGCTGGTTGGCCGGTGACCATCGACCGCCGCTGGTTGGCCGGCGACCGGCGAACCACCGGTGACCGACGACCATCGCCACTCGGCCGACAACTTTACAAGCTATAATGTAATCCAGATTATAGAGGTTTTGTTTTGTAATCCAAATTACAAATTATCAACCTCTTTTGTAATCGAGATTACATTACATTACAATTTTAAAGTTATTCCAAACAAAGGAATCCAACTTGTAATGTAATCTTGATTACATTACAGGGTGGATTACACTCTACCAAACGTAGCCTTAGAGATATTAGGAAAGCGTTATTAGATCTTAAAATACATAATTAAAAATAATAATTATAAAAAAACAACACATGATATAACAATAATTTAAAAATAAAATTGGACGTTTTCTAAAAAAAATAATAAAAATTATGGTCCTAAATTCAACGGGTTCTTATAAAAAAATTAAATAAAAATAAACTATAAAAAATATTGAGTCCAATAAAATTGATACCTAGAACTTTACCCAACCGATTCTTACACTATAACAATCGATTAAAATGTTCAATTTATTCTAACATGACTTATGACAATAATATTTGAAAACATGAATATGAATCAGAACTAGATCATATATAATTTAATTTTATATTATTTAGATCCATTAATTAATTTTCAATCAGTTGATAGATATAAACAATTTGAAATGATATAGAAAATATATTTATTTAATTCTCCGGGCTATATACATGTTTCAATATACGTTATCAATATTGATATTAGTAAATTTTTATGATAGAAAGTTTTGTAAGCATTATTTTTTTAAAGATTTTTAACGATTAAAATTAGCACTCTATTAAAATTATTCATGCTCACGGATTTTATCGAAATGATTGCTATAGTACAGTATCGTAACTGATTCGATGAGGGAAAGCAAATGCGTAGAACGACAAAATCAGTATTAAGTATGCGATTTGGGTATTTTCTAAGTTGTTTATACGATTTGAGTAAACTTAAACCATATGGTTTAGTAATTTCATGTAGATTAAATTATAAATTAAATTAAAATTTTAATTTGTCTAATTTCAATGGACAAATGGGTCGGGCTCAAATCCCCGTTAACGGGACCATTTCCTCAACCCGAACCCGACGTCGTGAAATCAAATGTTTGCACTTAGCAGAATAAAGTTTTGGGGACGGAGGACCCAAAAACCTTACCCTACGACCAAAAGCAGAGAGGAGAAATGGCGGTCTGCTCCGCCGCTGCCGCAGCGCTGCCTGCCGCCTGCATCCGCCGGTGTCCCGTCTCTCATCGCCTCTCCGAGCTTCCCTCGTTTCAGTCCCTGCACATCGCATCGCATATTCTCCCCGCAGCGGGCAGCGGGCGACTCGCTGCATTCCCGCGACGCCGCCTCCTTCCAAGGGTCATACGCATATCCCCATATCAACCCTTTTCTTTCATCTGATTTGGGAGGTTGATGCTCTCCTTTTCGATTGCTCAAGGAACTAATCTTGGAGAACTTGATGCCTCTCACTATTTTGCACGGTTTGATGTATCTTGAATTGCCGGGTTGCGGATAAGCATATCTTGTATCTTCTTTACCTAGACATAAGCTTGATGGGAATATTTGGCTAAGAAAACATAACAATGCTAATTCCATGCCTACTACTTGGAAGTTGGAATCACTTCTGTAAGTTTAGATGAATTGTTGTTGACTACTTAATTACGTGTTTCGAAGTTTTCAGGAAGGTAAGTATCTGTATGGTGAAAACCCCAATAGAAATGGTTCACTGTTGCCTGTTGTTGCGTTAACAACTTAAATTGTCAGGGCTCCCTCATTCAGATAATTGACAAGGAAGAACGTCTAGAACTTATTATTCCCTTTTGCGGTGTTGTGCCAATGGATTTTTTTTTAATGAACTTGACATATATGATGTTTTCCTTGTAATGCATATGTTGGACACACTTGAGTTCCAATTGCTTCTTTCTATGTGCTACGATCTCGTTTCATGTCTTGGATTGCTTGAGAAGTAACTTTATGTTTATTTTTTAATTGAAATTAGCACACATACTAGTTTAGTTACATGGATTTTGTCTTTCTTAGTCTAATCTAGAATGCATTCATCTTGTTTTCTCTATATCTACATGCATTTAGCAAACAAAATGCATTGGAATTGACAACATATATTTCCTCTGGTTTACAGATAGAAGCAAAAAAACAATCTTTCTCTTCCTTTGATGAATTACTGGAGAAATCTGATAAACCTGTCTTGGTAGACTTTTATGCAACATGGTAATACCTTTCTATGGTTTGTAGAGCTTATCTTCTTTCTGATTGATGCAATTGTTTTGCAACATGGGGATAAATCATTTTGCAGAAAGGATCTTCTTTTGCTCACCCAATAGTCCTGAGCTTATGATTAGTTAATATATTTGCCGAATTTGAGAATATCTCTCTTATATTTAATGGTCCTAGGATGCTAGATTTACGTATTTGTGCAACCAAAGGTTATATTTGTTTTATATAAAAGGGCAGGCCGGTGTAGGAAGCTCCTGTCAATGCTAAGTTGCAAGGTTTTTGGGAAGGGTCTATTGTATTTTACTTTACATTGTAAGAGACTATTTCCATGACTCAAACTGTGACCACCAGGTCATGCAGCAATAACTTTACATTGCACTAAGACTCCTTTTCATTTTTGTTATATATAATGAGAAAAACACGAGAACAATTACGCATCATTTGTATAATTATAGTGATAAAAAAATGATCTTGAAATGAAGTAGCTATTTCTGAGGGTCTCCAATTTGTATGAAGATGTTTCTCCTGATGGACTTTATAGGTGCGGTCCTTGCCAATTAATGGGTCCTATTCTTGAACAAGTGGGTGAAAAGATGAAAGATAAAATCCAAGTGATCAAGATCAATACAGAAAAATACACTAGCATTGCCAATCACTACCAAATTGAGGCATTGCCAACATTCATTATTTTCAGGGATGGGAAGCCACTTGAGCGTTTTGTAAGATATACATAATATTGCTTGCCTTTTATATTTCATGTTTCTGCTCATGCTGTTAGACTAAGGTATATCTTTTTCAATACCCAGGAAGGAGCTATGTCTGCTAATCAGCTTATCCAACGAATTGAAGCTGCACTGAAAGTGAATATGTAGCTTGTCAAGTAAGTTTCTAAGACCAACTTGGTCTCCTTGTTTAATGGGGAAGCTGTTTGCCTTCCCTTTTAAGTTGCTAGATTGTCGATTGTTTTTCCTCCATTGTCAAACAGCTCTAAAATTGGTGGTCTTTGATAAGTTCAGATTCAGAAGGTTGATAGAGTCACTGCAGCAGTGAAGTTTCAATGTAACAAGATATGAGCTCTTGTTGTAGATCCAACAATCCAGTTCATTTAGTAATACTGTTCATTGTTGCACTATAATTCCCAAGATTTTGAATTTCTTAAACTCAACTGATCTTGGATTTCTTCTGATTCATGAAATTATCACTAACAATCTTTTATCAGCATTGAATATTGATGTTCTAAAAATAATATTTTGGCTTGATTTTTACTTAGTTTGTTTAACAGAAAGATCTTTATTATCATATGTAGATGAGATTTCATTGTTTGACTTCTTCAAATTATGGGAGTTACCATAGGGGTTACAAAAAATTATGATGGAATATTTTTAACCAAGATACTGTACTTAAATATGAAGAATGTTTAGTTGCATGTCTCTTTGAGTAGATACTCTCTTTGATTAAATGCTAATTGAAGTTTAGTTCAAACCTTTGCTTACCAAATTATAAAGGATTAATTTAATTGGTCTTGGCCCCATAAGTTAATAAATCAGTAATATTAGTGGCTTTACTTTCTCACGCTAACTTATGGTGAACTTAGAATAGATTGCACTTGCTATCTGCTCCCTATTTCAAAAGCTATTGTTAGAATCAAATTATCAGGTGATGATGAAGAAGTCTCCAATAGTTAGGATCTCATCTCTATTGTATGAGAGAAAAAATTAAAATTGAAACAAAACTAAATAAAAACAAAAAATTATTTTCGGTTAAAACATCATTATATTGATACTGATTTTGTCAAAATATGCTTATTTTGTCAAACCATCACCATTTTAATATTGATTTCATCAAAATATCATCATCTTAAGGCTCCAAATATGTAATATTAAGAAATTTGGTTCAATAAATTTCTTTCGCTTCCTTGAATTTCATCATGTTAAAAAACTCTTTATTTATGACCTGAATTAGTTTAGAGAAATTATTTTAAAAATTTAATCTTTTTTACTTTTGACATAATATTATATCTAGATCGCTCTATAGCCGCTTTAATTTATTATATAATAACATCAAAAATTTTCTTACACTCTTCTAATTTTGTCCATGTTAAAATTTTAAAAGTTTCTATGTCATGTTTTAACCAAAACTCATTCATAAACTTAAATAAGTCAATTTCGGTCAAATTTTATCCAATAAGTTCATTTCACTTCCTTGAGTCTCACCATGCTTAAAAAACCTTTACACCCTATTTGGAAACATGTTAAGTAAGGAATTAAAATTCAATTCCGACCGGAATTGAATTCCAATTCTCATGTTTGGAATGAAATGTAAAAACTGAATTAAATTCAATTGTTATACTTTTACGATTTTATCCTGCGAGGATGAAGCCGGAGCAATTTTAATTTGTTTTGTGAGAGGACGATTTGGTAATTTAATTTGTTTAAGTGAATTCCTTTCACAAATCACATGTGTTTAAGTGTGATTTGTTTTGAGGGGTTTGAAAGGAATTGGAATTCAATTCCTTAGCAATTCCTTCCTGAAAATTGCTACCAAACAATGGAATTGAATTCCAATTCTCAAAGGAATTCCAATTCCTTCCTTTCCAAACAGGGTGTTAATACATGACCCCTGTCAGTTTAGAGAAATTATTTAAAAATTTAGGTTTTTAAATTTATTTTGACATAGTATCATATTTGGATTTAGACCACTCTAATTTACTATGGGACAATACCAATAGTTTTTCTATTTCTAAATCTTAAAATTTTAGCATCGATAAGATTAGGAGAGTTATTAATATTATATTAAGAGTAAATCTAAGGTGTATAGGTCCATATATATGATACTGTATCAAAGTAAAAACAAGAATGAATTTTTAAACAATTTTTCCAAATTGATAGGGTCATAAATTAAGAATTTTAAAAATGGTGAGACTTGGGAATAGGAAGGAATTTATTGGATAAAGTTTGGAAAATTGAAGAGTGTTTGGCTAAACTTATTAAATATAGTTTATAAACTCGTATAATTTATAAGTCACATATAAAATAGGAGCTTTTAAGTTGTTAGATCTTATTTGAAAAGTTAGCTTTTAAAATATTTGGCTAAACTTATTTTAAACGACTTAAAAATATTGACACGTTTAGTATTACAAGATCTTTTTATTAACAAAATTATCAATAAGTATATCAAACTATTAAGATCATCCTCTGTTTTATAAATTTAGTCAAATACCTTTTTATTTAGGTTTATTAATGAATTTTGATTAATGAGTTTTAGTCAAAACTCATTAATGACTTAGATGCTTCTAAATTTTTAAGCGTTAGTGGGGATAAGATTGGGACAATGCAAGGAAGTTATTGGTGTTGTTATAGAGTAAATCACTGATGTACAAGTTTAAATATAACAAACACTATACTAAAAATAAATAATGTTGAATTTTTAAAACAATTTCTTTAAACTAATAGGAATTATATATGAAGAGTTTTTAGGATGATGAAACTCATGAGAATGAAAGGAACATATTACATAAAGTTTGAATTGAAACTGATTTATCTTGGTTCATAACCTCATTGATTGATGATTTAGGCGCTTTTAAAATTTTAATGTAGACAGGATTAAGAAAGTGTTAAGAAATTATTGATATTATATTATAGTAAATTAGAAATGTTTAGATCCACATATGATACTATGTCATAAGTAAAGAAGATTGTTTTTCTTTTTAACAATTCATCTAAACTGACATGGATAATGAATCAATAGTTTTGAGGATAATGACACTAAAGCAAGTGAAAGGAATTAATTGGATAAAATTTGATTTGAAACTGACTATTTAAATTTATCAATGAGTTTTGATAAATGCACTTGCATGCTTTTGAAAATTTAAAACTTTGGTTAGATAAGAACAGGAGAGCACAGGAAATCTAATAGATAAAATTTGATTTGCAATTTACTTATTTAAATCCATATTTATTGATCAAAATTCATTCAAGACTTGCATATTTTGAAATTTTAAAACTTTAACATGGACAAGATCAAAAGAATATAAGCAAGTTATTGATGTTGTCTTGGAGTAGAGTAGAGACGTCAAGATTTAGATATGACACTGCACTAAAAATAAAGAAGATTCTCTAAATTGATAAGGCTTTTCAATCAAGGGTTTTTAGGATGAGATTTAGAAGAGTGCAAAAGAATCTATGGAATCAAATCTCTTGATATTTTACCTTTGGAGCATCAAGAAGGTGATTACGAAATCAACATCGAGATCCTTTAACCAAAGTAACTCCAAGGTAGTGATTCTCGTTGAAGGTTATAGGACAGGGTCAGTTAGCCAATCAGATTAGTCGAGCGAAAGCCCGAATACCCCTTATAAATCGTGATTCTTTAACCAAAATAGCACCAGAGTAAATTTTTAATTTTTAATTTTGTTTCATGACTTTTGTTTCTCTTGTATTAACGTTTTTAATTTTTTAATTTTATATTTTTTTATTGTGATTTCAAAATAAAAATAAAAATATGAATAAATTTAGAGGACCGTGAATATAATGATGTGTCGATGTCACCTTAATGGAGTATTATTGTTATTGTTATTTATAAATATAAGGATGTAAATTTAGAATAAAATTGAGCTCTTTAGAGTATCAATAATTTTTTATCCAAAATTTATTGATGCACTTAAAATCTTTTTTTTTTCAAAAACCATATAAATAAATTAAGAGGTGAATAATGTTAATTTGTCACAGATTTAAAATTTTGATGATTGCCAATGATTTTTATATTAAAATGTTTGACAAAATAATTAAGTTTTGTTTTATTTATTTATATTTTATATTTTCTTATTTTCTTGTAATTAGATATTAAAAAATAAAAAGTAAATTATTTTTTAAAAAAATTAAAAAATAAATATAAAAATATGAATAAATTTAGGAGAACACAATAAATTTAATAAGTAAATTTAAAAAAAAATTGAAATTTTTAGCGTGATTTTAGATGAAACTCCTTGATGGAATAATTAAATTATTATTTTTTTAAAATCTGGTTCAGTCATTTGGTACTGTTTAAATAAATAATAATAATTTTTTGCTTTAATTTAAGCCTACAATAGATGGGAAAGGTCCTTTAATAAAAACCAAAAGTATGATACGCCTTTGATAAATTCAAAAAATTGAGTACGCCTTTTCTGAAAAAATATTGTTAATTTAATTAGTCTTGACCACAAGGCCACAAGTTAATTTAATATTAGCGGCTTTACTTGCTCATACTAACTTATATTTGTGAACTTAGAATAGAATGCACTTACTATATATCTTCTCCCTATTTCAAAAGATATAGTTAGTTAGAATCAAATTATCAGATTTGGATAATGAATTTGGCTATAGATAAACATATACTTTGGAATTAGTGAGCTTGAATTCTTATTCAAGAATGTAGAATGATTAGACTTTCATTTGTCGAACATATTTAATCACTCATTCGGTCAATGTCCTTTGGTTAGATGTAATTATAGTACTGTTCCACTTATTTACAAAGTGTATATGGCAATTGATTAGATTGACATGATCATATTTATTTATTTATTTTTACTTGTATTAGATATTTAGTTTTTCAAACCAATTAATCTTGGAGACGACCGATTAGACTCTACGGAAGTTTTCTATCAATTATCATGATAAATCGGGAGGCGCTTATGATTTATCTAGATGGCTAACTTTCTCAACCTGTTACTTATTGAAAGAAAAATCTCTTATAATTCATCGTAGCTGAGTTTTAATCCTGAGATTCTTGTGATCTGTACTTGGAGGCCTAACCTTAGCTAATTAGATAATCTAATTAAACATTCTAGATATGCAGGAATGGAAGAAACTTAATTAAGCTATGATTTTGTATCCATAGGTTGGCACCATTAGAAGCTAATTAATCACCTTCTGTGTGATTTTACTTGTACCTTGACCTTGATATATGATCATGATGACTAAATATTAAGAGTAATGCAAAACCTAATGATTTAGCCTTTACCCATGTCTTGAAATCCATGATCGATGACAATATTTCTAAATTATTTATAGTTTATGACTCATGGTTATAAACTCAAGATAATTTAGTGCATATCAAAATGAAACTTGATATTGTTTAGACATCACCTTAATTTGAATTGATAAATATTCTATAATAACTTATATGATGGATTCAATTTTGTTTCTTGCCTGGTATTGCGTCATGAAATATTTTCGATGGGTTGTCAAATGTGAGAATCACTGAATTCAGTGTTTATATCATTTTACCAAAAATCTTAATGGTCTATTTTTAGAATGTATACCATGAATGTAATAAGGGCCTCATATTATTATTTTGACCATTAGAATATCATTAATTTATTTTTTATTAAAAAAATCATTTAGTTATGCTTATAATTAATAAGCCTTGCAATTGCCAATATATATATATATATATATATATAAGATTTACAACACGAAGTGAATCCGAACAAATTAATGAGAAAATCGTTATCCTTTAAAATTTTCACCCCTAAATAGCTAAACAAATATTTAATAAACTTTGACGCAAAAATACTAAAATATCCCAAATACAAAAAGGAAATAAAAATTATCAAAAATAGTATAACTTAGATATTTGGAGACTTCAAAAAAAATCCTAAATGATATTTTTAAAATCGAAATTTGACACTATGAGATCCAGTTAGTAACAAATACATTACGATTCAAACCAAACAATGCCTGATTCCAATATCCAAATAAAAAATTAAGACCGTTTAAAATTCCAAAGGTCTTAGGGGGAATTTTTTAGATCGATCATGCCTCACTTATCCATCTAAAATGTCAAATAGGGGATTAGATAACCATCGCCGTATTTAGGAATATAATAAAATAAATGCTCGATTTGATCATTACCAAACATTTAAAGGCACTCTCTTCAGATTTCGGCCTCAACCCACGACTAAGTCATTTTCCGTCTACTAGAGGAAGCCAATTTGGCATCGTCCCGCTGATGCAGAGAACCTGGCGTTCCCATCGACTGCATGTTAACTTGGTCTACCGATCCGATCGGATCGGATCGGATCGGAGGAGTCCAAATCAAACTCCAACACGAAATATTAAACACATTTCATACTTAAAATAATCATCGTCAGATACTGCCCGTGCAGCAAGCTAGTCACAATCGCGACAAACATAGATGCAGATAGATAATCAAATCTCCCCCCGCAAGTAAACGGTGGTCAACGAGTCGACGACGGCGGTGGCGGCGGCGATGACGGCGATGGCATCACAGGTCGAAGAGCAGAGCGCATCATCGGCGTCACCCGAGGGAGGAGGCGGGCGTCCTCCGGGAAGTTGAGCTTGGCCTTGCTGCCCCTGAAGCGGAGGGCGGCGGCGTCGTATGCTCGGGCCGCAGCCTCGGCCGTCTCGAAGGTTCCCAGCCACACGCGCGCCGCCTTCTGGGGGTCTCTTATTTCCGCCGCCCATTTACCCCACGGCCGCTGCCGCACTCCTCTGTACTTCCTTCCCTCTGCCTCCATGCTCGGAGATGGGATGCTACTTGCTCCGGCAGCTGGCGCTGTTATGATAATACAAAGTGTGTTACTATCTTATGTGGTTTGATTTTTTTTATTTAATATTATAATTAACTTTTAAATTGTAAAGACAAAATATTAATATTAAGTGCATGACATATATACCCGTAAATTTAAAATAAAAAAAAAATACAAACTATGCTCTAATGTATTTGTTCAATTAATTAGTTATGCCATGCATAAAGTTAGATAAAATTAGAATGAAAATAAAAAAAAAATATATACATTTGAAGACATTCTGAAAATCATTAAAATACCTCCTCCTGCTGGTGGCCAGCCGAGTTGAACGCCGACCGTTCGATGAAATTTCAGAGCCGAGCTGCCTTCCGGCGATGGCTCCCTTTTCCTCCCAGGCGGAAGCGCCGAACCGCTCGAGTACGCATCCTGTTGGTCTCCGGAAACGACATGCCTCAGAGCAGACACCATCACCGACAGCTCGCGCTCGGTTCTGCTCCCTTCTGCGAACAGCTGGGTGGTCACCGGCGGCGGAAGCGATGAAGAAGCGGCGGCGCTCGCCGGGATATTCTGGCCGAGTAGCCATTCGAGCTCGTCGACGTCAGCATCGGCGTCTAGGTCTTCCCGAACAAGGCTGCTGTCCATGGTGCGGAGGAGGTAGGAGGAGAGGATCAATTCAATTCAATTCAATACAATAGATCAGAAGAAAAAATGGATCAGGATTATATAGCGACGGGAGTCGTCGAATACATACGGAAAAATAATAATTAATATATAACAATAATAATACTTATATCGTTTCAAACTTGTACAAACGCCGCCGCCGGTCCATATCAAACACATTCAACTTATTTAAATTTATTTAATAATTAATTCAGATGTCGAGGTTAATTTTACCGATTAATTCGGCCAACCTTCCAACTTATAATTTATTACTTGAATGCTTCTGATTGCTTTTGTGGATTTGGCAGAATAATGATTTTTGTGTCGTCGTTAAATTAAAACGTTTTGTATTAGAACATTCATATTATATATATATATATATATATATATATATATATATATATATATATTAATTAGTCTGTGAAAGAGCTGGAACACTGAACGTACGTACGCCGTTGAAGTGTATATATATATAAAGCCAATTGAGATGATGTCGTGCATGAAACATACGAAGCCACGTAGAGGGTTTATGCATGTACATGTGGAATTATGTCGGCATTCTGGACGCCACGTGTATTCAAGAAATTGTCGGTCAGTCTGGAAGAAATTGTCGTTGGACTGCATTGGAAGCTGACCAAATTATCTTTCAAAGAGCGTTTCGCAGTTGCAAGGGTTTCTCTCTCCAGAAAAGAAAACACAAAGAAATAAATAAATAAAATTAATTAGAATGATAAATGAAAAAAAAATATACTCTAGAGAATTTATACCAAATAACCAACAACAATCAACTCTTATTCAAATAGATAGACCCGGAAATTATAGTACAGTGATAGGATGACTAGTCATTATGCTAGGCATTTACAGTTCAATCCTTAGTTACAGTGTATTTTGTAAGAATTTTTCCTCCAAATGGGGTGTGAACTCTGGAACGCTGGTCTTCTAGACCGCCCACAATGAACACTTCTTGATTTACCCTAGTGACCGATGAAAACTTATGTGGGGCTAGGTTGGTCACCCCAGGCTACCTGGTCCAACATTTTAAACCCCCGAGGTTATGGTACAGCGGTAGGGTGACTAGTCGCTATCCCAGGATCCGCGGTTCGATCCCTAGCTATGGCATATTTTGCATAAATTTTTCCTCCAAATGGGGTGCGAACCTTGGGACGCTGGGCTTCCAGACCGCCCACCGCGACCACTTCCTAATTTACCCTAATGACCGGTGGAAAACTTCTGTAGGATCGGGCCGGTCACCCCAGATTCGTTTACTACCTGGTCTAACATTTTTTTATTCGAATAGATTGGACTGATTATATAATAATGGATCCTTCTACGTCATTAGATTATATCCCCCATTATATTATCATCTATATTTAAATAAATTTTATCTTATTTTATTATTACTAACTAATTTTTTTTAAACCTTCCTCTCTCTCATTTGATATGTGTATTTGTTATAGTTTCACATCGCCTAACTTGAGCATTTATTAGCCATCTAAGAACATATTTGTACCATTTTAAACAATGTGTCTCTTGAAATTTTTCCTCAATAGATGCAACTCAACTTTTTCTCTAATGCTTACATTTTTTATTCCATCTATCTTCGTATGTCCACATGTCAACCTTAACATTCTCATCTCTGTAACTTTCATCTTATGCTCATATGCTCGAGTCATAGTCCAACATTCAACATCATACAACATAGCAAGTCTAACTGTCGTTTCGTAGAATTTCCCTTTAAGTTTTAGAGATATTTGATGATCATATAAAATAGCCGACACTAACCTCCATTTCAACCATCCTACTTGCATTCTATAAAAGATATCTCTCTCAATCTCTCCATCATTTTGCAAAAATGATCTTAAATACTTAAACCTCTCAGTTCCAGATAACTCGTCATCTTCTATTTTAACAATTGTCTCATTACGTCTAATATTGCTAAACTTAAATTTTATATATTCCGTCTTTACTTTACTAAGCCTAAAATCATTCACTTCTAATATTTTATTCCAAGATTCTAATTTAGGATTTACTCGATCACGTGTCTCATCTATCAAAATAATATCATTTGTAAACAGCATGTACCATAGTACTATATCTTGAATATGTCCAGTGAGTTCGTCCATGATTAATGTAAAAAGATAGAAACTTAAAGATGATCCTTGACGTAATCCTATCCTTATTCCTCGGTTAATACGTCTAAAGTCTTCAATCTGGATGTTACATCCTAATTATACATATATATTCTCAGTATCGCTAACATCTCTTTTTTCTAGAATTCTCCATATAATTTCTCTTAGAACCCTATAATAAACCTTTTCTAAGTTAATGAATACCATGTGTAAATCCACTACAAGAAAAAAGTTGAAAGACAACATTTTTTATGCGTTGTTTACCATTGTTAAAAATTCGCTTAAAGACAACGTTTAAAATGTTGGGGCAATCGGCCCAAGTATGATCTGGAGGATTATGGGTTTTGATGTGTATGTCAATATGATTAAGTTAAGGTTTCATGTTAATCTAATATGTGTATGTGAGTGTGCAGATTTGCAGGATACATATAGACTTGGTTGGACGTCTTCGGGTACGGTGAAGGGTGGCATGGAGGCAAGCCGTGGGCTTCTGTGCGCATCCGATGGGTCATGGACAAAGTAGGGATGATGAGCCAAGGAAAGCGGACTTCGAGACGTACGTGAAGGTTGACATGGAGGCAAGCCGAGGGCTTGTGTGCGCATCTAAGGGACGAGGGCCAAAGTCGAAGAGGGCTTGAAGGCAACAGGTCGAGGCTACTGGAGCAGGAATGATGAACTGAGTGAAGCGGACTTCGAGGCATGCGTGAAGGATGACATGAAGGCAAGCCGAGAGCTTGTGTGCGTATCTGAGGGACAGGAGCCAAAGTCGAAGAGGGCTTGAAGGCAATAGATCGAGGCTGTTGGATGAAGAGTCAACCAGGTTGTGAGGTTTCGAGTGCTGAGGGAATTGTACTCGGGGGCTAAGTCGTAAGGGGTCGAGTGCTGAGAGAAATATACTCGGGAAGGATAACCCTAGACTTAGGGAGTGGACCAGTCGACTGGTGAGGGACCAGTCGACTGATAGGGTCCACAGAAAGATCAGTCGATTGATGGTGACCAGAATTTGAATTGTCATTCGAATTCGACCAGTCGACTAGTATTGGACCAATCGACTGGTAACGGTCAAATCAACCTCGAGCTCTATTTAAGAGAGCTCGTTTATGGCTGTTTCTTTTTGGCGAAACTAGCTTGGTTAGAGCTTGTTAGTAGCCTACTAGTGCTCAGGGATTGTCCAAGGGTTGTGGTGAGATTTTTCCACCCACAAGGAGCGACAAGAGCTAGCCGGAGGTGTTCCGGGGAATCATCCACCGAAGGATCGGGATCGTCCACCTTACGAACAACCGTGGAGTAGGAGTTTCATCTCCGAACCACGTAAATCGGTGTGTTCTTCGTGTTTGTTAGTTTTAGTTTTTATTATCCCGCTTGCGCACTAACATTTGTAAGAAGAAAAATCAAAAAATACTATTCACCCCCTCTAGCAAACGGTAAGATCCTAACATAAAAAAGCATTGTCTATGTGACTGAAAAAGTATTGTTAAAAGCACCGTTGTTAAAAATTCGCTCAAAGATAACGTTTAAAAAGCGTTGTCATTTTTTGCAAAGATAATATTTTTTCAACGCTTAAAAAGCGTTGTCATTTTTAGCAAAGACAATATTTTTTAATTGATAAAAACATTTTCTTTTTTAAAATGCAACTTTTAAACAAAAGATAAATTATTTACAGAGCTGCTGTCTATTATATTTACACCACGAATTACTTAATTATATCCTTATAAATACCACCAATTAAAATATCATGAATGCATAACTGATCAATTAAAATACCATAAAAATATAATACAAATGACCAAATCAGAAATGTGTTATACAATTTAAACATAAAATATGTACACATAAATATTAAGTCTATACAAATGCAAAAAATCCTTCTTGGATTGAATCTTTCTTTCTGGTAATATTGCATCTTCTCAGAAAATATGAGTACCCTTCTTGGCAAAAAAAAAACTCCACTTTCAATTTCTTTCCACATTTATCTGCAAGGAAGCAAATTATTACGTTATAATTAAAATGAAACAACTCACATAATCAATATAGTAAACCCAATGAACAGATATTTATCAAAGACAATAAGCTAACAATAGATACAACATCTATATATTAAACTGAAGACAATATGCAAGCTCACATAATTATCTACTTTCTGTTTAAAAATTTAATTCAATGAACAGACTCTACACATTCTAATTAAAAATTTCTAGTGATACAGACTTGATGTAGAGATTAAAAGGGAGACAGATTCATGAACTGATGGTCGCCTATCTCGTCTTTTAACATATTCTTATCAATTTATCTATGTTTCTCACTTTATCAACAACAGCTCAATCTACTAGAGAATCAGGTTTTGCAATAAGTATTTGTTCAAATATCACAATGAAACCAAGCAACTACAGATCAAGAAACAACCTTGCTCAATGTTATCAAGCTAAATTGCATTAAGATCTATAAAAAATATCCTAGTTAGACATGAAAAGCATGAACAGATCACGAACAACCTTCACAAGACAGTTATTGTTTCTGAGGCAAATGAATTATGATTGAGCTTTGTAATGCAGAATAATGAGAATATGTTCACAGATCAAGTGGAAAACAAGTAATGTGGGTTAGCTGGGGCAAATTTACATAGAAAAATCAGTTTTTTAACAAGATATATTTATATAGGAAAGAAAAAGTAGTATTTAATTCAAGATTCATAGGTATGAATCTAAAGTATTTGTTTCTGAAGGTGCATCAGAAATTGTACTTTTAGTAAGCTTCTCTTTAAAAAGAGAACAAAGTCCAAATTGACACGACAATTAAAGGATTCTTTAGAAAAGTACTGTAATTAAAAAAAATCACCATTAAACAAGTGATTCAGACTAGGTAGCTGTACATGCATTGCATGAGGCACAAGAGATACTATTCCAATTTCCTACCCTCTCAGCTCTATGAAGAATTCTATCATAAATGAATTTGAACAAATAATGCGTTCAAGAAAGTGGACTAGCTTATGTGTATGACCACAAATACAAGGGTTGCTATTTTTTCTTCTGTTACTTTTAGGTCAGGTTCAGGTGCCATTAATCTAAAAACAGATTTGATTTTAAAATGAAACAAGCAACACCCATTATACACTTCTTAATGAGTGCACATAAATTTCCATGGGCAACAGGCATTGTATAATTGTAGTTAGTGAAAATTGCCACTGGCATATGGCAAAAATTGAGTCTAATATGTAGGCACTTACTCTGGATTATCTTTCAGGTAGTTGTATTCATTGGTAGCTTTCACTGACCTCTCATACATATGCTTTATTGCCTCCTGTATCAACAATTGAAAAGAGAAGAAATATAATGGTCAGGTAAAAAATAGGAAAATGTGACAATATATAGTTTTCTTGTTTATGAAGGTGATCATACAAAAGCTTGATTGACAAAAGTTAGGACTGAAGACTCTGTATGTGTTAGAAAAATTAAAATATTGCGAATAAACCAATTATTTGACTACAACTTAAACAAGGATGAGTAGTTTGCATCTTGGGAAGCATATTGAACCGGCATGTGAACATTTGGTAACGATCATTGAAATTGCCTATCTACGATGAACATAAACCTAAAATATAGGGATCCAACAGCTTAAGATAATTGCTGGGCATGATTTGCATCAAGATAGAATAATGAATTGTGTAAAGGATGAAGATCGAGAATACCCGCTTCTTTGATATTTGATGGGTGACCTTTACCGGGACTTGGATCAAGAAGCAGATGGAGATATTCTCAAAGCAACGGAAAAGATGGTATCAGTAAATAAGATTCAACTTTAAGCATAGAGAAATTCTTAGCTGATCTAACATAGTAAAAAAAAAATTAATGGAGTAGGTGAAAGCTCAATGGTAGATCACCACCTTCCATTTGAACAGGGCATTCTAAACTGAAAACAGCTTGAAATTAAACTAGGATTCGACTAAAGAAAACTATAATTGATAACGATGTGAATAATTGGAGTAAAGCATCTTGCCAATAAGACACAGATCAAATACCTTATATAGTTATATTGAGGAGGTAAAAATCATAAAAAAAACATTTCAATATACGTATAAAATAAATAAAACCAAATCCGGTGATACAAAACTGATTAAAGAGTAAAAATAGGTACAAATATCACAACTGATAAGATAAATATGAATGAGAAGAGAATGACAAAAAGCTAAAAGTCCAGAGCCTCCACATAGTATGCTATCGACAATATATAGTACCAAAAGCAAACAAAAATACAAGCAATGTCACGCGAACAGCTCGGGAATAACAACAAAAACAAATCTTTGCCACATTGATCTATCAGACAAACAATTCCGAGAGCAATTCAAATAGTCTAAAAATAAAGCAAAAAAGAAGAGATAAAATAAAATCTTTTTCAAAGGGAAACAAAAACTAGTATCGGGCAAAAACATCGAAGGAAGTTTAGGGAAAGGAACAGTGGTACGATATCAATTAAGACCTCAGCGACTTGATCCGAAGTGAGAGCATACGAAATATGAAATCCATAAGGGATCTTCACTTACACTTCCAACTTCTGCAACGACAACCACTAAATCGAGACACGGCCAAATTCGAGCAGACCTTTGAGCATACCCAGAGAGATAGGCGCGAGGGAAGCAACGAGAAGCTGGCGAGGGCTAGTAGGGCGAACGGAACGCCTTCTCCGGCGGTAGGGCGGGGCAGGGAATGGTGGGCAGCGAAGCGCGAGGCGAGCAACGCCTTCAATGCTCTGTTCAAATCGTTGGTCAGGAGCGAAAGGGAGCTACTGGTCATCGGATCTCCCTCGCCCTATATCGCCAAAGAAGAATGAAGGAGGCAATGCGAGGGAAAACAGAGGCCTCATAGCATCCGCAAGGGTTTAATATTTTTGACGTTATAATATCTACTTATATCTCATTAAAAGTACAAGATCTATATGGCACGTATATATTAATATTAATATCTTTATTTTTTCATATTAATTTAACATTTAATACCTATTATTTATGGGATTCATATGTTACAAACACAGAGATATTTGCACAGCAGGTTGAGTGTAGACAAGAAAAAATTATCCATCCATACAATAGATTCACCACCAGACGATATAGGAATTGTTCGTTATTAAATCAGCCAAGAGAAGGAAACAATAAAAAAATAAATGGGATAATAAGAGATATACAGAGACTTATCTTGATAGATATGTCAGAAAGCAATACGAAGTGTTTGTATAGTAAGAAACAATTTAAATTATAGATATTGGTATCTCGATACCGAGATGACAAAAGACTTCACTCAGTATCTCGATACCAAGCTCTTTAGTAAGCATTGCCGAGCTCTCATTAAATACAGCTGAGCTCTTTGCTGAGTCCGATGACCCACCTTTTCCTATGTGGATATTCCTTTGACCAAGTCTAAGAATATAACATGGGATATATATGTTGACCGAGTCAAGATTATGCCACATAGAAAACTCCTATTCACCTCCCAAAATGTTCTCCTCTGACTACGAGGATGGGTCAATTCCCATAGAACTTATTTCTATTGACTTCCATCGAGTCTGTTCAGCTTCTTCAAATCAGCTTTGGGCAAGCTTTTTCTTGGTTATGTGATCGATTCAGAGAGAGAATAGCACACATATCCGGTGAGATTCTTCCGATATCTAGTTACCATGGAACCCCAAAATAATAAAAAAGAAATAACAAAAAATACATAAAGTAGATGAAAGAGTATAAAATATAGAATAAATGATAATTACCTAGATAATCCCCCTGAAGAGGGTACTCCCACCTTATGTAGGGAGGGAAGCCCAAGGGATACACCTCATTAACACCACACTAATGGGTGTCATTGTGACCATCGTGTCCATTCATATTGATAACCATTGTGTTCTTTAATGTTAGCAACTGCTATGCCTCTTCGTATGTCAGGAGGTCGAGAGCTCGACTAGTAGACAACTCAAGAAGTCGAGAGGCCGACAATTCGACTAGGCTGTAACTCGGGAAGGCGAGAGATCGATGACTAGGCGAGTCAGCAACTCGAGAAGTTGAGATCGATTGGCGTGTTAGAAGCTCGGTGGATTGAATCAGTTCAGCATATTGGTGGGTCGAGAGTCTTGAACCTACCATATGGCACCTACACTGACCAAATCCTGACTTTGTTCTATGTGACTTCTATATTGACACAGTTCACGACTCGTCACGTGACCCTACTTACCTCTGTATCATAAGCATCCTCCTCAAATCCAATCGAAGGAGAATATAGTTTGTCTGACTAGATAGTTAGTGTATCAGTGACTTCGAGGTCCTTGACGTTAGGGTAATGTGGCTGATATGCTCGGAGCATGGGAGAAGAGCAAGAAGGTAGCTGGCGGTCGAGGTGGAACCCCTCAAGGTAAGCTGGAAGGAAGAACTATAATTTATATTAAAAAATGAAATAAAATGCAGTCAAACCTAGTGTGAAGATGTTGACTCTCTAGTGAAGCTACGACAAAAACTCATGAGTTAGGAGAGTAAGTGGTGACCCCATTCCTGATGGAGAGATTTGTTGGCGACTCAGTTTGTCCCAAATAGAGGAAACTCAAGAATAAGATTTTTTTCAACCCTAGTCGACTGATGTAGGAGGAATCGTTAGATCTTTTATATTATTTTTAGTAAATTATTATATTTTCTAATTTTCAGGTTTTTGGTATTTAAATATTTTTAATAGTTTTTGTCTTTTATAATTTACGATTTGGAGTCATTTAGAATCTTTAGGATTTTAAGATGTTTTTTTTCTTTTCTATTAGGATTTTTTTTCTTTTGAGTCTTAGTATTTTGGGTTTATTTAAATCTTTGCTTAGTTGATGTTAGAAGTTTTATGGATTAATAATATTTTTTGACGGTGTCATTTATTTCTCTATTTCTTGGTATTTTTCTTAATTAACAGGTTTTAGAAAATTATTTTTGGTGTTCATGATCAAATCAGTGAATCAAAATGTCTGTAGGATAATCGATATTCTGAATAATGTCAAAATGTTAAACATGTGATTGAAGTCTTAATAGATCATGGAGGACTAGATGTTGGCGTGTGAGTAAAGTTCTAGTAGGTCAAGGAGAATTAAATGTTAAGCATGAGATGAAAAGTCCAAATAGGTCAAAGAGAAACAGATATTTGATAATAGTAAAGTTTTGATAGGTCAAGGCTGATCATATGTTAGGTATAAGACGAGGAGTCTAAACAGGTTAAAGAGGATCAGAATTGGATGTTTGATATGTAACTCCCGCCCCTTACCGTTAGGCGGTGCGTTACCTTTAACCCTTTCTTAACTTATATTATTGCATATGAATCTAACATTGCAGCGGAAATTAAACATAACTAAAAGCATATGCAACGATAAGGAAGTAATAACATCATATAGCATCTAATAGCATCCATACTTAAATAAACTCCAAAAGAACTAGCAAGTATCATGCATAAAGTAGCAACATATGTCTTATTAGAAATAAGAACTAAGTCTATAGATGGCACTAAAATGGATCGATCAGCCAAGTCACCACCACACACATTAGCCCTTCCTACAGCTGCCCATTCCTCAGAAATTTCTATGTTGCTCTGCAACATAAGCAAACAAACTATAAGTATAAAACTTAGTAAGCTCTTTCCTACTCACTAAATCCGTACGTCGCATGCATTTTAAAACATCTAGCATTTCATAGATAGAATAGAATTCATAAGGCACATAAGATACATGAAGACATATAAACATAGAACATGTGCATTTCAAAACATTAGGATGCTCTTTGGAAAACATAGTAAACAATACTTTAAAATCATATACATCATCTTCTTTGGGGTTCCCGGCTTTGTACCCATTCTTTCTTTTGCGCGCATACCCCTATGTAGGATGCGAGGTAGCTAATCCTGACCTACAGGGGTCTATATTCTAGGCTTACTATCTTTCAGCCTAGGGACAGCTTCGGTAGTCCAGAACCGTAGATCTTTTTCAAGACCCGGTACAAGTCATTCTTTAAAGTAAAATACATACATGCATTCTTTTCTTTTCTCTCTTTCTTTCATATAGAACATGCATTCCTTTCTTTCTTTTTTTCATATTGCATGTACTATAGATATTCAATCATTTATAATCATAAGCATACTTTCATATATAGAACATGCATTCTTTCTTTTTCTTTCTTTCTTTCATATTGCATGTACTATAGGCATTCAATCATTCATAAACATAGGCATACTTTCATGGCATAATCATTAGCATAAATAGCAAGACATGGAAGGACCTTTCTTTTAACACATGTAAGTGAAGCAACCATCATGCTAGTTTCATCAATACATCATACCTATAACATGCTTGTCTTAATCAAGGTAATATGTTAGTTTAATCTTTCTTTTCTCATCTTAATACATGCTGGCCGAAACTTCATAGCAAGGATATCATAGCATAAAACCCACATAACATTGGAATAAAGACATACATTACATAAGTGGTCATTTACAAGTACACTGGTAGTCTAGACTTCACTAAACACTAGTTTAGGTGCATGAATTGTACTTGAACTTATTCATAGCCTTTATTCTAGTAATTGGCCAAAATTCACAGCATGGATAACATAGTATAAAAGTCATATAATCATGGAAATAAAAACATACGTTACACATGGAATCATATACAAGCACAACGGTAGTCTAGGCTTCATTGAACACTAGTTTAGGTGCATGTTTTGTGCTTGAGCTTATTTTTAACCCTTATTCTTGTAATTTGTCGAAACTCACAGTAGTGATTTCATAGCATAATCATTCACTTAACATGGGAATAAAAGCATATTTTTCATAAGAATTCATTCACAAGTGCAAAAGTAGTTTGTACTTCACCAAACACTAGTTTAGGTGTATGATCTAGAGTTCTCTTGGATTATCATGCATATGGGTACATGTAACATTTTTCTAAACATCAATACATAGAATGGAGCATGAGTTTAGGCTCAAACAACTTAGATAATGTATTGACCTTAAGGTATAAATTATTTCCATCATGAAATAAAACACCCAATCACATGCATATCACTTGATTTAACTATAACTTCATGAAGGTCTATAAAAATCTGTTTTAAGGCATAATGTAAGGTCCCTTGGCTGAATATTACAGGGGTCCCTTAGCATAGATTCCACAAAATTTCTTGGCCTAAAACATTTATATAGCAAGGAAACAATCATTAGAACAATAGCCTACTTCATGCATCAACATTTATCCATTTCATGACTTGGCCGAATTCTTCCAAGTCCTTTACATCATGGAGGCATTCAAACACCATGTATCCATCATATATTCATTACAAAAAGGTAGTAACAATTTCATGAACTCTTCCTTTAAGTTTTTTTGGACATAGAAAAGGGAGTACCCCTTTATGGCCGAAACTTCCCTCAAGGTTTTCTTCCATTTTCTTTCACCCAACATCATAAGCAAACATAAAAATCATAAAAACACATAAAAAAGTCATTATGTTGCAGGTGAGGGAGTCTTACCACTTGTGCTTATGTTCCCAAAAGATCTCCAAATTTTGGAGAAGAAAAGACCTCTTAAACTCTAGCAATCCTCTTGTTCTTCTCTTCTTTTCTTCTTTCGGTTTCTCTAGGTTTGTGATTCGGTTTTGGGCTGCAAGGGGCTCTAGAATTTCGGTGAGGGAGAGGAGGAAGAGGAAAGGTTTGGTGGAAGAGAATTGGGAGGTTTCTTGGTCGAAATGTCTAGGCATTTCCCCCTCTTCATGACCTTTTGAATGAATGAATAATGATATGAATATGCATGTGTATGAACTAAATGGGTAGCATTCTCTTGTTGGGCTTTGGTTACATGGGCTTGAAGAAAATAAAAAGGAAAAGAAAGCAAAAAGAAAAGGAGGTGCCTTAAGAATATTCATGTAACCAATTCACCTAACAAGGGAGTGCTATTAGAAGAGGATGGGGAATTGTAGATAAGTGGGAAAGAAGATGATGAGACACAAGAAAATTGAAGAGACACTATTAAAGAGGTGCTTGCCTCTTTACTCACCATAAAAGGTCATGAAGAGGAGGAAATGCCTAGACATTTCGACCAAGAAACCTCCCAATTCTCTTCCACCAAACCTTTCCTCTTCCTCCTCTCCCTCACCGAAATTCTAGAGCCCCTTGGAGCCCAAAACCGAATCACAAACCTAGAGAAACCGAAAGAAGAAAAGAAGAGAAGAACAAGAGGATTGCTAGAGTTTAAGAGGTCTTTTCTTCTCCAAAATTTAGAGATCTTTTGGGAACATAAGCACAAGTGGTAAGACTCCCTCACCAGCAACATAATGACTTTTTTATGTGTTTTTATGATTTTTATGTTTGCTTGTGATGTTGGGTGAAAGAAAATGGAAGAAAACCTTGAGGGAAGTTTCGGCCATAAAGGGGTACTCCCTTTTCTATGTCCAAAAAAACTTAAAGGAAGAGTTCATGAAATTGTTACTACCTTTTTGTAATGAATATATGATGGATACATGGTGTTTGAATGCCTCCATGATGTAAAGGACTTGGAAGAATTCGGCCAAGTCATGAAATGGATAAATGTTGATGCATGAAGTAGGCTATTGTTCTAATGATTGTTTCCTTGCTATATAAATGTTTTAGGCCAAGAAATTTTGTGGAATCTATGCTAAGGGACCCCTGTAATATTCAGCCAAGGGACCTTACATTATGCCTTAAAACAGATTTTTATAGACCTTCATGAAGTTATAGTTAAATCAAGTGATATGCATGTGATTGGGTGTTTTATTTCATGATGGAAATAATTTATACCTTAAGGTCAATACCTTATCTAAGTTGTTTGAGCCTAAACTCATGCTCCATTCTATGTATTGATGTTTAGAAAAATGTTACATGTACCCATATGCATGATAATCCAAGTAGAACTCTAGATCATACACCTAAACTAGTGTTTGGTGAAGTACAAACTACTTTTGCACTTGTGAATGAATTCTTATGAAAAATATGCTTTTATTCCCATGTTAAGTGAATGATTATGCTATGAAATCACTACTGTGAGTTTCGACAAATTACAAGAATAAGGGTTAAAAATAAGCTCAAGCACAAAACATGCACCTAAACTAGTGTTCAATGAAGCCTAGACTACCGTTGTGCTTGTATATGATTCCATGTGTAACGTATGTTTTTATTTCCATGATTATATGACTTTTATACTATGTTATCCATGCTGTGAATTTTGGCCAATTACTAGAATAAAGGCTATGAATAAGTTCAAGTACAATTCATGCACCTAAACTAGTGTTTAGTGAAGTCTAGACTACTAGTGTACTTGTAAATGACCACTTATGTAATGTATGTCTTTATTCCAATGTTATGTGGGTTTTATGCTATGATATCCTTGCTATGAAGTTTCGGCCAGCATGTATTAAGATGAGAAAAGAAAGATTAAACTAACATATTACCTTGATTAAGACAAGCATGTTATAGGTATGATGTATTGATGAAACTAGCATGATGGTTGCTTCACTTACATGTGTTAAAAGAAAGGTCCTTCCATGTCTTGCTATTTATGCTAATGATTATGCCATGAAAGTATGCCTATGTTTATGAATGATTGAATGCCTATAGTACATGCAATATGAAAGAAAGAAAGAAAAAGAAAGAATGCATGTTCTATATATGAAAGTATGCTTATGATTATAAATGATTGAATATCTATAGTACATGCAATATGAAAAAAAGAAAGAAAGGAATGCATGTTCTATATGAAAGAAAGAAAGAAAAGGAAAGAATGCATGTATGTATTTTACTTTAAAGAATGACTTGTACCGGGTCTTGAAAAAGATCCACGGTTCTGGACTACCGAAGCTGTCCCTAGGCTGAAAGATAGTAAGCCTAGAATATAGACCCCTGTAGGTCGGGATTAGCTACCTCGCATCCTACATAGGGGTATGCGCGTAAAAGAAAGAATGGGTATAAAGCCGGGGACCCCAAAGAAGATGATGTATATGATTTTAAAGTATTATTTACTATGTTTTCCAAAGAGCATCCTAATATTTTGAAATGCACATGTTCTATGTTTATATGTCTTCATGTATCTTATGTGCCTTATGAATTCTATTCTATCCATGAAATGTTGGTGAGAGCCCTAGAGCCGATCATGTAATGATTGTATGGACTAATTTGTATCATATTCCTATGTATAAATAAAGGCATGTTTTATGGTTATTATACTTACGTGTATTTGTGCCAATTAGCTAAGTATAATAATGTCCTTGAGTAGAAGGTTCTTATCTATATCAATCGATTGGTTGAATCGATAGTGAGATGATATGGAGAACACTACTCTAAATTATTCCTAGTCGAGTATTAACATTCAGGGACAATGTTAATACGTAGAGACTAGCATGTAGGTCAACATGATGACTTGATCTCATAAGTCATGGATATAGAGATATCAAGTTGACACATGGGTATGCATTAGAGAATGTATATTGAATGACCTGCCATGAGAAAGTATCATGGATCGTTATATGAGTGTCATATACTTTCTCATGTGGCTATTAGTATGACTATTAGTCCTTGGACCTGAAGTCACCATGGATTCCTACATAAGGAGTTGCGTACTTTGGCTTCGTCAAACGTCACCCGTAAATGGGTGGACTATAAAGGCGATTACTGGGTATGTAACAAATTATGGAGAGGGATGTGAGTGATGTAGATGAGATCTATCCCTCCTATATGACGGGAGCGATATCGTATTCTTGATAGAGTGAGACCACAAAGTGCATGGCATGCCCAAGTGAGTCAATATGAGATATTGAGCTCACTTGATTAGTGTGAGTCTACTTGGAGTTCAAGATATAGATTGACTCGAGGATGACACGGTCTATGCCTCAATTGAGTCAATCTAGATATCAAGGATAGAGGGACATTATCATATATTGTGAGAGTCACAATTATTAGTCACAAGGTGATGTTGGATCTCAACATTCTTGTAACTTGGGTAGCAATGATGTGTTGCTAGATACCGCTCATTGCTTATGTTTCTAAGAGGTTAGAAGCATTGCCAACGTTACAAGAACCTATAGGGTCACACGCAAAGAACAAATAGATGGAGAAAAATTGAAGTCAAGTTTGACTTGGCTAAATATGGAAAGTCCATAAAAGGCAAGTTTGACTTGACCTAAATCCAAATCAAGTTTGACTTGACTTGGTTCTACTTCAAGTTAGACTTGACATGGGAGAAGAAATGGAGTCAAGTTTGACTTGACTATTTATGGAAAGTCCATAAAAGGCAAGTTTGACTTGACCTAAATCCAAATCAAGTTTGACTTGACTTGGTTCCACTTCAAGTTAGACTTGACATGGGAGAAGAAATGGAGTCAAGTTTGACTTGACTATTTATGGAAAGTCCATAAAAGGCAAGTTTGACTTGACCAAAACCCACCTCACCTTTATTTGACCAAGTGATGACTTGGTTTCCCCCCCATTTGAATTTCGAATTCAAATTGAAAGGGGATATGGAAGGCCACCTAATGGCACTTAGTAGCCATTATGGCCGGCCACCTAATGGCCATTAATGGCCATTAAGTGGCCGGCCACCATGAGGGAACAAAACCGATGTTTTGGTTTCATTTTGGGGGTGAGGCTTTTCTTCTTCTCTCTTGTTTTTCGGTTGGAGTGCTTCTTCGACCTCTCCTCTTGGCCAAAACCTATAGGGTGCTAGCACACCTAAGGTTTTGATCCATCTTCATTTGTTCGCGTGGATACGTATAGAGGAGTGTCTGCTTTGATACTCTACGAGATCCGGCGGCCTTTTGGACAAGCGGGAAAGCGAAGGGCTACGCGTCAAGGGTAATGATTCTTATCATGTAGATCTAATGTAGATTAAACTCGTACTCGTAATTTATTTTATGTTCGCACGGATCCGTGGCCGAACTTCTGGGGTTTCCGCAACGCAAAAAGCGGTTTTTGCGGCCTAGAATTTCCAACATGAAATGCTAGATGTTTTAAAATGCATGCGACGTACGGATTTAGTGAGTAGGAAAGAGCTTACTAAGTTTTATACTTATAGTTTGTTTGCTTATGTTGTAGAGCAACATAGAAATTTCTGAGGAATGGACAGCTACAGGAAGGGCTAATGTGTGTGGTGGTGACTTGGCTGATCGATCCATTTTAGTGTCATCTATAGACTTAGTTCTTATTTCTAATAAGACATATGTTGCTACTTTATGCATGATACTTGCTAGTTCTTTTGGAGTTTATTTAAGTATGGATGCTATTAGATGCTATATGATGTTATTACTTCCTTATCGTTACATATGCTTTTAGTTATGTTTAATTTCCGCTGCAATGTTAGATTCATATGCAATAATATAAGTTAAGAAAGGGTTAAAGGTAACGCGCCGCCTAACGGTAAGAGGCGGGCGTTACAGTATGGTATCAGAGCAGTTTATCATCTCACTAAACACACATCAAGCCTACCTCCTGCCGCTTCCAAGTAAGAAATTCTATACTTGCCTTATTTCATGTTTATGTTGATAGCTTAATTATGCAATTATGATTCATGATATGTATGATGGAAGCATGATTTTACCTTGGGTAAAAAAAACTAGGTAGATACCATATGATATGTATGACGGAAGCATGATTTTACCTTGGATAAAACTAGGAAGATACCTTACCATGTTTTATGATGATAATGATTTAAAATGCATGTATATGAATAGAAATGACAGTAACCTTATACTAGCCTGTGTTATTTTGTGAAGAAAGCATGACTAGAAGACAGAGTAACATGTGTAATTGGTAAAGTCACTTCAGATACATAAATGTAAGGTGTAAGAATATCGAGAAAGAGAGTTTGCTATTGAAGCAATGAAGTGATGTTGAAAAGCATAAGGAATAATGTGATAGAAGAAAAAAAATGATGAGGATTAATGTTGGTGAATAAGCGAATATGTTGTAGTAAAGTAATTAAGATAAGTAAAATATATCCGAAGCGAAGACTGCGATAGGTGTGTTAAAATCAAAAGAGAGTCTTAAATGCATTTGTAGAGGAATAATGTTTAGTTAACAAAATGAAGTGTTGATTGATCTAAGTAAAATGAATAACTAAGAGAGCGTAAGTAGATCTGTAAGGGAATTAATGAACAAGAGTAGTGAGATTGTAGAGTTGAAAGAGAACTTTAAAAGAAAGGATAGTTATTTATAAGAAACAGCTAGAGTTGAGATGTTTAAGTTAAGTTTAAAGAAGAAAAATGTGCAGTAGTGTGTAAGAAGGACTGATAGACCATACAAGAATGAATTGAGGATGATATGAAACGAGAATATCCCGAGTTGTTTTAAGTTCGAGGACGAACTTTTCAGAAGGGAGGGTGGATTGTAACACCCCAAATTTCCCTCTAGAACGATGTAATAATTGAACATGTGGCCAAGAATAAAATTATGAATTTAAAGGGGAAAATTTCGAATAAAGAAGATATTAAGCACCTTCTTGATATATGGTGAATGGGTGCGATAATTATGTTTATATGCTACATTAATATTATGCTTGACATCATGCACATGAATGAATGAATAATGATATGAATATGCATGTGTATGAACTAAATGGGTAGCATTCTCTTGTTGGGCTTTGGTTACATGGGCTTGAAGAAAATAAAAAGGAAAAGAAAGAAAAAAGAAAAGGAGGTGCCAAGGATTGAACCTTGGACCTCAAAAGAAAGCAAAGCCTTAAGAATATTCATGTAACCAATTCACCTAGCAAGGGAGTGCTACCCATTTAGTTCATACACATGCATATTCATATCATTATTCATTCATTCATGTGCATGATGTCAAGCATAATATTAATGTAGCATATAAACATAATTATCGCACTCATTCACCATATATCAAGAAGGTGCTTAATATCTTCTTTATTCGAAATTTTCCCCTTTAAATTCATAATTTTATTCTTGGCCACATGTTCAATTATTACATCGTTCTAGAGGGAAATTTGGGGCGTTACATGATAATAGTGAAGTTCTGATAGATCAAGGTTGATTGAACGTGAGAAGGGAAGTCCAAACAAATCAAGGAGAATTAGATGTCAGACATTGGAGAAGATTTAATAGGTCGACTAAATACTATATAAGAGAAGTCTTATTAGGTTGAAGCCAATCAAATACTAGGAAAAGTGAGAATTCATCATGATAAGTCTGAAACAGAGATAGTTGTCGACTGATATGGGAATAACAATCGACTGATGAGCTATAAATCACAAGTTTAAGGTTTGAGAATATTTAAGAGGTTTTGTGGTGTGATCAATTAACTGATGTGTTACATCATTCGAGTGAGGAACTTGATTGATGATATTGTTGGAGCAAACAAAAGATTTATTAGTTGATTCAAAAACTCGATTGATCAATGATATCAGTTGACTATTGCTAAGCTGGATTGAGTCGTTGGTCTGACAAGGTAGAACAACATTCAAATCAATAGTAGAGCCACGACTTAAAGCCTATAAAAAAGGATTTGTGGGGGATTTAACATGTTGATTCTTAGATATTTTGAGGACATGTTTTACTACATTCCAGACCTTTAGGAGGCAAATCAAAACAACAAAAGCGATCAAAACAAAATTTCATTATTGTAAAGTATTTCATTTGTATTGTTTTTATTCTCTATTGTATATATGTATTTATTTGTGTTGCTTGTAAGAGAGCAAGTTTGGAAGAGGTTTCTTCATTTTCGGAAGGTGTCTAACAAAGAAAAAAAAACATAATAATGATACCGCTAGAACTCTAGTTCATGAAATAGGAATCATGAATTCTGAACCGTATTAACCTTTTATAGGTGAACACGCGATTGATGACCGAAATCAAACGATCAAAGCAAATTGCTATTTATCTCCCCTTTAGCAATGTCATCAGTCCCAACATAGATGACTTACACGATAAAGTGGAATCAAAATGAGTGGACTAAGGGAGTCATTGTTCATTGTCAATCAAAAAGTTGAAGTGATTGTGAAAACATTCGACTGGAAATGATCAAGTCGACTAGCTTACTATACAATAGAAATGTGAAGGTTATGTTTGGTACGTTTGTTTTTCATTTTCATTTTCTGTAGAAAATGCGATCTTCTGGAAAACATATTTGATTTGTATTTTTCAACCTTATTTTCCAGAAAAAGATATAGCGTTTTCTGAAAAACTAAATAATGAAATAAAGTCATTTTTCAGAAAATGAGAAAATATGATTTTTTAGAATATGAAAATAAAAAATGGAGTAAATCAAACGCTTCCGAAGTTTCTTTGAAGATAACTTAGTGGTTATAAATAAAGGATTAAATGGAGCTTGCAAAGGAAAAAATGAGTTAATTAAATAAATTCCAACATACTTCCTTGTGCTTCTTTATTCAATTTTATACTCTATCATTGTACTATTGTAGTGATCTTACTTGCTTTATTTGTTATATTCCTTTTTGTAAAAGATTTCTCCCCATCCAAAAAAAAAAGATTATTAAAATTTAAAAATCTTACCCTAAAGTCATATATCAAAGATTTTTTATTTATCCCAATCATTTTCAAAATTAATGGATATAAACTAAATATTTTGCATCAATTAAAAACTAAACAAAAAATATTTAAAAATTAATTTCATATTACACTCATGCAAAAATAATTTATATTTTTATAAAATATTTAATATAATAAAAGATAAATTAGAACCATAATCTATCTTTATAGAAAATAATTTATAATATTATTGCCAACTGTTCGATTAGCAAATAAAATTGTATTTTATTTTTTAAACAATCATGTGAATAAAAATAGAAGTTTAAATTTATATTTGTAATAAATAAATATTTTTTAAAAATATATATATATATTTTTAGAAAAAGATAAGATAACGACTTCCCATCAGGGAATTTCCTCACGAGTTTCCTCACCGTGTACTGCCTAGTCAAAGTGGGCGGGGGCTCTACAGCTGGCAACACGTGCGTCGAGGTTCAGACCCGTGCAAGAGCGGCCGAGCTCGCGCTCCGAGACAGTCGTGGCCGGGTCGACATAGCCACTTCCCGGTCCAGGGTACCTGGTGGTCCCTCCCATCCGCACGCTCGGGCGAGCGCTGCGCGAGACGTGGCACCTCTTTATTCCTCCTCCCGCCTGAAGCCACGCGCTCTACGTCGCATATCGCCTCCGATCAATCTCATCGGTGGTAGACCCTGTTCGCTGTTGGGTGATCCATCGCACCGGAGCCGTTCAGTCACAACTGTCCCCTCTCGAAATATTTGACCGCCGACCCTGCCGTTTGACCCACCCACTAACCTCCCGCCGAGGCCGCCCAATCCATTTATAGCACGCTTTCCCTGCGTCCGTGATGGACGGCCTTTCAATTCGCAGCGACGGACGGACGGCGAAATTGAGAAGAGCGATGCCGGTGAGTGTGGCGGCGTTGGATGTGGCTGCAGTGACCGTACCGCACTACTTCCGGTGCCCGATCTCGCTGGAGCTGATGCGGGATCCGGTGACGGTGTGCACGGGGCAGACTTACGACCGGCCGAGCATCGAGTCGTGGGTGGCGACGGGGAATACGACGTGCCCGGTCACCCGCGTGCCGCTCACCGACTTTACACTCATTCCCAATCACACCCTCCGCCGCCTCATCCAGGAGTGGTGCGTCGCTCACCGCTCCCTCGGGGTGGAACGCATCCCTACCCCCAAGCAGCCGGCGGACCCGGTGCTCGTCCGATCGCTCGTCGCCTCCGCCGGCGCGGGATCTGTCACTTCGCGCGTCGCAGCGCTCTGCCGCCTCCGTGCGCTGGCAAGGGAGTCGGAGAAGAACCGTGCGGTGATTTCTACCCACGAGACGCGATCGGCCCTCGTTGAGATTGCGTTTGAGGGAAAGGAGGAACTTCCAGACCAGCCGGCCTTGGAGGCCATGGCCGTGCTCTCTATTCTACCTCTGTCCGAGGCAGACAGCACGGCAGTGGCGACGCGGCCAGAGCGACTTCGCCGGCTAGGGGAGATGGTACGGGAGCACCCGTCGATGGAGGCACGGATCAACGCGGCCGCTGTGATCGAAGTGGTCGCGGCAGGAGCACGATCGGCCGAGATCAGAAGTGCGGTTGGGGAGACGGAAGGGGTAATGGAGGGATTGGTGGCGCTGGTGGAGCAGCAGGGGAACCTGCGCGCAGTGCGGGTGGGGATCCGTGGTCTCTTTGCCCTGTGCCTGACAAAGGAAAATAGATTCCGGGCGGTGGCCGCAGGCGCTGCTGCTGCAGTGGTGGGAAGGGTGGGTGAACTGGCATCTAGTGATGCCGAGCGGGCATTGGCCACGGTGGAGCTTCTTTGCCGATGGGAGGGTGGCAGGGAAGCGGTAGTGGCGGGATGGGGAGGAGGGACAGCTGCTGTCGAGGCGCTGGTGAGGGCGATGGCCGGGAAGGCATCTGGGAGGGCAGTGGAGCACGCCGCGGGAGCTCTTGTAGCGGTGCTAGGGAATTCGGAGGCCCTTCAATGGGAGGCCGTGGCCGCCGGCGTGGTGAGCCACCTTCTACTCTTGGTGCAAGGTGGGTGCTCGGAGAGGGCCAAAAGGAAGGCCCAGCTTCTACTAAAGCTCCTCCACTCTGCTTTGCCATTCCACAATTCCGTCCCCAACTCCGACGACTACCTCCAGCCATTCTGAAAGAGCAATTCAAAACAACAATTCTCTAACCTTGCAATTCCTCTTCTCCTTCCATTGTGCAATACTTTCTAAAAATAATCATATATGATTATTATCTGCTTCTCTTTGCTTTTTTTCCTATGGAAAAAAAACGTCTTTGTTCAGAAATTTCACCTAGTCACAGTTCTGAAAAAGGAATAATCTCAAGATAGAATTGCTGGGAAGTGAGATCAATGTAGAGATAAATTTTGGTCCTTGTGTTTTGATGTTTGGATTGTTCTTTGTAGTAGGCAAGGGTGAGTATGGATGTAAGTATGGATTTCCGGTTGAAATTTGTGGACAGATAAATTGACAGTTTTCTTTTCTTCTGATCTTGATGCTCATGCTTGTTCTTCATGCATTTTTCTTGCAGTCTGGACTTTATTTTTTGACATATTCTGGAATAGAAGACATCATAAGCAAAGCTGTTATAATTATTCATGGGAGGTAGGAGCTCATCATTGAGTGCACAACCTTTTTTGACTATGACTGGTTGAGCATCTAACAGGCCATGGTAATGTTTGTTAAACTGAAATGAACCCCTGATGTTGTGCCTTTAAGTTAGGATGATGGTGAATGAACTCTGCTGGATTTCAGTAACTTTTCGTATAAAATACGTGTTTAACCATTCTTTTCTCTTCGCCTTTTTTGCAGGATTTTAACTCACTATCTCAGAAGATTGTAAAAGATGTCCACTACATCAGTGAAGCTACTTACATTCAAGTCCTGAACTCTGCTTGTAAAAGATTGAACTCGTTTTCATGCATGTCAACTTCTGAGTAATCAAGATTAGCAGCATCTGCTTCTATCTTGGAACACAAGGAATTTGACAGTGCAGAAGGATCCTTATTCCTCCTGCAACTTGCCTGCTGATGCTGAGCAAAGACAAGCTTTTGGAAAGGATGGACTAGAGTTCGATGGTGAGTGTAATGGAATTCTCAAGTGGAACAGACCAACAGTTGATGCTTCCTTGCCTTGTCTTTCCTTCTCACCTTTAACTCATGGTCCTTGAATGCAAAATTGTCCCAGGCGTGAATCCAACATGTCAAAAGCAGGAGAAAAGGAATGGAAGAGACAGAAGCTGATTCATAAAGAAAGAAAGAAAAATTTGTGGTGGGCATCACATGAGCAAAAGGTTTGACCCATTGGTGTCATCATCACATGGTTGGACTAGGCCACCGATAAACGCATTAAATTAATTTTGCTCAAATGGCTGCCACATGAACTGAAGGGAGCTTTGTCTTTTTCTATATATCCTGCTAAACAAAGATGATAAAGCTAATGTGCAGGTCAAAATATGCATTTCTTTCATGGTCCCAGTGGGTGTCACACAGGGCAGCAATTTCATTCCAGGTCATGTTTCAATTTGTCTGTGGTCCTAAAGACAAAGGACTCAATTTTTCAACAGAAATTTGAGATGCCACTTACTGAAATTGCCAATGAATAAGGGAAATCCTTTTTTTTTCAGAGCATGTATGGCATGTTGTTGTGAAGAAACAGTTCCATGGATCTTTGAGTCAATGTTTGTTGTGGTATAAATGTCATGCACCTATTGCTTGTGCTTATTTGCCACCAAGTTCGCCCCCAGGGCTATGGTTCAACGGTAGGGCGATTAGTCATCATCTTAGATATCTGTAGTTTGATCCCCAACTACGATATATTTTGTAGGAATTTTTTCTCTAAATGGGCGTGTACCTTAGGATGTTGGGCTTCTAGACTGTCTGTCACGAGCGCTTTTCGATTTACGAGAGTGGCCGATGAAAAACTTTCTTAGGACTAGATCGATCATCTCAGATTTATCTATTACTGATTCATTATTTTACCTGATTCTTTTTTTTTTATTTGCCATCAAGTTCTCCTTTATGGTGAGACATGATGTAATGTTTTGTGCCCATTACATTTAACACTGAATGTACTTCAAAGCCTTTTAAGTAATTATAAAAAGATAGCTATAGTCTGCTCAAGTTGATCTAATCTCTTCTTAAGATCCACAGTTTGATTATCTGAACCAATTGGATTAAGCAAGCAGTTGTTTAGGCTTAAAGGATTGCCAGATTCAATCAATATCACGCTGACCCGATTTTACTGTGTGTGAATCTGGGAGAAGAAGGAATGAAAGAACAGTCAGTGCATGAAGTTTTTGTCAAAGTGAGGTCTGCCAATGTGGGTTGGATCATAAAGTTGCATAATAGCAATTTTACCGTGTCAAGGCTCCCCTTCACAAAATTGATTTGGAGTTTGTGATCGTTCTCCGGATAGTCAACGGTCAACAATCGATTGTTGTATTATATCAATCAATTAGTAGCGACAAAAAGGTAGAGAATCAATAGAGAAACAACCTAATTCTGAGTTGTTTAAAAGAGGGTTTAGGGCATAAGAATATGTAACCGTTTCATTGCTACTCTTGTGCTTAATATCAACCTCAAGCTCTTATTCGCAATATCCTCAAGCAACCAAAAGAAGAAGAACCGAGCTAAATTTGTAATCTCTTTTATTTCCTCTCTTTTGTTGCTTCTTAATCTTTGTGACAATTGTAAACTTACTATAATACTATTGTAAGACGTTTCTCGATTTTCGATTTTGGTCTGAGAAGGAGGTATTTGTTAGTGGTGGTGGATTAGTAGTAGTAGGTCTTGGATTAGTCACCTAAGAAGCGGATACCAAGTAAAACAAAAATATTAGTGTTGTGTGTGTGCCAATTTGGTTGTGTCATCAAGTTTCTACTGTGCAAGTTCAATCGATAAAGCGATCGAAGCTATTCAACACCCCCACCCCCTTTTAGCTCGCAAGGTCCTAACACGTCGTGTCATCCTCAAAATCCTGGGATCCTATGTAGAAGCAAAAGGCGTGGATCTTTCATAGGGATTTGGGCAACAACACCTTACTCTCCTCACCAATAGGTAGAAGGGAGATCTCGAATTACCCAATCCTAGGGGGAACATGCCCTATTTATAGCAATGTACCCAATTTCGTTATCAACCATCATTAATAATAGAACATTGGATTCTACACATATAAACCCACAATAATAATTAATTAGATCAAATACGTAATGACATTTATTCTTATGTTACAAAATAACATGTCAACCCACCAAATAACAAGATAAAATCCAACATGTTCCCTTCTTTGTTAAAGTTTTTCCCCCCTACTACACATAGAATGAAGAATAGAAACTTATTCAGTTTTCTTAATCTTGCACATTCATGACATCAATAATGATCTGGTTACTTACACTATATTAACATCCTACCACTATAAATGAGACATGGGAACTGTTAGTATTAGCCCTAGAGTCAATTATGAGATGATTGACTAGAAAACATTTTGTATCATCTTCTATTAATAAAGAAAAGTTTGGCTATTATATTTACTTCATGATTGTGCCAAATGAATAAGTATAATAATGTTCTTAGATAATAAGTTCTAATTTATATTATATCAATTAGTTGAATTGATAATGAGATGATGTAGAGAATACTACTCTTAACTATTCCTAATCAAACATTAATATTCAAGGACAATATTAATGCATTAAGACTAGCATATAGGTCAATTGATGACTTGATCTCACAAGTCATGGATATGAGATATCACATTGACACATGGGTATATGTTAGAGAATATAAACTCAATTAACTCACTATGAAAAAATTTCATGAATCGTTATATGAATATCATAAACTTTCTCATAGTGACTATTGGTATGAATAGTTTTTAGATCTGAAGTCACTACGATTCCCTACATAAGGAGTTATGTGCTTTGGTATCGTCAAATGTCACCCGTAATAAGGTGGATTATAAAGACGATCACTAGGTATGTAACCAATTATGCAGAGGGATGTGAGTAATGTAGATAGGATCTATCCCTTTCATATAACGACAGTGATATCTATTGACCCCTTAATCGAGTAGGACTACTAAAATGCATAGTCATACTCAAATGAGTTAATATGAGATATTGAGCTCATTTGCTTGAGTGAGTGTACTTGGGGATCAAGAAACACAAAGATTGATTAGAAGATGACACAGTCTATGCCTCATTGATCAATCTAGATATCGAGGATAGAAGGATAAAGTCATACATTATAATAGACACAGAATAGGTCGGATCTCGACTTTCTTGTCACTTGGGTAGCAATAATGCATTGCTAGATGTTGCTCATTGTTTATGTATCTAAAGAGATTTAGATACATTGCCAACGTTACGAGATCCTATTGAGTCACACACAAAGGATACGATGTCTCAGAGATAAGTTAATTTTAGTTTGACTAAAATGTGATTCGAATTGATTATTTGAATTAACTCAAGTAAATCCAATTGGATTGAGAGACTGAGTCTAATCCGAGTTAGATTCATTTAGATTAGATTCAACCACTTAATTATGGATAATATTCATTAAAAGATTTAATGAAATATTATTGGAGAGAAAGGCCAAGGGGTATTCTATTCATTAGATGAATAGAATATTAAAAGTCAAAAGGGATACCAAGAGGCTTGGTATTCATTGGTTTTTGTTAGCATTAAGATGAAGGAAGCTCAAGAGACAAAAACCCTTCGTATTCATGAGATGAATATAAAAACTCTCCCCTTGCAATTTTCGTGGGTTGGACAAGTGCAAGACAAGAAGAAGGGGTCTTTATCCATCCTCTTCTCCTCTCCCTCTTGGCCGAAATCTTCATTTGAGATTTTTGGTGTTTTGTGAACTATCCTAAGTTGTTAGCACAACTAAGGTTCTTCTCCGAGACGTAGATCGTGTTCGTGTGGATACTACTAAAGGCACGGACATTCTGAACATGCAAGAGATTCGGCGAACCAAAGGACTAGCGGGATAACCGAAAGATACACATCAAATATATAATCCTTTAGATAGAAATTTTGTATAAGTTTTTCGTATGGATCGCTCAGGGATCTTGTTTTCCGTTGTGTTTTTAAATTGTTGTCACATAAGGATCCCTACAGGAACGAGAACAAATTGTTTCTGAAAGCCAAAAACATTGTGTTTGCTGAGGTAACAAAAGAGTCAATGACTACTTACAGAAAGAGCCATAAACCATTATAAACCAACATGATTATTAGCACCCAGTGATGTTGGAACTGACTTGAAAGCATTTGCGCATTTGATGCTTTGGTAGATGATTCTTCTGCAGCACCAGCTTTTGGTGGAACATCGCACTCACCGAATGAAGCATTAACCTATTAGAGAAGAACATTTTTAGTATATTGCAATCAACACCTGTTATAAACACATTTTCATCCTTAGTATCTTTCAGTAAATATGTTACTTACTTTGCAATAGGCTATATCACTGCATCCACAAAGAAGGTGACCATTTGCTATGTCAGTAGCTTCTGCGGCTCCACCTCCATTACTCCTCTGGAACACAACTCAGAATGTGTCGGTAATCTACTAAAAAATCTTTAGAAATTGACAAGAACCACTGACCTTGTAGAAGTCGACCGCAATGAAGTTAGGCCAGCGGTTGCCCGACAAGTTGTGGCATGTGTTCATCATGCTCACAAGTGGTGCTGAGTTGTGTTTGCAGGCGGTTGCTACATTAGGAAGCGAGGGGAAGTAGTTCATTAGAACAAGTGATCTTGATGATGAGTTCATAGGCAAAGACTCAGCGCGGCTCGGGCAATAACCCAATTTCATTCCTTCATCTCCATCTGCAAAACTTGAAGCTAAATTGAGAGAAATGATAAAAAATTAGGTTGCATAGCAATTCCTTCTCACATTGATTTTCGACGACATATCTCCACTCGTATGGGATTTCCTCAGATGCCTCTTTGCTTGATTTTGATGTGAACACAAGAAGTCGCTGATTTCTGGTGATCATGTCGCTTAGCAATGGCCAATTCCCACCATTCTTAGGCATCCTTGAAATTGGGAACCAATACTTCATCAGTCCAGAAGCATTGAAAACTCGTGTGATGCCCTTAGGAGATGTTACATAGTCTTCGATAAATATTGTTATAACCTCTGAAGGGTTTACTTGCAGAAACATTTGAATTTCCTTAAGTACGTTAATGGCAGGTTGCTGCACAGGCAATGTTTTAGTACTGGTAAAAAGGATGCAAAATGGCCTCTATAAAACAAAGAACTCATTGCATATATAGAGTAACTATTGGAGCTTACAAAGGCAGTGAAGTTGTAACAGTTGCCACCAAATGAATGACACAACCAAATATCGTTCTGGTAGTCATACATATCCAGCATCAATCCCCTAACGCCATTCTGTACTCATGTCACCAACTACACAATGTGAGAAGATGGAATGCATGTAGCAAGTCATTTGACAGAAATAAGATCATCAAAGTCCAGGAAAAGAAGATAAAAGGCTTCTATAAATTAGTGATGCTTTCTAGATATCAAGTTCATCGCTTCATAATGATTTAACCGCAGTAGGTTATCACTCTTTACTTCATGTTCATCTATTCATAATGATTTAATGCAGTAGATTCACTTTGCTTCACCTGTTCACCTGAAGGTCTCTTCGAAAGATCAATTCATTTGGCAATATGAAATAGATACCTTTAGCTCCTAGTGAGAATAGTAATCTATGACATCTAAATCTAGCTTTCTACACAAGTGAATTTTGGCCCTTCCGATGCAATATCCTAGTGAATTTTTCAATCTGCAAGCTAAGCAATGATGAAAATGAAGCTCATTAGCATGTCATGTAGAGAAATCTAAATGCATGTATTGAACTAATTCATGGTCAGCTTTAGTTGGCTTTCTTCACATTCCTACTCATCCTTCTTGAATAAGACCATGTGATTCCCCATCTAGTCTCTCCAACTATATAAATGGAACTCTTTGATACTTTACAGAACTAAAGAAGAGAATTTTAAATCCAAAAATATTTTAAAAAAAATACAAAGCCTCATATATATGGGTTAAGAAATTCTAAACAAAAGTAAAAACACTAAAATGTCCTAAAAACTATAAACAAATAATTAAGATATATACAATCTAATATTGTGGTGCCAATCTTATTCCTTCTTTAACTGACACATCAGATAAAGTCTCAGTAAAGGCACAGAAAAGTTCAAGGTTTGTTTTTCAATTTTGAATTAGCTAGCGGACATACATGACACATCAAGCTTAGCTTTTATCCATTAAAAAGACTTGTTTTTTTTTCCTTCAAGACAGCCTAATATACCAATACAAATCCTTTAAGTTTGTCTTTCTTTCTTTCTTTCTTTCACACACAGAAGTTGACATCTAAAATAATCCTACAAGGAAGTTGCGGAGAAGGAAGAATGACTATTCTGCTAGGCATGTCTGCAATAATTGATATTATTGCTACATATATATTCTATGCTGCGTTTACTTGGAGGGGAAAAAAATAGAAGAGAAATGAAATGGAAAAGGGGGGGTGATGGTAGTAGCTTACGTTGAGCTGGTCGGTGATGGAGTCCTGCTGGTTCTCCGGGGTGAGTATGGGCGTTCCGGTGAGCGATTTCTGGCCGAGTCTTGCGAACGAGTTGTGAGTCGTCAGCCACGAGTAGCTGTTGAAGGGAAGCCCGGTCCCCTGTTCCATTCATCGCACCCCACTAATTCAGTCGCTGCAGCTGGCAACCGGGTGAGAAAGGAGGCTGGGCGAGAGGAGGAGGAGGACCTTGGAATTGGGATCGGAGGGCTTGACCCGGGTACACCTCGTCCGGATGTCGCCGCTCGCCAAGCAAGTCTCGCAGTGTAAGCCGGCGCCGCAGTTGCCATTCGACAAGCAGGTGCCGCCGAGCTTCGCGGTAAACAGAGGAACAGAGTAAGAAGTACAGCTTAGATCAAGAAGAAGTTCGAGAAAAGTGGCGAGGGACGGACTCCGGCGGCAGAAGCCGATGGAAGAAGGGATAGATGCAGGAGCAGCAGCCAAGGGAGTATCATTTGGAGATGCCGCAGGGACTTCGAGCTTCGTCAGAGGATGAAGAGCACTCGTTCAAAATGACATATACACATTACACACACAAATAATAATAAAATATATTTTTCAAAGAGAAAAAATAAAATTTAAATTCTTGTTCAATCATTCGAGTAGTTCTGGTTAAAATAATATTAATGTTAATTGTGGTCTAGTTTAACGGTGTGACATGTTTTAAGCTTATTAAAAATATTGGACAGATAATAGATGAATCTCGGATGATCGGTTCGGTCTCATGAAAATTTTTCATTAGTCATTAGGATAAATCAGGAAATGTTCACGGTGGACAATCTAGAAACTCAACATCCCAGAATTCACGTTCCATTTTAAGCTTATCAAAAAACTCAGCATTCTTGCTAATAAGATATATAAATAAAATTCCAAACAATATTAATTTTAATTTTGGTTTCGATTAAGTTTGATATGTTGAAGGTCCTTCAAAGTAGTTTAGGATGAGATTCTAAGAAATTTTTTAAATATTTTATAGGTAAATTTTGCCAATTTAAATTGAAACGTGAATTGGAATTAAATAGGGGAGTAAAGAGAATGTCCTTGCTTAGATTGCCTTTGCCAACTGCCGTGCCATTGAAGTGATAATTGAAGTCAGTGGCGGAACATTTGAATTTGATAGATAAAATTTCCATTTTACCCCTTTCCTCTGTCAAAATACTGATTTTTTATTTTATTCTATTGAACATCAAAATAAATTAAAATATAAAAAGATTTCTTTGGTAATATGTCTCCTGTATGTATTATAATGCCTCGTGGTTATTTTGACGTCATTAATATTTAAAAAAAAGTTTAATTTTACTATCTTTTCATTAGGCAATTTTATATTTAGACGTGAGATTATTTTTTATTTACACGATGGAAATAGAAAGATTAAACTCCTTTCAATAATATTATAATACAAATTCAAAATCCTAACTTTTATGCAAAAGTTTCTATATTTAACTTATTTTTTACTAGATTTAGATCAAATAAAATAAAAGGTCTAAGGTGAATGATGAGTATTAATTTTCCTCTTTATTATTTTTCATTTTTATATTTGGCAAAAAAAAACTATATGTGACTTTGGACGCTCCAAATAGTTGTTTTTTATGATTATTTAATTAGGAAATTGAATAGGTTATAATACGAAAAGATATTTTATTCAATTTCATCATAAATAGATCCTTATTTGATTTAATAATTTTATCTTGTGATGATTACATCATTCAACTCTAAGGAACATGCTTATTTATGTAATTTTGTTATATTTATTTATAATAAAAATGAGTTATTTTTAATCATTCTATAATTATATAATAACTCAGTGAATATTCACTTTTTCTACTTCTATGACTTTTGATTATCATTGGGACTCTGGTATTTTTCTTATTTAGTTTTTAAATTAATAAAAAATTTATATGATCTCATAATTACTTTGAGATAGAAAAAATATTACATTAACGATCTTAGTGAGCGTTTCATATATATTCGATAATGAAAATGATAATAAATTTTGATTAAAAAATTAATAGTAATGAATATAATTATTAGAGTGATAATTTTTGGTATAGATACTAGAATGAGTATCATTGCCCTTGAGACTATGGTGCAGCGGTACGATAATTAATCGTTAACCCAGGCATCCGCGGTTCAACCCCCAGCTATGGCGCATTTTGCAAGAATTTTTCCTCCAAATGAGACGTGAACCCTGGGACGCTGGGCTTCTAGACTGCCCACCGCGAGCGCTTCCTGATTTACCCTGGTGACCAATGGACACTTCCGTGGAGCCAGGCCGATCACCCCAGGTTCAATTTGTCTACTGTCTAATTCATCTTTTTTTTAGAATGAGTATCATTTATCCCATGAGATGGACTGATACGAGAAGAAGGGGGAAAAAGGGGGCAACCGAGAGTAAGAAATGAAAGGGAGGAGAAAAGAAAAAGGAGGAGGAGAAGAAGAATGGAAAGGAAGAGACGTGTAGAGCAAGGAAGAAAGGGGGTAGAATAGAAAAAGAAGGAGGCGCTGCAGGGCTGGACTGTCTGAAAAAAATGAAGGAATAGGGAAGAATGAGTTTAACGATAACCTGGAGGTTGGGTTACGAAATCAGAGATATCAAACTCATATTTTGATTCTGATTCCCGTCAATCAAGCACCAGGAATAGAAATGAAATAAGCCTCCTAAACCCGTTTACTAAGCACCTTTTAATTCTCATGATTGTTCCGTATCATTAAGAAATAGTAGAAATTCAAATTGATAAGTACATAGACAAAAAAACAATTTATGCTAAGGACCTTACCATACGGACTCGTGTGGACTAACTGTATTTGATTTTTTTTATTTTTTGCTTTATTTTTTAAGCTTGTGATTAAGCTATTTAAGATTTTACCTTTAGGATTTAATGATTAGGTTATAATGTTAAGTATAAAAAAAATTTAAATTGAAAAAATTATAAAAGTTTGTATTGAATTTGCATAATAAGATCCCTAACATAATAAACCCCACTTCGTAGATAGTAGTAGGTAATAAAATTTCCTACTGAATTTCGACTCTTGTTATTATATTCATTATCTCTTATATTTATCAATTGAATTTCGATACTTGATTATTATATTTATTATCTCATATATTTATTAATTGAACCAATTGAGATAGATGATTAATTAAGTTCGGTAATGTCGAACTTAAGACAATCAGCTCGATCCCACAAAAATTTTTCATCGGTCACCAGAGTAAATCAGGAAGCACTTACGATGGGCAGTTCAGAAGTTCAACATCTCAAGGTTGCACGCCTCCTTTGAAGGAGAAATTCTTACAAAATTAGTCGTAGCTAAAGATCGAACCATGGATGTTTGGTGAGAGATAACTAGTCGTCATTCCTCTACACTATAGTCCTAGTCCTGATAACCAATTGAGATAGTGATAAATGAGAAAGTGGACAACCGAGTCAACCGAGTTTTGACCCTGGGTAAGTTTTGATGTGGTCAACCGAGTCAAGTTAGGTCCTGTTATATTTTAATCGATGTGTCTAAGTGTGTAGGAGCATAGGACCGTAGCAAGTTGAGGGGGAGACGTAGCGGTCGAGAAGGATGGCACGGGAAGGGAGTCGACAGCTCAGTGCATCCAAGGGATGTGGAGTTCTGCTGAAGAGTACGTCGGTGGAGCGAGAAGGACGTGCACAGTGTCCGAGGGATGAGAAGCTGGGGAAAGCACGCTCAAGGAGAAGGCCGGAGGAGGGTTCGGGTGAGCCCAACTCTGGAAGGCTCGAGATCACCCAAAAAGACCCGTAGGAGACCGGTCAGCATAAAGTTGACTGAAAGCTACTTGGGCGTGTGTCACTCGAGCGCCTGTGAATAAGGGCACCCTTATTCCCAGGCACCCGAGATGTGAAAACTAATCCAAACTTAGGCGTTTACAAACGTTGTGTAGCGGATAATTTTCATGCCACGTGTCAGGCTCTCCCAAATACTTGAGCACCCCTATTGTGCCATGTCAGCATTCAGATAAAGTTGACCGGGGCTATAAATAGACCCCCAAAGCTCAATTCCATTCAACAATTCAGCAGTGCATGAATTTCTTGTAATCTTTTTCTATTTTTTGAGTTCTAAAAGTGTGTAAGAGGGTTCTCCCCCTGAAGAAGTTATTCAAGATAATTGTGCTTCATTTTGCCTTGGATTAGTAACCTTTCTGATTGCAAACCAAGTAATCGTCTGACCTCTTTCTTTCTTAATATTGTTTCATTCTAATGCTATTATTTTTTTTATAAACTAACTTCCATCTTTGTTGAGCAAAAATAAAAGATAGTCGTTTTAATTTTCAAGATCAATTCACCCCTCTCTTGTCGACCGCACGATCTCTTTTATGCTTATCAATGTAATTTTGTTAGACATTAATTATAATAATAATATGAAATATTTATAATCATTCTATAATTATATAATAGCTCCTTGTAAATATTCACTTTTTCTATATTATTCTTAGACTTTTAATTTTCATGACTCTTGCTATTTTCACAACAAAAAATTCCCTAAATAGCGATGGAATTTTTAAACATTCGAATTCCGTCGCTATTAGCGACGGATAAAATAAATCCGTCACTATTTTCGGGTTACACGTCAAATTCCCTAAAATAATGACGGAAAAGGTCAATTTCGTAGCTATTAGCGATGGAAAAGTTAAATTTTGTCGCTATTAGCGATGGAATTGACTTGTCCGTTGCTATTTTAGGTTTATCTCTCCCTTTCCATTCTCCCCCGCCGTCGCTCATTTAGAAAGTTTTTCTCTACGTCTCTGTTGTCCCCGGTGTCTCCTCCTCCGGCGATCCCCTCCTCCTGTCACAGGTACGTAAATAGCATAGTTTTCGTCCCCTCCTGCGGCCTCGCACAGCTTGCTGCGGCCGCTAGGCCCAGCCGTCGTCGTCGTCGGAGGTATTAATTAATTAATTATGATAATTAATTAATTTTCTTAATTAATTTATAGGATAATTAATTAGGATAATTTCGTATCTTAATTAATTATCATTAATATTAATATAGATGGATAATTTTTGTTTGATTAATTTGTGTTTGATTAATTGGATACTAATTTAGGAACCTAATTTGATTAACTTGGTAGTAGCCTAATCAATTTTTCAAATTTTGGATATTAATTTGTGTTTGATTAATCAGAAACAAAGTTGGATAATTTAGATTGTTATTTGTGGTTGACAAATCAAATTGCAAGTTAGTTTAGCTATTTTATTATTTGTTAAAGTAGTTACGCTGAATCTTTTTGATATAGATATTTGCATGAGTATCAATATTGAATATTTTATTGTTATTAGGATACTATATATATGAACAAGACATGGATGTATAATAGGTTAGATAATAGATTTATCCGCGAAATTTTTTTTTGCTGGAGTTAAAGAATTTGTAAATTTTGCAAAGTATCATCCCGAGTATTTAAATGGCGCTGAGTTAAAGTGTCTATGTAATCAACGCAAATGTAGAAATACAACTTTTCATGATGAGGATACAGTGAAAACACATATCTGTAGGTATGAGTTTGTTCCAGATTATTACAACTGGTATTGTCATTGAGAGTCGTATATATTTAAATTCGTTTGACCTTCCGTCGCTTCATCATCCAACTCAATTGGTCCAGAGGCATCATACAGGTTTGCTGATGTAATGCAATCAATGGTTTATGATGCAATGAATGCATTTGATCAATCAAATGTAGATCAAATACCTACTCCTGAAGTTTAGAAAATGTATGACATGTTAAAGGCTAGTGAAAGAGAAATATGGGAAGGTATTCTTTCTGGTCATTCTTAATTGTCTGCTACTGCAAGATTATTGAATATGAAGGACGAATATCATTTCTCAAAACGATGTTATGATGATATATGTCAATTGATGTCAAAGTTACTTTCAACAAATAACTGCATGACTAATAGTTTCAACAATACTAAAAAATTAATTAGAGACATATAGGTTTACCAGTCGAGAAGATACATTATTGTATCAATAATTGCATAATCTATTGGAACGAAGATAGTGAGTTGATGGAATGTAAAATATGTAATTATCCTCGTTACAAGTATAGTAGTAGCATGGTTTGGAAGAAGAAGAAAAATATTCCCTGCAAAGTCATGTATTACTTCCCTTTGACTGTTATACTCAAACGCTTGTATGCATCAGTAGCAACAATAAGTTATATGATCTGGCATCAAAACTATGGACATGAAGGAGACATAATGTGTTGTCCTTGTATTCCCCTATATGGAATCATTTAGATTCAATATTTTCTTCCTTTGCTATGGAACCATGTAATATAAGACTTGGACTTTCTGCAGATGGATTTCATCCATTTGGAAGTTATGCACAATAATATTCATCATGGTCAGTTATTTTAACACCATATAACTTACCACCATGGATGTGCATGCAAAATGAATTTATATTTTTTACCGTACTAATTCCATGTCCTCATAATCAAAAAGGAAAAATAGATATATTTTTGCAACCTTTGATTGCTGAGCTGAATCATTTATGGAATATAGGCTCAGAGACGTATGATATCGCAAGTAAATCAAATTTTACAATGCATGCAGTATTGTTATGGACCATTAGTGATTTTCCCGTATACTCAATGTTATCAGGATGGAGCACAACTAGGAAGTTAGCATATTCACATTGTATGAGTCTATCTGATGTATTTTCTTTACCTTGCAGTGGAAAGATTTCATGGTTTAATAATCATCGAAAATTTTTACATGTTGATCATCCGTTCAGAAGAAATAAGAAAAATTTCAAAACGAATGAAGTGGTTAAGAAACTACCCCCAGTTTGGATGTCAGGTGAAGAAATGTTTAATGAAATTGTTAGTTATGAATTTCTACCGGTATATCAGGATGGTTCAGATGATATCAACAAATACATTGTTAGAGTTAACAAATGCGGTTGAAGGAAAAGAAATAATTTTTGGGAGCTTTCATACTGGAAATATTTACTCATTCGGCATAATTTGAATGTGAAGATATTGAGAAAATTTTTTTTTGATAACATCATCAATACTGTGCTGAATGTTCATGGGAAATCTAAAGATACAACGAAATCACGTGAAAAATTGAAACAATTGTTAGGACTGTGACTGTCAAGCTAGAGGGGGGGTTGAATAGCTTCTTTCAATTTTCTTTTTACAATCGTTAGTGCACAAGCGAAATATACTAAATAAAAACAAAAACTAACGAATAAGAACAACACATCGATGTACGTGGTTCGGAGATGATGCTCCTACTCCACGGCAGTCCGTAAGGCAGACGATCCCTAATCCTTTGGTGGATGATTCCCCGGAGCACCTTCGGCTAGATCTCGTTACTCCTTGTGGGTGGAGAAACCTCGCCACAACACTTGTACACGACCTGAGCAATATAGGCTACTAACCAGCTCTATCCAAGCAGATTTCTCCAAGAAGAAATGACCTTAAATGAGCTCCCTTAAATAGAGCTCGAGGTTGAAAGTGACCGTTACCAGTCGACTACCCCAGGGGCAGTCGATTGGCCTCACTTGAATTCAAATTTCACAGCGTGATCTTTCGAATTCTAGCCACACTAGTCGACTGCCCCAGGGGCAGTCGACTGGTCCTTCCCTAAGCCTAGGGTTACCCTTCCCGAGTACATTTCTCTCTATACTCAAACCCTCTCGGCTTAGTTCCCGAGTATAATCACTTAACACTAGGACCCTCACGACCTGGTTGACTCTTCAAACAACAATCTCGATCTGTTGCCTTCACACCCTCTTCATCTTCGGCTCCCGTCCCTCAAATGCGCACGCAAGCCCTCAACTTGCCTCCATGCCATCCTTCACGCATGCCTCGAAGTCCGTATCCCTCAGCTCATTGTCTTTGCTCCAGCAGCCTCGATCTATCACCTTCAAGCCTTCTTCGACTTTGGCCCTCGTCCCTCAGATGCACACGAAAGCCCACGGCTTGCCTCCATGTCATCCTTCACGTACGCCTCGAAGTCCGCTTCCCTCGGCTCATCGTCCCTATTTCATCCATGGTCCCTCGGATGCGCACACAAGCCCACGGCTTGTCTTCATGCCACCCTTCACCTGAAAACATCCAACCAAGTCTATGTGTACCTGCAAACCTGCATACCCACATACCCATATTAGACCAACATGAAACCCTAACTTAACCATATTGATACACACATCAAAACTCATGATCCTCCAGATCATACTTGGGCCAATTGCCCCAACAACAATTAGTAAGCAGGCCTAAGTTGTATCAGAATGAAACAACTGGTAAATATCCCAAGGCATGTTATACATTAGACAAAGAAAGTAAGCAAGCAATATGTTCTTGGTTGAAAGCAATTAAATTTCCAGATGGATATCCTTTAATATATCTCGTTACGTGGATACAAATAGATTAAAAATAATTGGAATGAAGAGTCATGATTATCATGTGTTCATATAAAGATTAACCATGGATGTGCATGAAAGATGAATTCATATTTTTTATCGTGTTAATTCCATGTCCTCATAATCAAAAAGGGAAAATAGATATATTTTTGCAACCTTTAATTACTGAGCTGAATCATTTATGGAATATAGGCTCAGAAACGTATGACATCGCAAGTAAATCAAACTTTACAATGCATGCAGTATTATTATGGACCATTAGTAATTTTCCTGTAAACTCAATGTTATCAGGATGGAGCATAGCTGAGAAGTTAGCATGTCTACATATTATAAGTCTATCTAATGTATTTTCTTTGCCTTGCAGTGTAAAGATTTCATGGTTTGATAATTATCGAAAATTTTTACCTGATGATCATCCGTTCAGAAAAAATAAGAAAAATTTCAAAAGGAATGAAGTGGTTAGGAAACTACCCCCAGTTTGGATGTCAGGTGAAGAAATGTTTAATGAAATTATTAGTTATGTATTTCTACCAGTATATCAGGATGGTTCAGATGATATCAATAAGTACATTATTAAAGTCAACAAATACGGTTGGAGGAAAAGAAATATTTTTTGGGAGCTTTCATACTAGAAATATTTACTCATTCGGCATAATTTGAATGTAATGCATATTGAGAAAATGTTTTTTGACAACATCATCAATACTGTGTTGAATGTTCATGGGAAAACTAAAGATACGTACAACAAAATCACGTGAAGAATTGAAACAATTAGTAAGCAGACCTGAGTTGCATCAGAATGAAACAATTGGTAAATATCCCAAGATATGTTATACATTAGACAATGAAAGTAAGCAAGCAATGTGTTCTTGGTTGAAAGCAATTTCCAGATGGATATCCTCTAATATGTCCTGTTGCGTGGATACAAATAGATTAAAAATAGTTGGAATGAAGAGTCATGATTATCATGTGTTCATATAAAGACTAATTCCAATAGCTTTCCAAGAATTACTTCCTAATAATGTTTGACAAACACTTACAGAATTAAGTCTTTATTTCAAAAATCTGACTTCCAGAGTTATTACGGTATCAGATATGTTACGCTTTCAGACAGAGATTCCATTAATAATATGTAAGCTTGAGCGAATATTTCCACCATGTTTTTTTGATTCAATGGAACATCTACCTATTCATTTACCTAGTGAGGCACAATAGGTGGTCCTGTATAATATAAATGGATGTATCCTTTTGAAAGGTTTCTTATGAAATTAAAGAATCATGTGCATAATAAGGCAAGAGTTGAGGGATCAATATGTAATGCATATCTGGTTGAAGAAATAAGTTCGTTTTGCTCGTATTACTTTGCTGAAAATGTGAAAACCAGACATCAAAAGTGTGCACGCAATCTAGATGAGATTCAAACAATAACCCAGACATGCTTTCTATTTTCAAGTATTCTAGAAGAGCGATGGGTGCAACTATATCTAGACGTTAAATGACTAAGAATATCATGCTGCTAAGACATATATACTCTTGAACTGTGAAGAGGTCAAACCATACCTAAGGTAATAGTTCCAGTTTATATATTTATTTGTATTAAATTACTATATGATAATATAATTTAAAATATAATATGATATCAAATTACCTTATATGTCAGGTTGTATGAACAATAGTTGTACATTCAAAATTTATCTATAGGTGCAAATGAGGTAGATCAGAAGATAGAGGATGAATTCACAATTTGGTTTCAAATATATCTAAGTGAGTTAATATGCATTTTTATATTTACAATTTTATATTATATATTCATCTAATTTTATCAACCACCGCTATTATAGGTGAATGATCATAGAATTTCAAATGTGGAAGACGAACGAATAAAAAATCTCGCATTTGGACCTCTGCGTACTGTGACCGTCTTCTTCGATTATTACGTGAATGGATATAGATTTCATATGGGCCAATGTGATACACAAAGGATAACGTATAATTCTAGTGTTTGTGTCAAAGGATCAACAAACAACAACGATACTCAATTTGACTATTATGGTAGACTAGAGGAAATTATCGAGATTAAATACCTAGCGTTACCTTTCAAAAGATGTGTATTATTCAGATGTTCTTGGTATGATCCAACTCCAAGGACGAGCACCATAAAACATCGTTTATACAATTTAGTTTAATTTAATTCAACTAAAAGATTCAACAAGTTTGAACATTTCATCTTTGTGGTGCAAGCTGGTCATGTATTTTATCTTGAGCACCCAACTAAGAGAAGACGACCAAGTAAATGACTAGCTGTTTGTCAAATTAAGCCTAAGTCAAGCATTGAAATGCCAAATACGATAACTGTTCAAAACCCCGATGCTTATCAAAATGAAGAAACCATAATAAACTCCGTTGATTCAGAAATATAATCAGCATCACAATTACTTATAGATGATAATGTCACTTATGAGGAAATATATGATGATGAAATATCTAGCAGTGAGGAGGTTGATATATCAACGGAGTCAAACGATATAAACTTACATGTTAATTTAATTCCATCGAATAAGATCAGGTGATTACTAGTTATTTGTATTTTATTTTCGTAGATACTAGTTGTTTCTATTTCATCTTCGTTGAAACTAGTTGTTTGTATTTCATCTTCGTTGTATTAACTATTGCAAATATGTATATCTAATATTATGATTTTGGATTTTCATAGTCATACAGTCGGGACAGAGACCACGTGGTGACCAGATTACTTTGAGAGTAGTAGGTGACTGGTAAGTAAATATGTAATTTATATATACTCAAGGTCAAATTTTGCTAATCTATGATCTTTTTGCTACAGCATTCTCCCAAACGATCACCAAGTCTCAACTTACATTACAAAGAATTTCAATAAACGATTATCCTCGACTGCTACTACATGGGGTCATATAAAGCAAGATATGAAGAATTTTTATTATGGTGAATTTTTGGTAAGTAGTTTAGATATATATTTATTTAATGTTAAAACTAACGTGATATTAAACATATATATTTTTACAGAAGAGATATATTTGGGTGGAGGGTCAAGAGGAGGAATTCATGAAAACCTGGAACACCTATTGCTTCAAATTGTATAGGGACATGCTATACAAGTGGAACAAGAAGGAAAATAGGCCTTCTGAGGTCCCTGAGACAATTTGGGGCGCATGAAGAGCAGTCTAGGATGCCCAGCATTGGAAAGATAATATTGTGATTGCTCGAGCTAATCGTAACAAGGAGCTTGCTGGCACCAACACAGGATCCATAAAACACACTGCTGAATCCCATTCGATTGTCCAACATGTCAGTTACTTGGTAAGTTTTTATTTAGGTTATAATAAACATTCATTATATTTTTTTGGATATATTTAAACACTGTATTTTTTGTATACAGGTTGATGAGTTGTAGAGACCTCCCACTAGTTGGGAGGTATTCAACAAAACCCATAAGAAAAAAGATGGGTCAGTTATTGATCGACACTCCTTAGCAATCAATGTAAGTATATTAACTTTAGTATATTTGTTTTGACATTTTATAAAGATTAATTTAATTCTTATTTCATAGGAAGAAATGACCACTAGAGTTGTAGAGGCGTCTTAGCCTGCTGCAAAGGGGGAGGGTTCACAGCCTCTTTCCGCCGACCAGGAGAATGACATTTACTATGATGTCGTCAGTGGAAGGAGGAAGACCGCCCTATACGACCTGAGCTCTCAGGCAAAGGTTACATATGATCAGATGAGAGCTCTAGGGGGTTAGGGGACGTCCAAGTTCCTCCTCCTCCTCCTCTTCTAGTGAGGTCATTAATTGCGAGAGGCTAGACCGCCCACCGCAAACACTTCTCGATTTACCTTGGTGGCCAGTGGGAAACTTCCGTGGGACTGGGTCGGTCGTCCGAGGTTGAAAAAACCTCGTTAATCATTTTTTCCCCGGGGCTATGATGCAGCGGTAGGGCAACTAGTCGCTATCCTAAATATCCGCGGTTCGATCCTTAGCTACGGCGTATTTTGCAGGAATTTTTCTTCCAAATAGGGCGTAAACCCTGGGACGTTGGGCTTCTAAACCGCCCACTACGAGCACTTCCCAATTTACCCTGGTGACCAGTGGGAAACTTCTGTAGGGCCGGGCCGGTCACCTTAGATTCATCTGCTACCTGGTTAACATTTTTTTTCCCTTAGAGTTCACCTTCCCAATTGAGTTATAATGTTCAATAGTAATTTTTTTTTAAAAAAATTTGAGATGTCTTTCATTGTATGATATTAAAATTATTACTTTTAAGATTTAAGACTAAAAAAAAGATAAATGATTATATTTGAAATTATAAAAGTTTTTCAATAATTTGATATCAAAATTATTAATTTAGTATTAAGTTTAAGACATGAGAATATGTATCCCTTTCTCAAAACCTACTTAATATAGTTATACTTTTAAATCTAAATTTAATAGCATAAATTGAAAATGTATTTCTAAATTTTTACTCTAGCAATTAAAACTTAATTGCTTTTAATTTATATTATCAACATTGATTATGATTTTAAATGATTTGGAGTT
>JAGFNQ010002125.1:826382-1118526 GCA_024364735.1 Boesenbergia rotunda
AACTCCAAATCATTTAAAATCATAATCAATGTTGATAATATAAATTAAAAGCAATTAAGTTTTAATTGCTAGAGTAAAAATTTAGAAATACATTTTCAATTTATGCTATTAAATTTAGATTTAAAAGTATAACTATATTAAGTAGGTTTTGAGAAAGGGATACATATTCTCATGTCTTAAACTTAATACTAAATTAATAATTTTGATATCAAATTATTGAAAAACTTTTATAATTTCAAATATAATCATTTATCTTTTTTTTAGTCTTAAATCTTAAAAGTAATAATTTTAATATCATACAATGAAAGACATCTCAAATTTTTTTTAAAAAAAAATTACTATTGAACATTATAACTCAATTGGGAAGGTGAACTCTAAGGGAAAAAAAATGTTAACCAGGTAGCAGATGAATCTAAGGTGACCGGCCCGGCCCTACAGAAGTTTCCCACTGGTCACCAGGGTAAATTGGGAAGTGCTCGTAGTGGGCGGTTTAGAAGCCCAACGTCCCAGGGTTTACGCCCTATTTGGAAGAAAAATTCCTGCAAAATACGCCGTAGCTAAGGATCGAACCGCGGATATTTAGGATAGCGACTAGTTGCCCTACCGCTGCATCATAGCCCCGGGGAAAAAATGATTAACGAGGTTTTTTCAACCTCGGACGACCGACCCAGTCCCACGGAAGTTTCCCACTGGCCACCAAGGTAAATCGAGAAGTGTTTGCGGTGGGCGGTCTAGCGTCCCGGGGTTCACGCCCCTGTTGGAGGAAAAATTCCTATAAATACGTCGTAGTTGGGGATCAAATCAAGAAAAGTGAACCCTAGGTTTTCAATTTTTATTTTTATTTTAATTTGAACACTATAACCCAATTATAAGAGTTTTTTATTTTTATTTATTGTTTTTGCCTAAACACTATAATCAATTAGGATGGTGAATCCTAGGGATTTTGATTTTGATTTTGATTTTTCTTTTTTATTTGAGCTTCAATATCATAACTACTTGAGAAGATGAACCCAAGCTAAAATAAAAATAAAGTTTTAATTTTCAGATTAATTTTTTTTTAAAAGTTTATATCAGATTCGTAAATTTAATTTCAAATTTGATATCTTTTATATATATATATATATATATATATATATATTAATTTTGATTTGGAATGATAATTGACGAACAGAAAGAGAAAGTGTACATAAAAAATATAATACATAATTTAAATATTATAAAAGTTAGTTATATGATTAACAAACTTAGCTATTCAATGCCATATTATCTACCAAAGGCGTAGGCACATGGGGCTTCTAAGTACTCATTCATATCATATGTTATAATAAAGAATTTTTCTTAAAGTTTTTTTTATAAAATTCTCGTGGAATCATTTTCTATAATAACTACGCCATTAGCATTTAAGAAAAGGAGAATAAGTACAAAACTTTAAAAATAAATAAAATTGTGTTGTAAGGACCATGTCGAAGTCAAAGACTGACCATAAGTATGTTGAATTTTGCAAGCAATGCAAACAACTTATTTCAAATAGAAAATAGCTTTGCAAATATAACAAACTTGGTGAGGAAGATGAGACACTCTAATAGTCGGGCGCACATATAATTAGCTCAGATAGCAATGAAGCAAAAGATGATTTCGTTCGCCTTGAAATAAAGATAGCAGTGAAGTAATGATAAAAAAAATATTGGACCAGATAATAGACGAATCTGGGATGACATAGTGAAGCAATGATAGCAGATAGAAATGAAGATATTGATTCAATGAATCATAGCAATGGTAACCTTTTTCTCTATATCCCAGCGTAGGAAGACAGACAGAGGAGCTAAAGGAGAATTTATGTTAAATGCTAAGGCAGAAATAGTAGTGACAGGAATAACTTTTCCACTAGCAAATCTGTATGTTACAAGAGTTCAATGACTTAATGCCGAGATGGTATAGCCGTAACAAAAAATAATAAAACTGATGCGTCGGCAATGACTTTCTTCGATATGTCCATTCTACTTATTTGTTTTTCTTGTATTGGTTATTCATAAGGAAACAAAAAGAATTGCTATCGACAGTTTCTCACAAAATTGGGAGAGCATTACACTAAAGAATGGAGCACAGTAAGTTTCATGCAGACCTGAACAAAGAATCGTGCAGAAACTTCAAATTCAATTGCTATCTTTTCCCATGGCAGATCTAGGATGATGGCGCCTCGAACCGGCCCTTTTGTCCCTCCCACGCCTTGCGGGAATCTTGGTGGGCAGCTTCCTTGACGGAGGAGCTCTTGTATCTGGAACTGTTTTTCTAGGTGGCTCGTCGTTAGTTGCTTCTGAAGGTGGTGGGAAAATGGAGGCAGTAAGGACTTTCCTTTGTTCCAACAAGTCTCTGTGGTATGCCTGCATACCAAGGACGAGACGAGACTATTTTTCAGAGCACATTGATTGCATCCTATGAGTACTTGGATGATGAAGTTATCAGCTCTAGGCACTCCAACAAATCATAGCATTTAGTGCATACAAGAAACAGAACGATTGGCACAAAGAAGTAGGTAAGTTTGAGCCAGAAATTCTTTGTTTTCTTAGCTGCATAGGTCGTTACCTGAACAACGAAGTTGCGTCTTTCGCAGTCCATGAACATGTTAATTGTCCAATTCACTCTAGACATTAGCTTATCCCTGACGGTACTGAAACTGATTTGATCCCTAGAGGTAAAACGGTCAACTTCGTTGAACCACAAGCAAGTGAATAGATTGGTAATAGGTATGTGCTCCTTGATGATCACGCATCCCTCAGGAACATCTGCGGTTTTACAATCAGAAATCTTTAGAAAAACTGACAAAATAGAACTATAAAAGCTTTCTAAAACCTTTCAAGCAATCCATAGTAAGAGGATCTATTACTGACCACTTGTAATAGGAAGCTTGGATGAAGAATAATGTGTAAGACCTTCTTTCTTATAAAATTCGATTTGGAAATCTATAGACGCATTATCATACTTTCCAGCAGCCTTGTTAGCCTCTGCTTCCTCAAAAACATCAAAGCGCTTGTAGTGCCGAGAGATAGCAAAAGTGTAGTTCTTTCGCCACAAGAATCTGAAATCCAATCAAAGTAGTGATGGTATATACATAAGGTATTCCAAATTTCCAAATTTTGTTTGGATGAGAAAAGGGAGAATTTTGAAAAATCTAAATACTCAAACCCTATCAAATTATGGGGGAGCAAAATAACTTCAGAAACCAAAAAGGAGGGAGAAAAAAAAGGCTAGAATAAGTCTTTTTCTTTTTCGTACTATTTGCAGACAAGTCATACTTGTCCTTTGCACACAATGAAGTATTCAAGCTAGCACCACAGCTAGCACTAAGGAACCTTTGACAGGTCTTTTTATTTTTATTTTTTGGATTCAGACATACAGAGAATATTTTGGCATAAATTAGTGCAGAACCAGGACACAGAAAATAGTAACATTAGTTTCTTTCTTGGACAAACAAAAAGCATAATAGATCATTACTACGAAGAAATGAAGACACCGGACACAACCCCAATTTTCTATCACCTTGGGACTTTACTAGGCTGGTCAATCTGGGTGGTAAACCCAATTACTTCCGTTTATAATTTTTTTCCAAAAAAAACTGCTATCATTTGATTGCAAATCACATGACCTACCTTGAGTTCATAATCACTAATCTAATAAGTATAATACTTTTCCAAGATGGAAGTTGAATCAGAAAACTAATTCAGTTGCAGCGCAATGTTACATAAAGTTAAACCAATATCTGAAAGCCTAATTGAGATATCATATATTTATTTATGTATTTGAGTGAAATATTGGATAAAAAGCATGCTCATTGATTAAGTATACCTCTCAAGAACTTGATAAGGGTCCACAGCAAGCTCAAGTTTTCCATCAATCCAAAGAGAGAATCGGACATTTGGGAAAAGCCTATGTAGCAAGAGCTTTGGAACCTGATAGATATAGATGTTAGTCAGAATCATGTATGGCATATCTATGAACAACATTCAATAATTTATGATCTGCAAAAAAAGTTACTTCAGAGACAATAAAAAACCAATTGAACATGAAACATAGTCTCACCTTACAAAGTCATTTCTGGACATAACCAATTGAGGAAGGTAGCAAAAGATAATAATAAACTCTTACACACAGTATGAAATCAATTCAGCTTTCTCCTAAGTGCCACACTAACAATATCTATAATATTCAATAACTAATTACTAAAAGAATGTGCATCCTCATGTTTTACCAAGATCCAACTATAACAGCTGTCTATACATCATTGTTAAATTGCAATGTGCTCTATATACAGGGTTTGCTTTCACCTGTATTTTCCTCGAGGAAAAAAAGCACTACAGAACTGTTACTTAGTGCACATTTTTTCAACAATCAACAACTTGTGCTAAGTGTGTCCGGATAACTGACAACTACCTACAGTTGAAAAGAAAAGAAATTATCAAAAAGTGACACATACTTTGAAAACACTACCTAATGCCCCATACCTATCTAAAATCAATGTAACTTTACCTAATTCATGTGGTAAAACTCAAGGGATTTTGTAATTAATTGGTTTCTACCACCTAAGACTGCCAGACCTTGTTATTTAACCAACTTTCACTAGATATTAAAGAGAAATTGACTGTCCCACAAGTATTGACCTTAAAAAAATTCTTGATGACAATTCTAGAAGATTCGCTTATGGTTTGGCCTTAGAAGATGCTCTACTGACTTAGAAGATCCCTAAGTTCTTAGAAAAGTCCCCCGATGGCATAAATCTTAAAGAATCTCCTATTAACTCAACCTTTATACAGAACTTTACCTGATCCTAATCAGAACTTAGACTTATAAATTATATCTTGTTCATTCATGTTACTTTGAAAGATCGAAAGTGAATATTAAATTAAACGAACATCAAGAAATAAAAATTGAAGATGATAACAATTCAATTATGATTTAATTGAAACATGTCCTTTTGCAGTTACTTATGACCCCAAACATGTAAGTCTGGCGACTTTGTTTACCTGTCTATTACTTGCATCATACAAGAGTCTTATTAAGCTAATACAAGAGATGAAAGTTGATGTCAAGATCACAATTATATTGAATAATGGATAAGATAAAGCATCTAGTAATACGGTAAATTATCCTCTTGCATTCATTAACTCAAATTGTCTATTATAAAAATACACTAGGATTATTATTGTCCAATATATAATTGTTTTTGAGAAAAATTAATTATAATTCAAGTTTATTTAACTTACCCATTTAATCATTAGTTTAACTTTCATGTTTGATGATTTATTAATTTACTAGGAAGCATTCGAGGCACCATCCTAGTATGTTAACTTTATAATAAGTCATGCTTCTTTACCCAGTAGATTCATCTTCAGCATTATCATTTCTACTGCCAATGATTACTAAGGAGATGTAAACATTATCCTTGGTCTATGATCACTTGAGATGTTTTCTTGCCCCCGGGCAATGGTGCAATGATAGAGTGACTTCTCAATTTCCCAGGCATCTAAGGATCGAGACTCAACTTCGGCGAATTAATGGATGAATTTCTCTTAATGGGCAGTTGACCTAAGAACGCAGGGCTAATGGGCTGCCCGATGCAAGCGCTTCCCAATTTACCCTGGTGGCTAGTGGGAAAGTTCCGTGGTGTCAGTCACCCCAGGATTAATGGGTGTAAGCTGGATACCTGGCGTGAACAAAAAAAAACTTGAGATGTTTTCTTATTCACAAGAAGTGACAACCAAAAGAAGAAGAAAGTAAATTAACCCTTAATTCCTCAAGAAGTAGGAGAAATAGACTATGCCAACTCCTCACTAATTGACTAATTGGAAGGGATATCAGTGAGATATAATGAACATGGCGGCAAAGTTGGTGATGCAATTGTTCCTTATGCTTTAAAATGATTATCTAAGAAAAATATTGACAAGTCACCTACAATTACGTTCTCCTTAGTAGGAGAGAACATTGCAAATTAAAATTTTAATTTTTAAAGGATAAGTTGTTTTAGGTATAGTGTTATTTTTTCCTAGAATACTTTTTTAGTTTATTTATAATTTTATTTGGACTGCAATCTTTAAAATAAATTCAAATTTTCCCATGTTAATTATCTTTTTTGCATAACAATATTTCTTTCTTAAAACTTTCATTTTCTATGTGAGATCATTTATTTCTATGTGTGAGATTTTTTATCCCTGTGCCACATCAAGTGGTATTAGATCTCCATGTGATTTATCATTCTCTTTTGTGATGTGTCATTCTGATTTGGCTCAAGTGGAATTATTTGTTTATTCTCAATAATAGACTATTATTTGAACCAAGAACAGATAGCAAGTTCTAAAACATTGTCAATGATGTACTTAACCAAAAGATACATAATGGTTCTTTAAATGATTTACCATAGTAGATACTGTTCCATAAGAAAGGTACACGTTAAATGAATCAGTTTCAAATAATGCTTGCAAAATACTCATTGCGCTAGTAGTAAGATGTAAACAGTTAAGGCATCTTTTTGTTGCCTATTGTTGAATTTGATTGGCTAACACACTTATTCCAAAAAGATTCAGCTATTAGGAAAGGAACCAATTTATATTTATACTTAATTTAATGGACCACCGTACTTATCCATATGAGATCAATGGGTGCAAAACCTCCTGGGTTCAACAAAGTTGATTGGCCAATCATGTGCCTCAAAAGCTAGAGTTGTTTAAAAAAATATAGTATTTGATATGATGGACCACTATTGGCAGGAGTTTCATGCACCAGGCTACCCCTTGATGATGGACCACCGCACTTGTACATGTGAGACCAATGGGCACAAACTCTCCTAGCTTCAAGACCTATAATATACATTGAGGTTTTTCCATTTACTCCTCTTTATTCTACATGTAATTTCCTCTAGCCTGAGACACACTTCTTATTTAATAAGCTTTAGAAAGGAAATCAAGCCAGAATTTGATGAACTTCACAAGTTAGCAATTGGCATATTTTCTATGCAACAAATGCCAGAATTTTACTCCGTGTAGCATAACATAGATCTAAACCAGTTGAGAAATTTACATGTCACCATATGTTCCTTATCACTAAAACATTAAACATACCCCTTCAGGTAAAACACTTGTAGCTAGTTGAAAATTTAAGTTGCTACCAAATTGATCTTTTAGACATCCAGCTCTTTGTTGATACTTGTTGTTAATGGGTCTAGATTGTCATTAAATTTTCCTGGATGAGATACGTGAAATGATCTTAGAAAAGAAAGCTTCAACTTCTAGACACCTATAATTTTAGTTCTCTCCCAGGTTTGAAATCCCGTACCATCTTGAGTGGTATAGCCAAGACATGTATTTTGATACATCACCGAAAACTAAAATTGATCAGAATGAATAATCCCTCTTGTGTCTCCTGTAGCGATTGTGATGATGAGAATTGTGTCATGCTGACATCCAACACACTTCAGCACACTACAACATACATTGAGATGAATTTAAGTAATATTTGTTAATGTTTTATAGTTTAATCCTCTAAAATTCTAATTCAATTAATTATCTAATTCTGTTTTATTTGTATAAGCAAATAAATTAAGATAAGAGGAAGAAGATTATTGGAGTAAAACTTATATAAGTTTATCTCAATACACATTAAAGTAATAATAACATTATTCTTAATTCAAATTATTATTGTTATAGCCTTGTTAAAGTAAAAAAAATGTAAGTGAAGGTGGATTAAAAAGTAAAATTCATTTAAATCTTAGCATGCTTTAACACATGTCGAAACATGTTATCTAAATTCTTCTAGAAGCGTACCGAATGTTGGCATAATAAGGTGCTAAAGTTGTATCATTCCAGTAATGCACTATACCAGTATTAACCTAGTCAAACCCACACGACTTGAGATTTAAAACATTAGATCTCTCAAAATCCTTATTGGAAAGAAATTTATGGAAAGTTGTTTGAGTCAAATCTTTGACGGGTTATGTCCTTTCGGTATGTATGTTAATTGATCATTAGCTTAAAAGGCTGAATGCTTTGACAGTTTTATAGTCTAGAAGCAGTATATATTCAGCAGATATATTATCACTAAAACTGCTAAGGTGGCGGTTCCACCTTTTTGGACTTAAACTGCTAAAAATAAGGAACTTATCAAGTGTCATAGTATGCCTGCAACTCAAGCATGATCAAGGTATCCAGAACTGTAACAAAGATAAACTAATGAAGGAATCAACAATATTAGGACAATATAGTCACTAACTACAATTTAAGCAGTAATCTTCAAATATATTAACTGGTAGTTACCACAATTTAAACTAATATATGATTAGAGATATAAAAAGTACCTTTCCATTACGCCTGGCATCTACATAAGGAAGGTTCCGAACCACCACCACTCTCCACAAACCAACACTTTTGGTATTGACTGAGCCACTAGAATTTTTTATGTATGTTTCAGTTTCTTCATCAACAAACATGTAAAAGCATGCATGCCTCTTTGCATAGTCACTGACATTCTTTGGTTGTTGCATTATATCATAATTTCCTGATCAACCAGAAGACATCAGTGAATCTATGAGCCCATCAATCAGCGCAAAATAACAACCACAACAAAATGGATAGTTGAATTACGATACCAAAAATAGCAGAAGCTACAACAACATCATGACATTCCTCCATCTCAAGAAGATCAGCTTCATCTATGTCAAACCCACTCCCTTGACCAGGTTTCATTCCCTTGGCAAATCTTAAAACAATAAATAACATTGGCTTAGACAAGAATAGCATTTGGAAAATCAATAGATCCAATTAAGAAGATTCATTGAAAAAAGTAAAATAAGACATCATAAATAGATGTTTCAAATTATAAAATATATCCACTCCCTCTAATCATAGAAATGGACTGTTAAGGAGCAAAGCATACCCACAGTGCACAGTCATTGATTCCTTTATATTGAAAGATTCAATTCTCTCCTGAAATGATGGATGTCCTCCGAAGACAGAACCTCCATTCGACTCATTGTCAATCAAGTTAACTTCTGAAACGTAACTTAAACTCCTAAGGAGAGGGGAAGGTGAAGGTGAAGGTGGCATAAGGAGCACAGCATGCTCTACAGGTACATAACAAACAGGACAGGCTGCAAAGAGAGAATGTTTGAGTTAGTCTAAAAATATACCTAATAATCAGCATTGTTTTACAAATGATGAGATCACAAGACATACGTCGTGGACCAGTGCGCTTTTTATCTGCTAGCGGTGGAGGAAATGAAAAACTTTCACAAGGATGTGGTGTTGAAGGAAGCATGGGAGCAGAAAGTCCAGTTACATTGTTGGTAATTACAGATTTTTGCATAGAACTGGTATTGTTATCAGGCTTGGGTTCTTTTGCTGGAAGATCAGGAGCCTTGTCATTATTAATAGATAACCTATCAGAATTTACAAAATTCTGGATAGGATCTGTGAACTCCTTGCTAAAGTCAAGGTTTCCAGATTCATGGATTGATCTCCTAGTGGTATCAACCTCGGTATCTTTTTCTAGAATAAAGGGCTGCCTGACATTATCTAACGTTAACCTACCAGGATTTACAAAACTCAATACTTGGTCTGTGAAACCCATGCCAGAGTCGGGGCTTGCTGATCCATTTTCATCTGAAATCTCAACCATAAAATTGTCAGATGATATGCCAATAAACAATAGAACCAGTTAATAACAAAATGGAGTTCAAATATTCAGTAATCATAGGTTCACAATTCAAATATCCTTTTGCCAAAGGAACGAAGATTATAACTGCATTTTATGATTGCCTTGATAGACAGTGAACAAGTCGCAAGGAACAACAATATGAATTCACCAGTAATAACTCATTGGACTCGATAGCTTGTATTATAGTCTATCTCATGCCTAGCAGAAACCATAACTAAGAATTTTCAGTTGTCAACAGATAAAATATAGATATTGCTCAACACTCAGTATTGATTATTGGCATTAGTCATATGTCGAAATCAAATACAATTGATTGAATAAATAACTCTTTAGATACTTTCTAGGTGGAGCATAACAAAGTTAACGTTTGCACTGTATCCTTGTGAAAAATTCAAGTATGGCTAAAGAAGTGTCTTATAAACCTACATTTACTTTAGGCTAGTATCATCCTATTGGAAATGCACTACGGCAATGGATATCCTGAAAACAGTTGCACGATCAGGACTTAAGATGGTTGATCTCCATAGAAATAAGTAAATATTGATGGTATCCAAGCTCAAATAAGTTCATGTGCCTGGTAATTCAATGGGTGACTGAAGATTTGCACAAATACAAAGAAAGGAAGAGGCATAACCTTTCCATAAGACAGAATTAGAGGAGAGCACAGCAACGGAGGCAATGAGCAAGAGCAACATCCCAACCTTTCTCCTCCCTGCAAACTTGCATACCCTAACCAAGATCCTCTCCTTTTCTCTGGATCCAGAAAGGGACATTTTTGCTGGCTTGCGGACTGTGACCGGCGGCGACTGAGTCGGCAAAAGAGAACCGTTCTGCAGCTGTTGCTGCAAGGATCCATAACTCAGAGATCGTAGACCCAATGACGCTCCAGTCATTGTCCCTCCCAACGCACAGGCCGCCCTTTCATCTCCTTCGCTCTTCAAAAAGCCCTCTCATCCAACCTACAATCACCCAAACCACCGCCGATTCTGCGAATCGAGAACTTCAAATCCGCACTCTCGCAACGAACAATGCGACAAAGCACCAAACACAAGAAGATCAAGATGCTACAGCCGAACTCAGTTCAATTCTCCAACAACGCCGGCATAGATCCAACTTCGAGCAACCGCATCTGTGCCGATCCGAGAGAATGTTCCTTCTGCCAAATCTAAATCTAGAACACAATGACTTTTTTCCCCCAAAAAAAAGAGAGAGAATTCAAATTTCTTACAGATCGATCTCCGTCGGCATTACTTCACAGAGATCTTGTCGCTTCCGAGTTGGAATTCCCGTGATGCGGTCGTGAATTCGAGCATTCGATCGATCGTCGATCCGAGACTTGCAGTTGCTGATTTTTGAAAAAAAAAAACTAAAAGGGTAAAAATCAATCAAAACATGAAAAATTAAAACCGTATTGGGGGTTGATTACTTCGCGGACGATTTATCTGAAGAATGTTTTGCATTGGCAATAATTTTTAATATATATATTATAATTTTTTAATATTAAAATTAGATATTTTTAAAATTTTATTTATAATATATGTTTTCTTAGGATGCGATAAATATCTTTATTTAATGGAACGACATATGTTTGAGCCTTGATCCTCTGTCCCACAAAACTCTCTATCTCGTCTATCCCACACTCCGACGACGGCTGGCGAGTCATCTGATCGTCGATCGGACATAATCGATGGATTTTGATCGTCGTGCCGAATCAGATGATATCCTGAAAAAACGGTGAACCGGTCGAAATCGCTACAATTGCAATCTCGTCGGATTCGATGGTGAATTCAGCGAAATTGCAATTGCGGCGATCCCGACGAATTCACCGTATCCCCCAGAGTATAGTTTTGTTCAGGATAACGATCGAAGACCGTCGATAATATCCAATTGGCGATCGGACGATTCGCCAATCATAATCGAGAAATAGGATAGACGAGACAGAAGATCTCTCCCGAAATCAAGTGGCCCCGTAAAACAACTATCAATGAAACAGAGGTACGCATCTGAGGGAGAGTACGGAAAGCCTTTATCGTGACTAGAATTTACTGGATTAGTTAAAATAAGTGATCAATTATAATAATTATTAAATGATACATTTGTCCATGAAAATAGTGACATAGTCAGAATTATCTATCAGGAGGATGATATTTCCATCAAAAGAAATGATTTTTGAGAAATTCAAATCTTAGTATAAATTGATGAATTGATTTTTGAAAAATTCAAATCTTAGTATAAATCGATGAATATTAAAACTTAGACATGAGAAATCAAATATATAAGGGACCTAATTACTTAACTCAATTATCGACATAAATTTGATTCGATCATAATTTAATCAAATCAATTCCAAATCAATCTGGATTTGAACCAATATAATTCTTAGATACAAGACATCAAATATATACAGGGTCTAACTTAATTCGGTCAATCAACATCAATACTATCCGGGGCACTTATATAAACTTAGTTCAACCATAATTTGGTCAAATCATCTTCAAATCAATCACGGTTTGAACTAATGTAATCCTTATCTCCATATCTACCTATTAGATTTATTTAGAACCCGATCTAATTTTAATTTAGCACTCTCACTTTATATTCTATGATTTAGTTCATTCATTTATTATTATATATATATTTTTTTAAATTTCATTACTTAACATTCTAAATCAAGATATTTCTTCGTAAAAATTATACCAATTGATAATTTAGATCTTGAGCTTTTTAAATATATATTGGTCTCACCCCCTACTACTAACATGGCTACGCCACTGCATGAAAATATTTTATTTTTTAAAATTGAACTAAACAAACTAAACCATCATTGAAAACATATTTGTTTATATTTTTTAAAGATTTTGAGCACGTAGGAGAACTGATAATTTTTTAAAACTAAAGTCGTTTAAGTAGTTTAAAAAGTTAGTTTTTTTTTTTTAAAAAAATATACAGTCACAACGCGTATGATTGGAGCGATGTGACGACGTCTCATGTTCTAATTGAGAGGATGTTATATCATCCCATGTTTTCCATGTCTTCCATTAACATCCGGCTGAATTCAACTTGAATTCAGTTCGACATAACTCAGGATTGGGTCGGGTTTCTTCTTGCCTTTCACCCTTAGCTCGTTTTGATTTTTAAACCTACTATTACGGGGAGGTCGATTATCTCCCCCACACCAATAACAATTAAAAATTACTTTAAAACGCTCTAAAATCAATGATAAAATATTTAGAAAAATAAATACAAAAGAGGATTTAAATTATTTTAAAGATAAAACCTCTATATGAATAGTGGAATCTATTCGATAGAACGCCTGGATTTAAAAATAAATTTAAAAAAAAAATCTCAAAAACAAATTAATTTGTTTACAACGGCGTCGCCGTTTAACCAAATCAATCATGCGATTCATTCTCCACGCCAAGGCACCAGCCACTCCGAATCTCTATATATGCGCCTTCTTCAATTCGATCCGCAACAATTACAGCCATGGCCGCGCATCTCTTATTCCTCTGCTTCGTCGTCTTCCTCGCCTCCCTCTCGGGGTCGCAGGCCGGCAGCATCGCCGTCTACTGGGGCCAGAACGGCAACGAGGGCACCCTCGCCGCCGCCTGCGCCTCCGGCAACTACCGCTTCGTCAACCTCGCGTTCCTCTCCTCCTTCGGAAACGGCCAGACGCCCGTCCTCAACCTCGCCGGCCACTGCGACCCTGCTTCCGACGGCTGCACCGGCCTCAGCGCCGACGTCCGAAAGTGCCAGCGCCTCGGCGTCAAGGTACTCCTCTCCATCGGCGGCGGCGCTGGGAGCTACGGCCTCTCCTCTGCCGACGACGCCAGGGAAGTCGCCGCCTACATCTGGGATAACTTCCTGGGCGGCTCCTCCACCACCCGGCCGCTCGGAGACGCGGCGCTGGACGGCGTCGACTTCGACATCGAGGGCGGCGGCAGCCAGTACTGGGGTCTTCTCGCCAAGTACGTACCAAATCAAATCTCTCATAAAAATTCAATCTTTGATCGATTTTCACCATCAAATTCCAATCTTTATTCGTGTTTCCGAACGAAATCGCAGATATCTCAAGAACTATAGCAAGCAGGGGAAGCGAGTCTACCTGAGCGCCGCCCCTCAGTGTCCCTTCCCCGACTCCTGGCTCGGCGGCGCCCTCAAAACCGGCCTCTTCGATTTTGTTTGGGTTCAATTCTACAACAATCCACCTTGCCAATACAGCCCCGGCGACGCCAGCAACCTCGCCAGCGCATGGAAGCAGTGGGTTTCGATCCCGGCAACCAAGGTTTTCCTCGGTCTCCCGGCCGCCCCTGAGGCCGCCGGAAGCGGGTTCATTCCGGCGGGCGATCTGACGTCGCAGGTGTTGCCGGAGATCAAGGGCTCGAAGAAGTACGGAGGAATTATGTTGTGGTCCAAGTACTACGACGATCTCACCGGCTATAGTTCATCGGTTAAGCGCCACGTGTAGTTTCAGATGAGTGGGGCCTTCTATCTTGTTTGTGTTGTGTGTATTTGGGGAATGCTGTGAGGGTATGTTTTATGTTGATTATATATACTTAATATACTAGTTTAATATTTTATATGAAAAAAATGATTATCCTTCTCATATTAGCAAAGATGATTCCATCTCTATTCATCCATCTCAAAATTAACATAAAAAATTTAAATTACAAAAATTATTAATCCAGATGTTATAACTAATACATAAAAAGAACAGACACATTGACTTTATTAAATTTTGATTCCTAAATATTATGATAGCAATACATATATATTAATCATCATTCCATCCTATCATACGAAAACATAACACTCTTATGCCAATTAGAATAAAAAAATTTATATTTAGACATGTATATTTCTTGAATATCTAAATTTTAAAAAATTAAAACATTAAAAAACCACTATTTATTTTGGGGAGTTTGCTTAAATATTAAAATATAGAAATATAGAAATATTAAAAAAAACTTGTAAATATTAAAAAATATTTTTATTTTCTAAAAAAAATATTTCTAATTTTATTTTTTAAAGGAAAAAATGGGTTTGAGTTGGTAGAAGCGTAGATGTAGCGGAGTCACAGGTCACGATGTCCCGTTTGAAGTCCCATATCCAACACGATCCGTGACCGGCTTGACTCGGACCAACCCAACACGTTAAAAATTGAAAGGATCAGGAGCAGGCCGAGCTCCCTGACTGGACCGGATCGGACCGGTCGTGGTATTTTGACATTTCTATCTGTTACATTCGTACCCGCTGATCCGACCCGACGTGGCCTCGCCTTGCCCTCGACTCGTCGAGCACGCTGTCTCGCCACCGGCGTCGGATCTGTCGGCGGCGTGTTTATCGATCGCCTCTGCGCCCCCCATCATGAAGCTCGGGCTTTCAGCTTCATCAGCTTTCCGGAGACTACTCGCAGGCTCTCGTTCTCTCCTCCCCGTCCGGCCCTTCCCTCCCCTCGCTCAATTCCAATCCCCACGCAGAGGTCTCTTTCTCCTTCTCTTGTGCTTAACTCCGACACATGTCCTTTTCGATTTGCCTAACACATGAGTTGAACGAAACGCAGGGCTGTGCCAAGTTGCGCTCGCCGTTAAGCCGGCGGCGGGGGCGGAATCGGCCGTCAAAGGGATCGGCGATAGGAATGTGGCTGAGGCCGTTAAGAACATTCTCGAAATGGTAACCCTTCACTCTGTTAGCCTTGCTGAGAGTTACGCAACTGTTTGCGTTCCCTTAATTTGGAAAAATAGGTTTTTTTATGGTGAAAGCTATCCATTTTGCGTTGAGAATTCGCCTTTCGTTAAATTCGTTATAGAGTCTATTAAGGTCGGGGTTAACAGATAGTCCATACCTTCCAAGAACAAGTCTTTTTTAGTGTTAAACAGTAGGAATTCTGTCCAGAGGCAAGCCCAAGATGAGAGTAAGCTGTGATGGATAGTTGTTGGGATGAGATGGGAGATTGGCCGAGGTGAACTGTCAAGGTGGGAGTGCCAAGGTGGATTGGTGACGGCCACCTTGGAGTGTCTGTCTACTGACATTGTTCACAAAGAAGCAGAAGACCATTTTCCCGCCTCCTAGGGCCTATATATTTATAGGCCTTGGGTATGTCCAAACTATGAAGTTTGCTAGGTTGTTTCTTCTCTTAGGTTTGACGCCATTTTGCGCCACTAATCAGTAACACTGCCATGCTGAAAAGGCAGTACTCTAGCTGTTAGATTTTCTCTGTGGAGACTGTCATTGGTTCCTTGAGGATCTTTGTCAGGTTCTTTTTCATTCTAGTATTGCCTCCAATTTCTCAATATTTTTACTTGTCCTTACTCTTCACCTGACGTCTGATCGCCCTCTTTCTGCTTGGCCAACCCCGATCGACATCCCATTAGAGCATGGGACCTGGACTAAGGAATATAGGTGTGAATCAGAGGATACTCATTCGCTACCCTTCACTAAGCTTTTTGAGCTCATATGGTCTTATGGCGTGCCCGACGACTTTATTGTTTGGTTTTGCAGAAATTTGACCGAACAATTCGACCTCCTAGTGGGATGAAACTCCGAATGGGATGTTTACCTTCTCTACTAACTAATTCCCAGGCAAGCTTCATTTTCCTTCTTTTTTTTTTTTGCCTCTGCTACCTACTCCTAAACTCCTCCTTCATCTAACTCCTAAATTTCCCCTTCGTCTAACTCCTAAACTCCCGTCATCCGTATGAAGGGCAATTCTTTTTGAAATCATGAAGGCATGTGACCATGTTCCTAATTGAATCGCACTGGGCAAGGATTGAACCTATTGAATGACTTTTTCAAGAGGCCAATCGGGTGTGCTTTGACAAAGTGAGCTACTACATGTCTTCATGATTTGGGTGGAAGCCTGACTTTACCGCAGGGTAGAAGAGACAGATTCATTTTTGTGTCCTACCATAGGTCACTTGTTCCAACCCTCTGGTCCTATTCACCTTTTCTTAGGATGAAAGAGGGAAGATGAATGAGGCATTGGATTTGCAAACTGCTATCATTAAGTCCTAGCTTCTTAGAGATTTGTCTAAGGAGGCTCTAGTGGAATTGTCTTTTGAGGCCCCATAGGTGTGTTTTACCCTTTTATGGTAAAGGTGAGGTGGTTGACATAGTAATTCTTTATTTTACAAGTATAAATTTTTCAGACTTCCTAGGTGGTTTCCTCTTTAGTGAACATGTAGTGGCATGACCTTCAATTCTCAACTTCAAAGTCTCACTCCTCTTGAGGAGTAAGGAAGGTGTGCCCCTAGTGTGGAAATCGAGGCACTGCATGAACAATGCCAATCTTTTAGTTGTTAGTGACATCTTAAGTGCCTTAGGTCCTTTGACACGATTGACTTGCTTGTAGTAGTGGTCCTTGTGAGCTCCTAAGCGTCTTACATCTATTCCTCCTAGCTAGGCAAGCAAAGCTAGTGCTCCTTTGCCTATCGAGATTGAGGTACTTGAGGTTTAGGCCGCAAGATCCAAGTAGTCAAGAGGCTTGAAGAAGCCTGAGTTGTCAAGCCTTGTCGTGTCACTTGCTCCCGACTGAAATAGGGGAAAAACATCATCAGGGTGATTCCTGAGGTCTTGTTGTTGGCAGATCTATTCTAATGACGAGATCCCTTTTCCCCTAGTTTAATGGCTATGCAGAGTTTGCAAGTGGCCCATCATCTGAGACACGAAGAATTGATTTCCCCTCCAACTAAGAAGACCCTTAAAGTCTGATGAAACTTGATAGGTAAAAGTTGGATCTCACAGAGCTCTAGGTTCTCTTGTCCATATTTGATGGGAGCACTTATCCTAGGCTAGCTATTAAGTTTCACGATATGAACTCGGAAAAGCTCATTACCAAGAGTGCAAAGACAAACTGTTCAACTCTCCATCATTAAGTCCAATCTTCTTAGGGACTTGTTTGAGGAGGCTCTAGTGGAATTAGTCTTTCAAAGCCCCATAGGTATGCTGGTATGCAGTATGCAGTATGCCCTCCCTTTTTATTATAAACACAAGGTGGTTGACATGTTAATTCCTTATTTTATAGGTATGGATTCTCTTAGTTCTTAGGTGATGCCTTTTTTGACGAACAAGTTGTTGCACAATCTTCAACTCCCAGCTTTGAAGCCTCACACTTCAAGAAGATTGAGGAAGACATGCCCTTGGTGTGCAAATCGAGGCATTACATGAGCAATGCCAACCTCTCAATTGTCAATGTCACTTTAAGTGCCTTGGGTCCTTTAGCGACTACTAACTTGCTCGTGGTTGCAATTCTTGTGAGTATCACAAGCCCCTAGGTGCCCGACGTCTCTTCATCAGTCCCTAGCTAAGCGAATAAAGTTGTCGCTCCTTTGCTTGTCGAGACTAAGGTGCTCGAGGTTGAGGCCACCAAATCTGAGGAGTCAAGGGGCTTATAGAAAAAATGATTTATGAGGTTAGGTAACGTCGAACCTCAGGCAACCGGCCGGCCCCACGGAGTCAAGGGGCTTATAGAGGAGTATAAGGAAGTTAAAGACCCATAAAGGAGTATAATGATTTGAGCTACTTTGTGTCGGGCTTGTCAAAATCTCACGTGACTCATCATGCTAGGATATTTGATCTAGAAGTTCCAAGCTCGAGTTTGTGATCCCTTTAACTTGTCGTGATAAGCTGAAGGCCAATATTCGTTTTGATGGCATCTCATACCTCGCACCACGAAGAAGGCTATATTCTTGAGTTCTAGAAGAAGTATGCTGAGGGGGGCAAGCTCAGTCACAGAAGTTTAACTAGGATGCAATTCATCTTTATTGAATCATTGTGTAATTTTTGTTGGCTTTCGGGCCTTGTTACCCTTTAGACCTTTATTTGGACGTCGGGCATCTTGAATGCCTTAGAATTTCTATTTCATTATTCAAATTTTTATATTTTACCTTTCTTTGATCCATCGTTATGTGTTTTTAACTGTTGGGCCCCACATCTGTCAAGCTTTATTTGTCGGCTATGTCACAAGTTGCGTGCTTTTACCATGGGTTATTGGCGGTGAATTGCTCATGGGTCTTTGTTGGCTAATTCCATTTCGACTACTAGCCTTCAGGCTCAGCGGTCATGGCTTTGGTTATCCAGTCAATGTTGGTCAAAGGTGTCATCCAGGTTTAGGCCTCTTGCCTATAAATTCCTTTCCTCACCCCTTTCGTTGCTTCTCTTTGATTCACAATTTGGATATCTTTCTGCTCATCACCTCAAGGGGGAGACTCGCTGGTCTTGTGTTTAACTTCACAGAGCTAATCTTAATTTCTCTCTACTGTTGTTAGCACAGAGAAACAAAAAGTCTTTTCTTCATCTTCTAGGGCCATATTTATAGTCCTTGGGATTTGCATTCATACCTTTGGGTGCTACTATGTGTCCATGTTGTGATGTCAATTAGGTTGTTGTTTGTCTTAAGGTTGATGTCACTTTGGGCCAGGATTAGTCATGTGATGTTGAAAAGGTGCCCCTTATACTTAGGTAGACAATAGGGCTCAGTGGGCCGTACATCGGATCCCAATTACTACCTGCATCATGGGGTATCTCGGATTAGAATTGTGGTCTTGGTTCTTCTTGGAATCAATACATTTGATGAAATCGATCATTTTGGTGGCTAGGCAAGACGTTCCTCGACAAGAAGAGAGGTTCTCCATACAGACTTTCTCACTCCACCCGTTCTAAGGGAGTCTCTTCTTGCACTGGAGAAGCTGGCTGATGTGAAAGCAGTAGCTCAGGGTGGTTATCCTGAGGTATGGTACTTAAGATGCTCAAACATGCTGAAGAGAATTACTATTTCATCTGAAACGTTTGCTTTCGATTCATTTAGGCTGAACGTTGCCGCCTCTCAGTTGGACATCCAGGTGTCATGCAAACTGACCCAGATGTTGTCTCTGCCTTGAGGTCTTTTTAATCTATGTTCTATTGTTGCTTTTATCCTCTATTTCGGTTTGCTGAAAAAAATCTCTCCAGCATCACGGGGAACTTCAATTTTGATGGTTGTTCTCATGGTGACTTTCTTGGTGCAATTCTTGGCACAGGGATTGCAAGAGAGAAAGTTGGAGATATTCTAGTGCAGGTACAATGTCAATGTGTATGACTTCACTTTTACAATTTCTAAGTGGTTATATATTTGAAAGTTCGATGATTCCAAGGAAAAAGCAAATCTAAGAGGTTGATATGCTTTGTGATATTGTACAGGGAGAAAAGGGGGCCCAAGTCCTAATTGTTCCAGAACTTACTGAGTTTGTTGTGTCAACCATGGATAAGGTGAAAACTTCCTTTTCCTGGGAATATCATTCTTAATCGTATCTCCTGTCTATAGCCAATATACATTGAAATCCCATTTTCTCTTTTTCATAGTTTGTCGTTAAAGATCCTTGGTGAAGTTATTTCAGCGATAATTGCTCTTATTAATGAGATACAAGTTCAAATCTCCAGCTAACATCAAGCTTCATTTGTGGTGTCATTCCTAACTGCAGCAAATAAAATTTGGCACTAAACAGCTTTGCTTGTTTAGGTTGGTAATGTGACTGTGACTTGCACACCTATACCGTTGCTTGCTTTGGAGTATGAGCCTCCAAGGTTCGGGATAATTGCTTTGTTTTATCAGTTCTGTTTTTCTCACTGTGGCTTTCGAACTCATCTTTTGGGTCCTCATACAACTTAGAATTTTCATTATCCAACTGTAGGACTAAAGCATCCAAAACTGTCGAAGCATCCTTGAGAGTTGATGCAATTGCTAGTGCTGGATTTAAGATATCTCGAACAAAGCTTGTTGACTTGATCAGGTACAATTTAGAAGACTTTCCATAAGCTGTCAATGTTACGTATCTAGAACCTTTAATTTTATTATTCTTCTTCTTATTATTATTATTTTGCACAAGGCTAGTGAGCATATGCTACTGAGAAAACGTATGCGTAAGTGAAATCACCACTGAATGGGCATGTAAAGAAACCCAAAAACAACTCTCTCGTCTTACTTCTCATTCCCATAACAGACATTGAAGTGGAAGAAATTTCTTAAGTCCATGATTTTCATAGATCTCCCATCAGATCGATGAGGGCCTTAGGGTCTCAAAGTTCACTTGTTCGACAAACAAGTATTAGAAAAACATAACAGCATCAAGTCCCATAATTCATGGGTAACTCTGGGATCTGAAAAATTAAAAAAAAAAAATACTATCAATCGGAACTTACAATTTTCTTAGATGAACAAGATGTTCAGTTAAGGCAGCTCAGATATAGGCAGATTCAGCAGGGAACACAATGATTGGTATCGAACAGAAATCAGAGTCCCCATACATCAGCTTACAATATACTGAAAAACTGCAGCTTCCCGAAAAAAACTTGGTACAAACAACGGACTAGATAATCCAGCAGTCATTAGCTATTAGATGTACTTTTTCATACCATCAGAGAATCCATGTTCAGAAAAGAAACTGTGATACAGCTTCCAGTGGTATCTGAACAGCTTTACACATAAACAGCTTCAACCTAACTTAGTGATTCTGAACAATATAGACTCCAGATTCAGCAAGTTATGCGTCACCAGAAGTTAGTGGCTTCACGCTGTGCAACTCCACAAGAATTCCATCTTAAGCTTCACTGCTACTCTAAGAGAAGCAGTATCTTTCGGGTTTCTGAACTATTTTCAGCTGACTAGATTTACGGAATGGAAAAGTTTGACCTCAGCATCAACTTTTCTGTGAAGGACAAGGGTTTTACTTGCAAAAGGCCTTCACAAATATTCTGCGAACTTTTTAGCTAAATGTGTTTTGCATCAGCTGTGAACAAAAGTTTACCTTTCAGACCAACATTTCCAACCTTATCACATGGCCAAATTTTCAACAATGGCCTGTCTATGTGACAAACAATGATATTACTACAGCTTGAAACCATTTTCCATATTTGCCTTAAGTGGCTACAATCAAAGAAGACATAGTATATGATCCTGACTGAAATTGCCAATAGGTGAACCACCAGTGAGTTGGAGGGAACCGACCGGATGAATGTCTCTAAGCTGGACGAGCGGAGCCTTGTGTTGGGGAAGCTAAGCCCTCAGAGTCGGGAGAATCTGACCGTCAGAATGTCTCTGAGTTGGCTGAGCGGAGCCCTGCGTTGGGAGAGCTAAGCCCTTGGAGCCGGGAGAATCTGATCGTCAGAATGTCTTTGAGCTGGTTGAGTGGAGTCTTGCGTCAGGAGAGCTAAGCCCCTGGAGTCGGGAGAATCCTACTGGATCTTTTATTTTAAATGCTCCGATCGGATGACCTGATCAGATTGACCCGTCTGGACCTAGACCTTCACCTTAGCAAGATGAATGACCCTCCAGTCTTACGTGGAGGCTTCTGATATTCCCCGTATCAGTATATATTGGCACCTAGTAATAAACAACTGGGATTTTGTGTTGCTATTGTCCCCCACTTTCCCAACCTACCAACTGTAGGTTCTCTGTTCAAAAACATTAACCATGATATGAAAGAGAACCTCGGTAAGCTCCTTCAGATTTTGCAGTCTGATTAGTAGCTTCATTAGTAGTGAAGCTTATTTTTGATGAACTTATATTCAGATTTAAGGTGAAATATTCCATACAACTTCATCAGGGCTATCTTTTTCGAGAGTGGCAAGTGAGCATATGCTATTCCAAGTATTAAAATGGGAGTAACTGCATTTGATCTCTAATTCAAGTCACCCTCACTAAAACAACTGTAGCTCACTCATCTTAGAAATACACAATAGAGGCATTGCCCATTAATAGGCTTATATGTCGTCCATTTCCTTTTAAAAATTTAAAGTTAATACAAGTGACTGCATAATTCTCAACTTCCAAGAGCGATTAAGAAGCTTCTTTAAATTCCAAATAAAATTATTCCTTAGGAATCTTATAGAAAGGAATGCCTATTGTGTATCTTAGGAAATAGGCCTTATACAAAATCTACCTTTGGCCTAAACCACCTTCCTTCTTGGATGAGCACATAAATCCCTTTGGGACATTATGTAGATGCTCTTCATACTATCTGAATCTAGTAATTGTTATCTCAAGACTTTTAATATGTTTAAGGAGTAGCAGCCCGATAAGAGAATTTTCCTTTTGCATCGAATTACCTCCGGCCTTCCTGCATAAAATAAAACTTTTGATTTCTAGCTAAACAAAGTCCACCAGTCTAGAACAATCTCTAAAATAGAGCTTTAAAGAAGATATTGGATTCCCCAAGTATTTAAATGGTGCCCCCCTTCTTACATCCCTACTAATCTTGAGATATGGATCTTATCTCTGTTGAACAACCACTGAAATATAGTGCTGCTTTTGCATAATTTAGAGAAAGGCTAAAAACCATAGAAAACCTCTTTAAAATATTAATAATAGTTTATAAAAAAATGGCAAACCCCCCAAAGGCGACCTCCTTGGGTATAAGTTTTCTTCATTGGTACCCCACACTTTGTGTTGACCAAAGGGTGCTGGTGCATCCTCTCTCATCTCCCCTTTTGTCTATTCTCCAAATAATCTTGTTAAACAATTTTCATTTCCTTTAAGAAATCATTTGATGGACCGAATGAACTTTAAAGAATAAAATCAGGCATGATATATATTTCTGAGAGTACGAGGAGCTCACATTCTAAGTGTTTTGGTCCATCAAGATGTTTTGATCAAAATGGCTGCCTAGATAAAAACCAATTTTAAATCGCAAAATAAAACTAGATAATGTATTCATAGGAGTGCAAGAAGTCCAAATAGTCTGGATTCTAATACTGCATGTGTTTATAATATGATAAAGCCAACTTTTTGTTTCTTGAATCAGCAATGGGGATGTGCGAGTTAACTGGGCACCGGTGACGAAAAATGGAGCCACACTAAAAACAGGCGATGTAGTTTCTGTTAGTGGGAAAGGAAGGTTAAAGGTAAACGAATGTTTTCCATTTGCCCTTCTGTTTATGAGCTTTATGGCTTTAGTTAACTTTTTTTCATCCGTTCGCTGAATCATTCATTGTTGCATGTATTGTTTATCATTGTTGTTCCAAAGAAAAAATAGTTTCGTTGCTTAAATTAGCTTGAAAGGTTATAGTTTGCTATTTTCTATAATTTCTTGTTTACTCTTTTGATTTCCATTGTTTGGTGGGCTTATTTAATGAATCAATCAGAGTGAGAGGTTTGGTTCATGAAAACATTTAGGATAAGTTGGACGGTTAACTAGTTTTTGTAAAACCTTCACTAGTTCTTCCTTTGATTTCAATCTGTTGAAGAACACTGAAAAAAATTATTCAGGATTCTATCTATGATCCCATTTTAACTCCAGAGCTGTGAGTTATTGGCCATCGGGGAGTTTTCGAGTTCCATTCCATCTCTTTACAAGTAACTTGTTGCAGATTGGGGAGATAACAGAAACAAGGAAAGGAAAATACGCAGTCGAGTTGATCCGCTACCTGTAGGCTGCCATTGTCGATGGACATGGCTTTCCTCACTCGAAGTTCTACTGATGGTTCGAGATGTCTCACTAGACCTGCACAGAAACCAGCAGCGTTCATCAAGAAATGTTCACATTCTGGAAAGAACACAAACGGCAAAAGCCTATCGGTTTTCTGGCTGTTTCTTCATCTTACTATTTTGATCATGTTTCCCTCTCGTCTGCTTAATGCTTGTTGTTTGTAGATTCTCGGGGGCAGTTATCGACAGTTAAATGAGGGTTTAGTCACGAATCTTTAGCCTCCCAGGAATGAAGTGTTCATTGTTCTTATTGGCTTGCTAAATTCTGTAATTCATATGTTTACATTTGTTAACTAAAGAAATTATTTTTACTTCCTTGTCCTATTTAAATAAAAGAAGGGAGAGTTGATGCAAGGATAAAGTTATTGTCGTGTGATTTCTATGGCATGGATTTGAACCTCAAAAATAAATTATGTACAATAGATATTTTTCTTGAACTCGACGGGGAGTTTCATGCATACGAATCATGTTTATCATCTAATGGATTCCATCACGGATTGATATAGTTGGTATTTATTTGAGTGGTTGTTTCAATAGATCTTTGGACTAATTTTCAATGGATATAAAATATTTTATTAGGTGTTTGATCTTCTACATGTAAAGGGTCATTATGGTAGGGTAAAAATATTTTTCCGTGATTTACCTTAATATAGTTAGGGCCGACGATATTGAACCACTTGAAAAGAATGTTATCATTTTTTATTTCAATGCTTATCATCTAATGATTTCTTAGAAGATATTTAAATATTTAGAATTTGAAATTCAGTTATGGTGTACTATTAGAAATTTTTAGTGGATTTGAGAATGTTGGTTATCGGGATGAGTTTTCATGTATATTTTCCTGATTAATCCTAACGGCCGATAAAAAATTTTCGTGAGAGGATCGGTTACTCCAAGTTAAATGTTATCTGACGTGATTATTTTTTTTCCTTAGAAGATATCTAAACGAATTAAGTTGGAAGATATCTAAACAAAAGTTCACAAGTTTAAACCAATCTAAAATTCGTTAAAAAAAAAACAAAAGAACTTGCATGACTGTTTAACGATTTAGTTCAATGAACTTGACTAACTGTTTAACGATTTAGTTCGATATGATTTGATTATTTTTAAAATAAATTTAAATAACATTTAACCCAATTATCTTATTAAATAAATTTGAACAATACAGATATTGAATGTAATTTTGCATGGATTTTGATAAAAATTAACGAGGGTTTAGACTGTGGAGAGTCAGAGCGATTAAGCAAGAACATAGCAACTGGAGAAAAGGAGCTCAAATTTGACACATGAAGCAGACAATTATCCGGCCGCCGGAAAATTCCAGCAGCTCCGTCTCCGTCGGGCACAGGCATCATAACCGAAATTCAAATCTATAATTCTACGCCGAAGGATCAAGATGAAGAGCTGGCGGACGGTGTCGTCGGAGAGGTGACGGGGAACAGCGACAGCAGCCTCGGCGGTTCCACCGCGTTCCTTGGCGGTGGGTGCAGGTAGAATCCCTTCTCGGCGATGGCTCGCTCCTCCTCGGCCACTGTCGCCGCCGCGGCGCGTCCAAAGGGGTCCGGTACCAACGGCGTGATTGGGCTCACCAACGCGAGCGAGGGGAAGTCCAGCACGCTCGGCGACGGGGTCGCCGACATCGAGGGCGCCGGCGGTCGGATCGCCTTGAAGGTCTTGAGGCCGCCGCGGCGCTCGTAGAGCTTGAAAGGTTGCTTCTTGGGGCCCGGCGGTGCCACCATGCCGTGGCCGGTGAGCTTCTGGACGACCCGCTTGAAGGAATCGGCGTCGGCCTGGACGAAGGTGGTCGGGCAGCCGCCGTCGTCCATGATTCTCGGCTTAACTCCTCTACTGCTCACGCCGACGCAGCAGTTGCCGGCGGCGGAGCGAGGAGAACCGCAGCCACTCGATTCCATGAAGCTCTGTTTTCTTCGCCCTTTTTCTCCTCTGTTTTCTTCTCTCGACAAATTCTGAAAATAAATAAAGAAAGGTTCTGAGAGATCGCGTTGACTTCGATCCTAAAAACTTTGCAAGTTGTTTTAGAACATTTAAAACTAATCATACAATTCGATTCGATTTAGTCAACGCTAACGGATTGATAAATAACGCCATAATTGCTTTGACTTGGTGCGTGGAATTTTATCAGAAATGTTTTTCTTTTCCAATGATATTGTCAACTTCTGCCTTGTACTTCTTTTGGTCTGGTTTACCAGAATTTTTCATTCAAATAAGATGAATTTGAAAACGTTGAATTTTTAGACCATCCGTCACGAACACTTTCCGATTTATCTTGATGATCGATGAAAAACTTCCTTAGAGTCAGGTCAGTCGCCCAAGTTTGACGTTATCCAATCTCGTTAATCATTTTTTTTCTTTTAGTTTGGTAAAAAGTGACCCAAATGTTCATGGCCGATTGGTCTCATAGTAATCTACGGAGATATAAATCAGAAAATTAAATAAATCATCATATAAGATGATATTTCTCTCGAATTCATCAGAAATTATCCCATTGCTTGATTTGACAATACTATTGTATGGTGACAACTCAACCAAGTTTCGGACTCTTTGTTCTTTTTTGGTGGCAAAAAAGTGATTTGTTCACCCTTAGCATCTTCGTCAATCCGTCTAATGGTCAATACGGAAAAGATAAATTATGGCACCTATTAGCTCGGATATTATAACTAGCATGTGAAAAGATCGGATACACTGATTTTATCAAATTTTGATCCCAGATCTCAAGGTCACAAACCATCGTTAGATTAGGTTGAGATAAAATCTATCTGAAAATTTAATTTTTTTTTTTACTTTGAAAGATTCAAAGATTCATGCACCAGGCCCTGAACAAAATTTGGAAGTTTCAGAGATAGGAACAGCAATCTGAACAAAATTTTTGTCTAATATGGAAGTCGAAGATCTTCTTGTATTAGTCTACCAGATGAATTTAAAGCAGTCTATGCATATTCAAAATCAACTTTTGCAAGGATATAAGAAATTAAAGGAAATTGACTGCACTTTGTATGTGGAAGGGATGAACTAAGTAAGTAGATTTTCTTTATAAAAAAATCAATATATAATAAATATAATAGTAAAAAAATATAACAGATAATTAAAAAAATCTTTGGGGTCTAAATGTATTAGAGTTCCTCTCTATTTTGAAGAAAAGATAATATCATTAATAATAATATGAGTCACTCATTACAAAATTGCCTCTTCCATTTGCTGGTCAAAACATTAAAGAAAAGATAATATCAATACTGATATGAGTCACTCGTTGACAAAATTGAAAAAAAGTTTTAAATTTGCTTTAAATTATTTTAATTTAATTAAAATCATCATAGCAAAGCTACTTTGCTATAATAATTTGGGCAAAAATCAATGTCTCAAATATTGTAAATTAACAAGAGGGCGCTCTTTTTTTTAAGAAAAATATCAAATGATACTTCATTTTTTTAAATTAATATTTTTTTTAACGTTATTATAGTAATTCTATTGCTTTTACAATTTTATTTTAGTATTCTAGTAACTATTTAATGGTTTTTATAATTATGTAGGTTTTTATAACTATTTTAAACGGTCTTCATTAATTTAAAATAATTTTAATAAAGTTTTAAAAAAATTTGCGTAATAAAAAGATTTCTATATAATAATATTTTCCATATAATAATTTGGATTAAAATGACATAATTTATTTTTTATTGTATAACTGCTATCCCATAATAAAAAGATAATATTTTCTACCTTTGAGATGTTCATTTTATTTTTACCAATAATTTTAAAATCGGAAATTATTCTACTGTCGAGGGCCTTTTTTTATATTTCACCCTTGTTAGTTGTTATTGTATAATAGAAATTGTTAAATCTACATTTATTTTTTGTAAATAAGATAACAAAAGACGAATCGCCCAGCAATCGTCAAACTTGTTCCAACAATCTTCCTTTTGATTGATCCCTCAATATTCTCAATTGGAATTCTTTGTCCCAAAAATATGTCTGTCCCGTTTGTCCCGCTTCCTGGCAACGGCCAACGAGTCGTCCGATCGCCGATCGGACACCACTGATGGATTTTGATCGTCGTACCGAATCAAATAATATCCTAGAAGAACGGTGAATCGGTCGGAATCGCTGCAATTGCAATCTCGTTGGATTCGACGGTGAATCTGACGAGATCGCAATTGCGCCGATCCCGACAGATTCACCGTACCCCAGAGTCTAGTTTTGTTCAGGACGGCGAACGGCGGCCGCTGATGGTATCTGATCGACGATCGAATAACTCGCAGATATCATCGGAGATCGGGACAGGCGGGACAGCGGCTCTTTTTGGACAGAAGATCTGCCCTCCAATATTCTTATAATCGGCCCTTCGTTCCCGAATCAACACGGAAATTTATTCACAAAATTTAATGCCAATTTTCAGTTTTCCTCTGCCATTTTGCTCGTCAAAACATGGACGAGGAAGATGAACAATAAAGGAAGGTTAACGGTGTAAGAAGCTGAGGAAGACGATGATAATCCATTCGGGGAGGGGGCCGCGGCGGCGGCCAGGTCTCCCTGCGTGAAATTAATGCTCCCGGTGAGGTGCAACTCCCACTCCAACACAGCGTCGCCGGTGCTGATGTCGAGCTTGTGCGTCCTCGCGAGCACGTAGCCGCGGGCGAGGCGGAAGGCGCCGGAGCCGCCCACCACCGGCAGCTCCCGCACCGGCACCGAGAGGGGGTCGTGGCCCACCACCTCCACCGTGCTCGCGTTGGCGAACACCAGGTTGAGGCTCAGCAGCAGCGCCGGCGCGTCGGCCCGCCGCGACACGAAGGCGTAGAACCCCTGCGCCCGGCCGACCGTCCGGGAGTCGGCGGCGGGCCCCTCCGTCAGCGGGTCGTCCACCACGAAGACGTCGCCGAAGCCGAAGCCGGTGGAGTTTGGGCCCCGCGCCACCCGCACCGCGCTGGGGCTCGGCCCGCTCAGCGTGTCGTGCATGTAGAACCTCATCGACGTCGCCGCCTCCCGCGCCACCGCGGCGGCGGCGAAAGATAGGAGGAGGAGGAGGAGGTTGGTTATCAAAGAAGCCATGGCTATGACTTGCGATCTGCAGCTCTCTCCTCCTAGCTAGCCATGGCTGTGTCTCATATAATCATCGATCGATCGGACAGAAGGCGGTGGAGAACAGGCTGTAAAGGGCGAACGGCCATTTTTTGATGCTTCAAGTTATAAGAATTGCCTTCTAAGCACTCGATGCTGTTCCCACCTACCACCGAGACGGACCTCTGTCCCACGTAGGATCTCTGTCCTCCGTCTCATTTGTCGCGATGGTCAGTAAATCGTCGATCGTCCATCGGACACTACCGGCGGCTCCCGATCGTTGTCCCGAACAAAATTATACCCTGGGAGGTACGGTGAACTCGTCGGGTATCCTCGTAATTGTAATCTCGTCGTATTCACAGTCGAATCCGACGAGATTGTAATGTGGTGATTTCGACCGATTCATCATTATCCTAATATATCGATATCGTTTGATTCGGGACGACAATAAAAAATTATTGGTGGTGTCCGATCGTCGATCTGACGACTCGTCGACCATCACTAGTGAGTTTGGGACAGGTGGGATAGGATCCTCTAGGATCCCGTCCGCCTACTACCCGTCACTGTGTATGTAAAATTCAGTATTTACTTTATCGGGATTTGATTTTTATTTCATTTTACGATTAATGAGGTTGAGTAACGTCGAATATCGGACGACCGATTTAGTTCCATGAAAAATTTTCATCGGCAGTCAATGTAAATAAAAATACTCGCGACGGACGATTTAGAAGCCGAGTGTCCCAGAATCCACGTCCCATTTAAAAGAAAAATTACTATAAAATACGCTTATCTATACATGATTAGATTACATCTTGAGAGTTACTAATCACCCATCCCAACTTGGGCAACCCTAATCAAACCTATCTAACTTGGGGTTTTGGGATTTTGGGGATTTGGAGGCATCTGCTCCCTGATTGCTTAAGGCCACCGCACCCTACATAACCCAACCGATCTAACTTGGGGTTTTGAGATTTGGATGCTTAGAATTTAAGAGTTGAAGGTTTGGGAATTGGTTTGTTTAAAGGTCATCTTCGTCACCCCCCTGATAGGGGTGGTTGGTGACTTTTGGAATTACTTTACGGAACCCAACCAAGCTAACTCGTAGGTAAGGTTTAGAAGTAAGGAATAATACCACTGGTAGATAGCTAGAGTTCTCTAGAATTACTCTCATTTTTTTTAATATACATAAATTTTATACTAAAAATTTTATCATGTAAACTTTATAAAAATCTTAACTGATCCCGAGTCAGCTTGCGTGTTACTTGACCCGGTAACCTGACGCCTAGTCAGGAGGGACGGATGCGTGGGCTAGAGAGGTTCATCAGATAGCTAGGTGGCCCGGGTCGTTGAGTCGGCCCGGCCCATTGAAAGATACCAGTGTCGAGGAGGGTCCGACCTCCTAGATGCCATTACAGCAGAAGCCCTCGCTCGGGGTCCCCGAGCCAAGAAGGACTCGAGACAGGGAAAAAGGGAACGAATGCCTTTAACAAGGCTTGACGCATCCACCTTTGGGGAAGCCCCGACACAGAATATGGTGAAAGTACCCGCGGGCCAGCCCTCGCGCTGCACCTGGTTCAAGGTCTCCGATCAGACGCGTGGCGGCCCACGCTCCTTAGGATTGGCTTGACCAGTGCTCGGATACTCATACTCCAATACCCCTCTAGGTTTGGCTCTCAACCGACACGTGGCGACCCACGCTCCTGGGATAAGCCAGAGCCAGAGGAGGCGATACTTGGTATATCCTCGTTACTCAATGCCCCAGTCGGCAGTTCCCTTTGAAGGGTCCTCAGTCGGCCCTGGCATGCCCTAGCATGCAGAACAACCACTCCCTGACATCAGACTACCCGAACTAGTACGGGGTTGGCGCAGAACTGGAGCCACTCTGGTTCAAACAACGAATATCCCGCTGATGGCTTGATCTTCCTGCCATACCCTGTCCCCTCGTACCACGACCATTTACATTGGTGTCAGGCCGAGCGGCGCTAAATGACATCGGTTATTAAATTGACAGTGCCCCTTTCCTTAACACAGTATGCACTACTTTATCCCGCCACCTCTGGGCATGCATCATCTTGTCCTCGCTATATGATAACAGGTGATAGGCGGGGCAGGAGCTGTCAGCTTCCCCAGCTATATAAGCCCTTTCCTCCGCATCTCTCAGGTATGCGCAATAGTGCATTGTCTACTGTTCTATTGCTTTCCATTCGATTGCCACCGTCAAGTATTGACTTGACCGTCGGAATACCTGGTCGGGGATTATTCCCAGCAGGTTCTAACGGTCTCTGTCTTGCAGACAAGGAGCGAGCCAGCTCAGCAGTCAGCCTCAGCGTTTTCGTATCCTTCGGAGGACCATCTCACCGTCGGACCGTCCATCTCACTTCGCGACAGGATAATCAACCATAACTAATTATATGTGATAATCCTGAATTAACACATGCCCTCGTAGTTACGGAGTCTTGTAAGTTGTAACCTATGAAGATGGAAGGTGTATGCATGAAGCCTATAAATAGTGACTTATGTCAAAGAAATGGGGGGGGGGGGGGAAGTGATCTATTGCTCTCTAAATTATTCTCTACATTATCTATAGTACGTTACGTAGTATTTTATAACACATAGCAAATATTAAACAATTATTATAATAATTTAAAATTAATTGTGATCAAATTTAAATAGTTTTAACTAATTTAGTAAATAATTTTTTATATAAAATTATTCTATATAAAAATGTATAGAAATTATAATTGTAGTTAGAATAAAGATTTTTAAAAAAGAAAAATATAACAAACATATATATATATATATATATATATATATATATATATATATATATATATATATATATATATATATATATATATATATATATATATATGAATTTGATCAGTTGCGGACCGCGTGCGGATTGGCGCCTGATCGGTCACCAGACCGATCAGGCAAGTGCCTGATCAGTCTGGTGATCGATCAGACGCCAGTCCGCACGCGATCACCGCTTGCCTGATCGGCCACCGGAGGCTCGGGAGCGTCCCAACAGGTTCACCCGTACCCGACAGGTTCATCCTACCCCCTAGGGTTCATCGCACCCTCCCAGATTATAGTTTTGTTCGGGGGCGGTGGCCGAAGGCCGCCGTTGGTGTCGAGAAGTCACAGGTCGTGTGCCTGATCGGCCACCGGAGGCTCGGGAGCGTCCCCGACGGGTTCACTCTCCCCCTAGTGTTCATCGCACCCCCTCTGGGTTATAGTTTTATTCGGGGGTGGCGACCGAAGGTCACCGTTGATGTCGAGAAGTCCCAGGTAGTGTACCTAATTGGTCACTAGACCGATCAGACACTTGCCTAATCGGTCTGGTAACCGATCAGGCTCCAGTCCGTACGCGGTCTGCAGCATGTGATCCGTAGCTGATCAAAACTCTCTCTTTCTCTCTCTCTCTCTATATATATATATATATATATATGACATCTTTTTAAAGTTTAACGAAAAGGCTAATACATTAGTGATGTATTACGACTACATCACTAATGTGTTTAACATTTTTTGAAATAATAAAATCATTCATAATTATCTTAATAATTACTAATGATCACAAAGATTAATAATTATATTCGAACTAATTAACTAGTATAACTGCTAAATCATTAGCTTAAATAAATGAAATTGTGATTAAATAAACTAAGCCCATGCTAATTGAGCGGTCTAATCTAAAACCCTAATCAAGGTCGTCTGTCTGTCAACTCTCAAGCATTCGATCACCCGTTAAACCTTTCAGGCCTTACGTGGCCAGGGCCCTACCTACTCTCGCCTGAGACAACTTTCACCCGAGGAAAATATCCGGCTGAGTCAGCCCGTAGGTAGAGGCCGAATGCTGCAGCTGATTAACCCCTTTCCCGTGCAAAAAAAGAGTGATGGCACCTTTCGTCTTTAACTTCGAATGTACCCGCACTTTAGTTGGAGGAAAGGTGGAATCGACTGGGGTCTACTGTGGATCCCGGAATTTTGTTCAAGAAATGGAAGGGTAGGTTTGTGGGTCAAGAATTGCGGTTGATATTTTTCTATACGTGTGAGTCTCGGAGGTTAAATTCCGGAGTAGCCCCTGCTTCCCCACTCCGAAGCCAGAGGACGGTCTTCAATCATCATCTCGACCTACCGCCGCCTCCCAAAACCCTTCCCTCTTCTCTCTTTCCGTCGCCGTGATCTTCGCCTCTGCGGTTCTACGTTTCTTACCGGTGATTCTCTGCTGCTTCGGTTCCTTTCTGTCCTTGTTGATTGCTTGGTGCAGTAAGAGTCTTTGATTTGTTACGACGGTTTGGTTGTTCGCATTTGGTGATGCTGTTGCCTGATTAGTAGGGAGATCAGTGGATTCGTAACTTTGATCAAGTTTGACTAGTGCCTTCGGTTTTCGATGAATTTTGTTAGAAAGTTGTGTCGAGGAAGAGCGTCTTTGGTTTCTGCTATATTTGATGCAGAATCTGTATAGCAGTATCGGGGGGTTCTTTTTTTGCTGATTGATGTACTGTCTTCTGTTTTCCTTCTCGAGCGATTGCTCACTAAGTGGTGTTCGTTGTTCTTTCAGAACGCTGAAATTTACTGATGAAAGAATTCGCTGTCTTTATTTTTTTTCGTTTGTGGCATTTTCTTCTTCTTTTTCTGGCCATCCTCAATTTTCATGCGGGAATTAGTGGACAAAGGCTTTGGTTCTGGTGTGTTCGTATGAATTCATATTTTCTTCATTTTGATTTTTCTCCTGTGGCTAGCCTTTTCAACTCACGTATTTTTACTACATATGTTTAGTAGCGCCTTGAATTGGTTGAACATCACATTCGCTCTTAAAATACTGGTCTCCTCTTTTTTGTTCTGAAATAAATCACATTCTTTTGTTGGATTGGCAGATGGCTGGAAAGTCCAACAAGGGTAAGAACAAGGGCCGAGCACTGAATTCTAATTCTGTTAAGTCGTCAGAAACACAAGTAAAACCAAATGAGTCCTTAACACCCTCTAACGATGTTTCTGATTCGGTGAGAGCTTCTGATGATGATGGGCGCGTGGTTGAAGAGTTAGTTAGTAAATCTATTGCAGTGCCTGAGAGTGGAGGCAATGGGGAAAGCACAAATAGTCAGACAGTAGCAACAGCCAAACAGGCTGAAGGTATATTGTTAGCTTCTCATTTGCTGTTTTGTTTCCTGCTTTTTGCTATTCACGACCACAACTAAGGTGACAGACTTGTCACAATCTGGTACGCTGTTTATGCAACTAGTTTTGTGCTTTGTCTGACCTTTTCTGGTGGATATTGACCATTGCTCAAATAAAGCTGTTGACTGGAGTATCTAAGATGAATCATAATAATTGTATGTAACTTCATGGAATCTCACATACAATAACATAGGTAGCTGACTAAGAAGAGTCCAATAACGTCTTGTTCTCAAATTGCAAACACTCAATGGAGAGATTAAATATCCTCAATGAACATGTTTCTTAGATTGTGAGGTTTAACTCACAGGTTAGATGCAGTTATTGCAGTAGTTTATGGTTATTATTAATTTCTTGGATCTGTCTGAGACTCTCTAGCAAACATTCTTCAGTGTCCTACTTTCTACAATCAATTTCTATAAGTGTACCTTCTGTGTTCAGTTAATCTTTTTCTTTTTGAATTGACTGAAAAGGTTGTTGCTTGTCATTTGCTATTTTTTTTATTATGGAAAATGTTTTTTCAGGAAATGTCTTTTTTTCCCACTTTTCATATACAATTGGAAATTACAACCCAAAAGTATAGGAAAAGCCACTATTCATATGGTGATTCTCTAATTCAGTGCTTGGAAGTTGGAGCCGTCCTCCATGATTAGTTTCTAAAATGATTATATGACTGGGTTGGTTGTGGTCCTAACTTTGGATCTTGGTAATTTTAGATTTGAGTTTCAGCTCCTACGTACAATGAAACCACATAAAAATTTAACTGGAACAATCAAATAAAAACTGGGGCTTGTACTACCTTGAATTTTCTGGAAACATTTTTTCCTTTTCACATATAATTGTTAAGTAGATTCCAAAAAGAGGTAGGCAAAACCATTATTTATCTAGTGATTTTCTATTTCAGTGCTTGGAACCACCTTCGATGGGTAGTTCTAAAGTTCTAACATGATTGTGTCCTACACTTTGAACTTGGTAATTTTAAATATTGGTTTCGGTTTTTAATATTTCAATAGAGCCATGTAGAACATGAACCCAAAACTTCAAATAGAACTGCAGTTTGTAAAACATGCTTGAACGATTATTTAAGATTATCATTTTCTTGATTAATTAGTAACATATTAATATGTTCAGAACATAAGGCCCACCACGTAAATCCAATAAGTTCTTACAATGTAGCAGTGACTACCCTATACACCATTCCAGAATTATACGTTTTGGGTAGGTTTCTACACCAAATTCCTGAACAGGTCAATTTGGTTTCAGTTTTAATATGGTAACAAGTATCTGTCAGTATATGCTCACCCCTAGATAACAGAAATCTTAAAGCGAGTCTAAGAGATCACACTCCAATTACAACAACAATAACCAAACCTTTATCCCACCAAATGGGACCGGCTGTATGGATCCTCTAATGCCGTTGGGCTCGATCCATTACTATATCCTCATCTATATTTAAAGGAATTTTATCATGTGTTATTATTGCAAACCAAGTGTTCATATTACATTCCAGTTACATTCGTGTAAAATTTGCCAAAATGCTATTACTTTATGTTTTTAGCAAGCATTTACCTTAGCATGAATGTTAGATCCATGATGACCATGATGATTTCTATCTTTGTTGCATGACTAAATTCACGAGGGCATTGACATTTTTTTGCAACATCGACTCAAATTTCTGAGTTCATTAAGGAATTATTAATGTTCTCAAAAGTGATATCAAGACTGGAACTTCTTCATCCTTGTAGTGCCCTGAGGTTATGTTACCTATACAATTGCATACAGCTTAGTGGAGGGATATGGTACATGTAGTTGACTCCAAGTTTTCTTTTTCTGAACATGCTGCAAAGAATTGAGATATCTTTGAGTTTGTGTAGCCTTAGAGGCTCCTTCTTCCTGATAAATATGAAACTGAAGTCCTCTCATTTGAATATGGCAGGCACATTTTGTGAATATTGACGAAGATCCATATGATCCTTTGGATATGTTCAAACTATCTTACACTGTAGTAATGATTTTCTCATAGGTTCTTTCCTTTCCTCAAAAGGCTCCTTGAAGGATGTGGATTTCTTTGAACCCTGTAAGATAATTGAGGGTAAATTGTAGAACAATCTCTCTGACAAGTGTGATACTTCATTCATGCAACTTAATTAGATCCGCATTAGTGGTGTTCTAGACAGACATGTAATAGATGTATTTAGTGGCTGCATTGAATTCTTAAAAACTTTTCTATATCTCATTGAAGTTTCTCTTCCCAAACTAACATATAAATATTGTATCATCCACTTGAATGACTATATGGAAAGCTTGAATATTCTTTTTGATTCATGTAAACAAACTTTGACAAATTCTGGGCAGGAAGGAATTTAATGCATGTTTCATGAATTGTGATTGTTTTGAATTTAGTTGTTTAAGTTTGTAATACCAATTTGCAAGCAAACCACTAATATTTCATTTCCTTCTCCTGTTCCGATAAGCAGGCGATATTCATCTCTATCCTGTCCAGGTCAAAGCACTTTCTGGTGAAAAACTGGAGTTACAGGTTAGTTCCTCCAACAATACTTCTCTTGGCTAGTGATACCTTTGCAATTACAAATAATTATTAGAGGAATCTCTCAATGCTCTATCCTAATTCTCTTCTTTCTTATGCGACTGTTGGATTACTGTGTATAATTTGCCCAGGGCAATGTAGTTCACTTTTGGATACTAGAGATGCACCAGCATCCATGGTATTTTGTGTAATGAAACAAGTACAGTTAGATTTGACAGCTTCTTTCAGTGTGGAATGTATAGTTTATGGTAAAGAATTTTTGGAGGATCTATTGTTGTCATCACTAGGGAGATGTTATGTTAGCAACTGTCTTCTTTCAGTTCTACAGAATTGGCACATTGTAAAATTGGAAGTTGTTGTAAAGTTCTCTTTTTGGTTGCTTATATCAACTCAAAATTAGGGATGTAAATGGGTTCATGATTCCCAAAGCAAGAATCAAAGCAACTCTGCATTGTAGAATCTCAAGAACTGAAGGTATATAGCCTAGCAACGACAGGTTTCTGAGCAATTCAACTTAAGAAATTTGTCAATCACAGGAAAAGTGGACATGAGTTTCTATTATCCATTATTCTTAAATGATCTAATAGGAAGCTGTAGCCCAACTATTAGGAGTTAGCTTTGTGTAACTTATCTTGTCATTTACTTATGCAAGGTCATATAGCTAACAGTACAAGTTATTTAGATTCTGCCATGATAGATATATTCTCTTTCAACTCCTTTTGCCCATCAACATTTATTAATTACTCCAAAGACCTTATGTGGCGGATTAGCTTACTTAGATACCAATCATGGGACTCAGAAAAATAAGCATTGAATGTTAAATCTGAGTGTGTGATTGATCATGAAATGTACAACTCAATCCAACACTAATTTGAAGAACATGAATATTGAACCTGCTTAATATAAATTTTAGCATTCGAAGTTTGATTCCTTTTTCCTTGTAATGCTTCTAGACTCGTGTTTATCTGCAACAAACTGAGCCAAGCTGATCTCATGCTTTTGATAATTCATGCTGTTTGCCTGGATATTACTTAACTTGTTGATATGCCTGACTTAAGCATACAGAACCTACTCCTTTCTTTGTTATTCAGCACTTAACATGTCAGTTTTGGTATTTGATTTCAGCTAAGCCCTGGTGATTCTGTGATGGATGTCAGACAATTTCTTCTTGATGCTCCTGAGACTTGTTTCTTTACTTGCTATGATTTGATTCTGCATACTAGAGATGGGACATCTCATTGTTTAGAAGATTACAATGAAATTTCTGAAGTTGCAGACATTAGTTCTGGTGGTTGCTCCATAGAGATGGTTGCTGGTATGCAAACTTATTTAGATTACTCGTTTCTGCTTTGCACCCGAGATGTAACTAATGCAAGTGGGAAAATCCACGTATTTTTTGCAGCATTATATGATGATAGATCCATTAGGTCTCATGTGGGCCGGGCCAGAGAATTGCTCTCTCTTTCTAGTTTGCAAACCTCTTTGTCAACACATCTGGCTTTGCAGCATGAAAGTACTCAACAAAAAACTGCAGGTATCTCTATGTGATTATACTTTTATGCACAATGACCATATAAATGTCATTGTTAGTTGAAGTTATTTAACCAAGCATCCTTAGTGGTTTTGATACAATTTACCTTCTATATTTGCCATAACATGTATTCTGCTACATGTTTATGTTTCATCTTTCATTATTTCTTGTGCATTCTGATTAGGAATATTCTGTTACACAGATGCTGCAAAAATTGAATCTGCAGAGCAGGATGGATTGGGATTTATGGAGGATAACAATGACGCTCTTTCTGATTTGGCCTTTTCAGTGCCTTCTAAGGAGATCAAATGTGTCGAGAGCATAGTGTTTTCTACTTTTAATCCACCTCCATGTTACAGGAGGTAAATTGCTTTATCTGCTTAACAACATAGATTATATATGTTTTTTATTTTTAATTTTTGGAGCTCCACAGCTTGATTTTCATGCTACCTATAATTTCCTTTCAAAAATCATTACCATGACAAATCCTGGGGTTTTATTTGAATACCTTCTACTCACCACTCATTTTCTTGTCAATCATGGTTATTGCACTAACCTACTTGTTTCTGGAATCTTTTGTGTCTTATCTATACTATGTGTCGGAAAGGAACTAAAAATGATGGATGAAAAAGACGTAGCTTTTGGATGTCTTTATAGTTTATAACCTTTTCTAAAAAACTGATGAACCACATGTAATGGCAAGGGGTTTGAATTTATCAAATACTATTGGTTTTTAGTGTTTTTTGAAACCTACATGACTAGTTCCTACCTTTTGTAGATTAGTTGGAGATCTGATCTATATGGATGTAGTGTCACTAGAAGGAAACAAATATTGTATCACAGGAACCACTAGAGCTTTCTATGTGAATTCTAGCACAAATATTTTGGACCCCAAACCATCTAAACCTGCTTATGAGGCAAGCACTCTAATTGGTTTGCTGCAAAAGATCAGTTCCAAGTTCAAGAAAGGTAATCTATAATGTTATAGGTCTTCTATATCATATTTTGGCATCATTATTGATTATGATTTAAAAATGATGTTATAGGTCTTCGTGAAATTTTGGACCAGAAAGCATCTGCTCATCCTTTTGAAGGTGTTCAATCACTTTTGCCCCCAAATACATGGCTAGGATCCTTTCCTATTCCAGGTATAGCTTCTTATTTGATGTTTTTTTTTTCTAATTTCTTATGTTTCTTTCTAATATTCTAAATATATCTATAAATTAGGTTGTTTTGAATCTACAGTAGCCTACTTATTTGGAGATTTATGAATTGTTTCCAATCTTCTGGACTGCACAATTATTAAACACAACTTTTTAATTCCGTTATGTATCTTGATTTTTTAAAATAATTTGGTCGTATGTGCCTTTTCTTATCAACTGAACTTGCATGTGAAGGAAATTTTTGTATAGGATTCAAATCCTATTACGCTTCATATCGGTTCAATGGAAATCTGGACTACGAAATGATTTTCACATTGTCTGTCTCAAATTTATGTTATTTATTGGGTTCTTGAATTCCAGTCTTCTTAGCATAGGGGAAACTGTGCTGAAGATATCCTACTGCAAAGGGCACTCCACAATGTTCTTATTTTTGTTTTAACAGTTTCAGCTAATCCAGTCAATCTTGTGTATCTGCATGTCAGTGCATTTTCTAAATCATCATTGGGTTATAATTGTCTAAGCAATCAAATGTTTGGTTTTAACTTTTAAGTCTTGGTTTATGTACCGATTTTGCTCCCAGCATGAATAGATACCATAATCATGTCTACTTGTAGATACATACAATCATGGAATGAAACTCGAGCCGTGCTGCCCGAAGCAGGCGGAAAAATTCATTCGCTGACTGAAATCGGCACCGGCACACCCAAGGTACTGCGGCCACGGAGGCGTTGCGTGATTCTCGTGCCCATCGCGGAGGCCACGCGATGGCCACCACGGAGGCCTCGCGAGGTCTTGTTGCCGCCGCAGAGGCATTGCAATGGCCTCACATTCGCAGGCAGGACAGTGCGAAGGCGGAACAATGCTTTTAATTAAAAACTTACGTTAATAATTCAATCTACTCCTAGCTATAGTTGGTATAATTTAAAATATCTTAATTAAACTCTAATAAAACTATCCTATTCATTCAATATATATTTTAAAATTTTTTTTTATTTTTTTTCATATTTATATTAATTTTTTATTTTTAATATATATATTTTATATTTAAAAATATCGAAACCATATCGGCACGGCACGATACGGTACAGTAAATGTATCGTTTTGATCCAGGACTGAAACCTCGGCACGGATCAAGATTTTAAACCTTGCATACAAGATGGGTTCACTACAATCTGAACATTTTACTGCATTTTTGTATGATTTTATACATTCTTTCAGACAATTTTTTGAATCTAAAACCACTCTCAATTATATTACTAAAAGAAGATGATTACCCTGTATAATTTGCTCCAGTAGGGCTGTGAAATTAAATTTTCATATAATTTGTCACAATCTTCTAGCAACTTATGATGTAGCATATTTCACCCTATTTTTCATAAAAGATCTTGAAGATTTCAAAATTGATATTGTTTAGATATTGCCAATAATAGACAATAGTAGCTTAATTTTTTAAATTGGTCTCACCGATTTTGTGTGTTTCTTATCCTATGTAGCTTGATGACATGACCATATTTTCTTGAATATTTTTTTAATATTTGGAAATTCTCATAGATATGCTACAACTCTAGGGGGATAGTATTTGAAATTAGTTATATAGGATTGTGTTATGTTTTTAGTCAGTTTCTATAGCTAGAATGCAATTTATAAATCTAATCATTTTTGGGAAAACATTGAACCATCACTGCTCCAAGTCACATATTCTTTCCAAATCCACATCATCTTCATCATCCTCCCCTCCGGCAGACTTCCACCAGCCCATTGGACCTCCTTATCTCGTATGTTTGAGAATTCACTGCCCAGGCCCACTTGCTGAACCCTTGTTGGTTCTATCTAACATCTCCACTCTCAGGTAAATCTCGCAGGAATCATCACTGACCAAGCTTGTTATTGCCGCCCTCCCTGACTTCTCCCAACCATGGCAGTTGCTGCTCATCGGAGCCACTGCTGGACATCTACAGCACCATCGCAGCCACCTAGAAATCCTGCATACTAAGGCCTCAATCCCTCTTTGTTTTTCTAGATTTTCTATCATGTTACTATTTTTCTAGATTTTTCTATTATACTTCATAGTTTGTATTGGGCTTCATAAAGTATAGAATTCATTGTCCTGTCGGGACAATAAAGTTTTGGCCCATGGTTCTTGCTGAACTGTCATCATCTTCTGCAGAGCATAAGAGAGACCCAGTAAGAGCAGAGGAGGCTCTTACCCTTTCATTTGGGAGCGAGCTTATTGGTATGCAGAGAGATTGGAATGAAGAGTTGCAGTCATGTCGGGAGTTTCCCCATAAAACACTGCAAGAAAGGTTTGTTTGCATTGTCAAATTATTTGTTCCACAGATTTTGTTATTTAGGTTTCACAATTTTTGTGTGTGCATATTTTCTGTACTTTCTGTCTTGAACCTTCTGATTTTGATCTTCCTCCAACAAGTTCTTTTAATGGGCTAGTATAATTTTCTGATTTGAAGGTTATGATTTTCTCTCAGGATACTTCGGGGAAGAGCGCTTTATAAGGTAACTTGTGATTTTGTTGATGCAGCAGTTAAAGGTGCAATGGGAGTCATCAACAGATGTATTCCACCTATTAACCCAACAGATCCTGAGTGTTTCCATATGTAAGTTGGTCCATTGAAAAATCTCTCATGTACATATATACAAGAGGATGGTGTGTGCAAACATCCATCGGAGCGCAACAAATATGCCTGCATACTTTTAGTACATTTTTCTTCTAATTCATTGTGGCTTTTCTATTTTACTAGTTAGTTGCATCAACTTATTTGTGAACTTAAAGATTGATTGCATACAGTTTTGTCGGTGGGAATGCCAGTTCGTCCTAAGCAAAAGCTATTTATTGCACATTTCAAATTTATTTTTGTTAGTTAGATTTTAATAAAATGAGGTTGTATAGTAAATTGCAATTAAAAAGTAATTGTGAAATGTTAATTGCTTCCCCGACTCAGTTTTTTTAGTTAGCGATAGTTAATCAATCGATTGAGTTATGCATTACAGAGCTTCAACTTTGAATGATCTCTGCTATTTGCATTGACTGCATTGTGAATTTTTTTTTTGTATGTCTTGACTTATCGGTAAACTTTTGATAATTATTCTTCATTCAATAGCGTTGAAATTAATTAGTTGGAAATGTTTTTGGGTGTACCAATAATGAAGCTATATTTCTCACATATAACCAATAGATCGTTGCTTTTTTTTTTTAAAATGTAAATATGCTTCATAGTTCCTACTTTTGTCAATTATTCAGTAGCATGGTTTTATCTGCTGGTCTAATGCTGGTTTACCAGTTAAGACAAACATATACTGCAGTGGGTTATCCATTATTGAAAGGTGTTGACTCAGTATTGGTTTCTGTCATGTTCTGATGCTAGTGGTTAAGTCATACTGGGAACACCGGTGAGCAGCATTTTAACCAGTTCTGTTATATAAGTTGGGACATTAGATTCTGATTTATTTTTCTTATTGGGATATATTATGAAAGATGTGATGTGGTCAGTGGCGTCACCTTATCAGCTGAACATTTGGGTTTGGCACGTAAAGCTACTATATTGAAAACTCATATTCTTTCAGACTTCAGAGTGCTTTCACTATTTTCTGGGTCAATACTTCATTAGGCCACAAGTATCTATAAAAACAATTGCTTCAGCTAGTTTTTTAGTTCATTATCTGCATTAATTGATAGGTTAAACGTGTGATATACCGTTGTAGTATTTATGCATCTGTGAGTGCAAATTGCTATATTCCTTACGGTCTTTCTTTCACTATCTTCTGTTTTCAATCTATAACAAATCATACTGTAGTTTGAAATCCCGTTGACATGATTGAAATTTATCATTCCGATAGATTATTGAAACTTAATACTAATCAGACAACGTCTTCATTGCGTTAATCATGTTTGATAAATATCATGTCATGCTAAGACTCAACATTCCTTGGCACGCTATGGGTCAAGATGATGAATTGTGATAATGTTGTTTTTTTAGTTTGCGTCCATACAAGATGATGTCAACATTGTGCCATTTCAGATGAAGCATTAAATCCAAACTTAAGTATATAATTGTCTTATCTTCTTTTTCTTCATCACTTTCCACTTTCAATTTGCCACCGACACCATATATCGAAATGTTAGCACCAAAACAATAAACTCTTACTCGGTTGGAGATTTTGAACCTTATATCATACATTATTAGGCCGCAGGTAACTATAAAAACTAACTGTTACAGCCAACTTTTTGGTTCACTACCTGCACGAGTTGTTGATAAGTGTCGAGGAGTGATACACCACTGTAGTATTTATGCATTCATGAGTACAAATTGCTTTGTTCAGGATGAATTCATCCAATAAGGCCTTTAATCTTCTCTCCTGGCGCTTCTATCATTGTCTATTATGATCTAGTTTGAGATTACTTCACATGGGATATTGTGTTGTGTATATTCATATGAAACTTTCCTCTTAAAGTTTTTATATGGATTTTACTGAACTTGTTCTATTTTTTAGGTATGTTCATAACAACATTTTCTTTAGTTTTGCTGTGGACTCTGACCTTGGACATGTTACCAAAAGTCAAGAACCGATTCTTAAGTTTAACTCTCAAACCGTTGCTGAGAACTCCACGGATAAAACTTCATGTAATTCTTTGACAAGGACCTCTGATAATAAGTTGGTTGGGGCCGCTACAAACTGCAATTTGGCCATGTCCAAGAGCTCAGATGTGGAACAAAACCAAGGTGCTTCAGATATTTCAACTGATGCATCTGCTGAGGCACAGATTAGTGATAGTGAGCAGGCCACACATGCTTCTGCAAATAACGATCTTAAAGGAACAAAAGCCTACCAAGAAGCAGATGTTTCGGGACTTCATAATCTTGCAATGGCTATTGTTGATTACAGAGGCTATCGAGTGGTAGCACAGGTACACTTTAAGATCTTCTCATTAGTTATCTTTTCTTTGCATTGTTTTCTATTAGATGTTTTCTTGGATGCTTTATATCACATTTTTTATTTTGTTCTTCCTTTCTGCAAAACAGATTCTCAATGAATTCCATTTTCTTTTGAAAGATACTTGTGGATTTTCCAATTCATTGCTGGTGATTTTTTGGCTTTTGGTTATTTTGCATCGTTGCTGAATTATGTCAAGAAAGATGACTTGCAAAAAAATTTGGTGGTTATACTTTAACCGGTTTTCTTAATTCATAGGTGAAGCTTCTGTGGCTCTTATTTGTTTTAAGTTTTCTGCTCGTTGAATTTTGCATTCTTTAACACAACCATTTCGTCCACTGTACATGAAAAAAAAATCAAGCAACAAGGAAAGTAAGAAACAAAAGTCATAGATAATTGTTACCTGGAAAGACACTACACTGCCACATAATGTTGGATGTCCTGGAATATCTCGGGTGATGGGAGTTCATCATATGGTTCCTTTACTTTTTTCATGATTTACTGCCAGCTTAAGTTCATAGGTAAGTCTTGGTATATTGATATTTATATTTTCCTCACATAGAATCAGTCAATTATAATGAACATTTAGATTCTATTTTGCCAATATTTCAGTAAATCAATCGACCGCACACTGTTGGTTACCTTTTGATTTTTTTTTCTGGTTTTCAATTATATCTTTTTTATTTCTTTCGCTTTTAGTTGTATTGTTATTTGTTGTTTTGTTTTTAAACTCTTTATCTAGACTTCTTAGATTGTCTCTTCTATTGATAGAGCATAGTAAATTTTAATTGTTTCTTTGATTCCAGAGCATCATTCCTGGTATTCTTCAAGGTGACAAATCAAATTCTCTGGTATATGGTTCTGTTGACAATGGAAAGAAGATATCCTGGAATGACTCATTTCATGCCAAGGTGAATCCTTTATGATATTGGAAACAAATCTTCTTTATAATTTGGCACATAGCCTAAAACAAGTTCATAATTCTAAGGCCATTTTATTGAGATGTTTGTCTGCTCATGCATGTGTTATTTGACAACACAATCAATTCACTAGTCAAAGCAAAATACACGTTCCTCCTAGGATCACACTTGTAAACATCATTTAAACAATTGTGAATTAATATTTCCATTATCACATCATCAGCCTACCATATTCTTTTAATATTATTATATATATATATATATATATTATTGGGGGGGGGGGGGTTCTTTCTAATTAAAGATGTAGTTTGCTCTCACTATGGTGCTTCCATTCCTTGTTCCACAAACCTCTGACCCATCCTGTATTTTGGTTTCTTGTAGGTTGTTGAGGCAGCCAAACGCCTCCACTTGAAAGAACACACTGTTTTGGATGGATCTGGAAATGCCATCAAATTAGCCGCTCCAGTTGAATGCAAGGGTATCGTAGGCAGTGATGACAGGTAAGACAAACATCATGATGGGAAATGGGTGTGGGAAGGGAAGTTGTCATCAGTCATTATTCTTGCAGTGTTAGTTACTCAACGGGTATTCATAGCGCTGCATTTCTTTTTTACTAACTTTCCTCTTAGAATTGGAAGGAGTTATTTTGGTTGTTTCTATTACAACCATTGTTAATTAGGAAACTAGGTCTAGGTTTATTTATTATATATAAAGATAAATAGGAAGTGTACATTTTGTGTTGAAAACAAATGTGCATATATTTGATTGACATTGTAGATGCATAATGTGTACAATTTTCTCATGAGTTGTCCTGGGCTGTAAAATAGTCTGAAGACTTCATAGTATGTGAATACTTCGGCTCTCTCATTTCGTTTTAAAGTTCATTGGCTCCACAAATACATCAACAAGCCTCAAGTTCCTTTTTTTTTTTTTGATCTGCTAGATGGATCTTATCCTACTGTTAAAATGGGTTTGCATACACAATCCTAAATAGTTTGCCTTTCTTGTGCTTTATGTCAGCTTCTAACCACAATTCTTTTTGAGTCATGCAACAATTTTGCTAAGATAGGATAAGATGAGACTTTTTATTATAAAGATATCCATTATATATTTAGTTGTCACAAATGGGCTTGCTCGGTGTCTTAGTTTTTTGGAGAGTGTTGGAGATTGATTTGGTATTAGAGTGTCTCTATGCTAGTTTACCAAAATATGTGAATTGCTTTGTCTAGGAAACGTTATGTTTGCATGACTTATGACCCATGAACTTTAAGAATGCAATTCCTACTATTTCATGCTTCTAGTATGTGGTAATTTTCACGGTTTTTAGTTTCAATCAGTATTGTTGGACATGGTCAAAATGTTGTTATGGCTACCAGCAATGCTGATAAGGCGTTGGCATGGGTAGATATCAATATGTCATCATACGGGCATATCTTTGATGGTACTGACTGAGATAAAATTGGTCTCATGCATACTGTTTTGAATCAATTGAGAGAAGATTTTCTTCCGGTGACTCATTTATTGATTTTGCCTACCAATTAAAGGTGAAGATATCTAAGGAAGAAAGAGGAAAGGGAAACACCAACTAGAATACCAATAACAACCAAGAGGAGGGACATTAAAGTCAGAGAAATGGACATGTTTTCATTTCCTATATCTATTACACTTCTAGTTTTAATTATGCTAGTATAATTCCAACTTCTAGTGGCTAGGCAAGATATATTTATGAACAAATGGAGAAACTAGTTCCGATATGAGATGTCCTCAAAGCATTTTTTAAATCTAGATCTTCAAAAAATGTAGAGTTGACCATATTAGAATTGCACAAGAACTGATGTTTCCATCCAATGCATGACCCTTATTTCATTTTGGTGTTAGTCAAATTTAATCATTAGTCAAGATGGTAACTACATTTTTTAAATGTATTCTAAATCTTAATTCATTCGACTTAAGAGTACGTAGTCTTATATATGAAGATAAACAAGCTAGTGGAAGTTATAGTGTCAATTGAGATCAGTTAGCAAAATTGGAACATTTGATTTGGTGCTTAACCAATGTTGATACTGTGTTAGCAAGGTGAAATGCTATTGAACCCAAGCCGACACAATTTTTATAGTATCAACTGAGGAAAAGTTTGTCTCAACTGATTAATGACTCATCCTTCAATTTTGTTTGCTGGTTATAAATGGAAAGAATTAAATGGAGCACCAATAAGAATAAAGAGGAGTAATTTCAAAGTTGAAAAATTGAGATATATTCATTTCTTGTACTCAAGACTTCTAGTTCCACTTATGGCAGCCAACTCGTAGTTATTGTCCGAGATATATTTAATATATGCAGAGAAATTAATTTCTATACCACATATCTTGAGAGCATTATGTGATCTAGGTTTAAAAGATTATTGAATTAATCTCACTAGAATGTTAAAAAAACAAGGCTCTCTCATCTGGTTAATGACAGTTATTTTAATATGATATAATCATTAGTAGTTGAGATGTTTGATAGTTGTTCGTAACTTGTTTTTATAAATTTTAGTTCATTCGTCTTTTTTGTTTTTATAGGCTTACATTTGGAGCTAAACTAACTAATTTAGAGAAAACAAAGTTGAAAAAGAGGATTGTAAGACTAAAACATATTTGAGTTGATCTGATACTCTTTGAAGTGTACGGATCAGTGTTGAGTGTCAGGATGTCTAGGTATCAAACTATACTATTTCGGTCAGACATCCAAACTTTAGCTTGGAATGATAAAGTGTTGGCATGATGCTGAAACCATATAAACTGGTTGGAAATTTAAATTCTTATATGGAACAATATGTTCGGTCTTGATTATACTATAGTTTCCATTTATGAAAAGCTTATGTATTTCTTTGTTTTGAATTCTTAAGGAAGTATATTATTGCAAAATATTTTACCTGGTTCATATTTTTTTATGTTACATATCTGTTTATTTATTTATTTATTTTTTGTATATTTTGTTAGGCGCTATCTTTTGGATTTAATGAGAGTTACTCCTCGTGATGCAAATTACATTGGCACTGAGTACCGATTTTGTGTTTTGAGGCCTGAACTTGTTGCATCATTTTGTCAGGTAAAGTATTATTTGAAAAAAATGCATATTGTGATGAATTAAGAGTCTCAAGTTTAATCATTAACTTGTACAGGTTGAAGCTGCAGAGAGGTCAAGCTCAAGTTCTGAAAATACAGCACAAGCTGAAGAAGGACCAAATCACCCAGATACAATCCGTACTGATATCACAGTTCAGTTTATATGAGATGTTAAAATATTTATTCGGTTTTTTTTCTGTTGGTAAAATTTTTAAAAATAATTAGATAAATGGGCATTTGTTTCTTCTTGAGACTTGGGATAACATAGAAAGGAAACTATTGGTGAAGAAAATTGTTTTTATTGACAAAGTGTGAAGACAATGAGAATTAGCCATCTCACTAAGATTTAAAATGATACTTATGTAGGTTGGCACGGGAGATCACTTAAAAGAGGAGGAATGTACCCTTTCACCTGCTAGTCATAGTATCTCACCTGATGAAATACTTCTGAATCCAAATGTGTTTACTGAATTTAAACTGGCAGGCAACCAAGAGGTAATTTGGTTTCATATTGCTGTTTTCCCTGTGGCATATGGTTTTGACCTTATGATTTCCTCTGCTACTATTAGGAAATTGTTGCAGATGAAGCATTGGTCAGGAAAGCTAGTACTTATCTTGTTGATATAGTTCTTCCAAAGTTCGTTGAAGATCTTTGCTCGCTTGATGTCTCACCAATGGATGGTCAAACATTAGCTGACACACTCCATGCTCATGGAATTAATATACGTTATCTTGGAAAAGTATGGTTGGTTATCTAAATCTGTTGTTTATCACAATCTGTGTACTAAATATTGGTATATGTATGATCATCAGGTTGCTAATATGGTTAAGCATTTGCCACATCTATTGGATATATGCTCCCTTGAGATTATCGTTAGGTCCGCAAAGCACTTTCTAAAGGTATTTGTTTACAGTATGTTGGCTACTTTTCTTTCTCTGAGGAGGAAATGTGTTCTTGATGAATATGTATTTATTATGAGCTAGGAGTATAATCTAAAATTTCTAGTGTAAGTTTGTGAGAAGTTAATATCTCCTTTTTGTTATAATTTCTTACCAAAACCTGAATAATAACATATTATTGAAATTTCATCTGGGAAGTGGAGAACACCAGAACCTTTTTTCATCTTGTTCCTAGTTATACCCCTACTCAGACATTGTGATGGTTTTGGTGGTAATTGTTAATCAATATCTTATTTGAAAAAATAATAGAACAGTGGCTGTAGCCCGTGGATCTTTATCTACTAATTATTTTTGCCTCTAAAGAGATCTTTTATGTTTTTGTTAACAAGTTTGAGATCCACTAGAGATAGTAGATGCTGTTTACCTGTAATTTATTTTAACTGATCTCCCATTTGTTTTTTATGCATTGGTATGCCTGTGTGAATCTTTGCTCTTAATATAGTCTGATATGTTATTCTTTCTGTTTTTTGCTGATGTATTTTTCTTTATAATTGAGTTCAGGCAAAAAATGGTTCATCTTGACTAATTTTTGATGCTAATTCTTCTTTTGTGTTCCACAATTATAATTTGCTACTTTATTCATTTAACTGATAGGCTAGTTATTTTTTCTGTTCTATGGCAGGATTTACTAAGGGAATCTGAAGATCATGACCTTGGGCTGGCTATTTCTCATTTCATTAATTGTTTCATTGGGAATGTTTTACCTGTTGGTTCAAAGGGGAATTCTGACAATATGCAATTGAAAGTCCAAAAGAAAGTATGAAGATTTTCCTCATCACCTTTTCCTTTGTCTCTTACTTTAACAAAAAAGTGGTGTTATTGTTGTAAACAAAATGAAATGGATTTCCTGTGTTATTGAAACTCGTTGGATAGAGACATGAGCTCTCTGTTTGCGAGTTGAGCTGATATTCCATTTAGGAATATCAAGGTTATTCAATGTCTCAGCCATTAGTCTGTTGTGAACTTCTATTGATTCTTGCTAGAGTGGTAATTTTATAATGAGTTACCCCTAGGAATTAAAATAGGGGTGAAGAAGAAGATGGAAGTTGCAAAAGTAAAGAAGTGAGGTGATCTTTGAATTGATCGTTTGAAAAACCAGCCCTTCTGACAGCTGCTATAATTTATTTGATCATGCCTTAAGATTCTGAAAACTGCTTTTTGATGACAGGATGTTTACCTAATGGTTTAATTTCATTGGATTCGTACAATCCCTGGCAGGGACTTGATCATCACTCGAAGCACAAGTCTATGAAGGGACAAATGAGGTGGAACCATGGAGATTTTTCTAGGAAAAACCAGCTGGCACATACACTTTTAACTACTGAAGGACTATGGTCTCAAATTAAAGACTTTGCACAATTTAAATATCAGGTAGTTTAATTTACAATCTCTCTTCAGACATAAAGAGTACCCACCTAATAATGTTTACTTGTTTTTGAAGTTTGAATTACCAGAAGATGCAAGGATCCGAGTGAAAAAGATTGCAGTTATTCGTAATCTGTGCCAAAAGGTTATACATCTTTCCTTCTATCGTTAATTGATTTTGTTTATATTCTTTTCAGTAATATTTATTTTTTTCTTTCTTGAACAAACCATATACTCTTTTCTTGTCTCTCGGAAAATTATTAATTATTAAACCAAAACTCCTTGTAGTTGCTATTCTACAGTCATTTTTTCTCTCGTTGATTTGTATTTTTGTGTTTTAAACATCACTTTCTCTCATAAAGAATTTTGTCCAATTCCTTTAATTTTGATTGTAATGATTACCAGGTAAAATTATTTAAAGCTTCTCTTTATTGTTTTAAACACAATATCTGCAAATGGTTTGCTGACTGTTGAGAGACCAGCATATCATAGTCTTATAATTATTGGTTTCTATAATAGGTAGGGATAACAATTGCTGCGAGAAGGTGTGATTTTAATGCTTCATCACCCTTTCAAGCCTCAGATATTTTGAATCTCCAAACAGTGGTAAAACATTCTGTTCCATCATGTTCAGAAGCAAAGGATCTAATGGAATCAGGGAAAGCAAAGTTAGCTGAGGTAACATGCAAAAGCTTTTTTTTTTGTTGGGTTTGTCATAACACACTGGTAATTCCTTATAGTATTTTCTCTTGTTTAGGACGTATTGATGGCAATATTATCTACCTCTTTTGTTTCAGGGACTGCTCAATGAGGCTTACACGCTTTTTTCAGAAGCCTTCTCTATACTTCAACAAGTAGGCCCTATTTTTTTCTTGCCGAGTCCCGTAAATGTTTTATTTTGAAGTTTCTGCACCTTATCTATTACAGGTGACTGGTCCTTTGCACCGAGATGTTGCTAGCTGCTGTCGGTATAAATCTAATCCTTCCATATTGCTATAATGTTGCATATAACCAATAGATTTGACTAATTTAAAGAAACACCAAATATGTAAGAGTAATTGAATCTTTAAACTTTATGGTTCTTTTAAGGCTGAAAAATTTAGTTCTTCCTCAGAATTATAGAATATCTGTAAATAATTTCTTTTAGTCATTGGTAATTCATCTTGAAATTTTGAAAATATTTATCTTGATTACCTATGCCCCTATTAATTTGTATACCTTGCTATTCTTGATATTGATTTTTCTTTTCTCTAGGTATTTGGCAATGGTTTTATATCATGCTGGCGATATGGCAGGTGCAATTGTCCAACAGCATAAGGAGCTGATTATAAATGAGCGATGCCTTGGTCTAGATCACCCTGATACTGCTCATAGGTAGTGGCTTGTCCCTTCTTCTTTTGCTGTTTTGCATTCTTCTATAGTTTTGAGCCTAATAAAGATTTGCTAATTTGATCTTGATTTTTCAGCTATGGCAATATGGCACTCTTTTATCATGGACTTAACCAGACAGAACTCGCACTGCGTCATATGTCGCGAACACTGCGAATACTAAGTTTATCATCAGGGTCTGATCACCCTGATGTTGCAGCAACCTTCATAAATGTTGCTATGATGTACCAGGATATCGGGAACATGAAATCTGCACTACGGTATTTGCAAGAAGCTTTGAAAAAGAATGAACGGCTTCTCGGTCCTGATCATATTCAAACCGCAGTCTGTTATCATGCTCTTGCAATTGCATTTAACTGTATGGGTGCCTACAAACTTTCTATTCAGGCATGTATTTTTGGAAGCACACACTCTAGTAGTTGGAGATATACTGGTGCTTGCCACTAACTGATTCTACCCTTGCAGCATGAAAGCAAAACTCATGATATACTTGTTAAGCAACTCGGAGAGGAAGATCCCAGGACACGGGATTCAGAAAATTGGATAAAGACATTTAAACTACGTGAGCAGCAGGTAATTACAAAATTCCTTGGTAACATTATTATTATTGGCTACTTGAATTTGTCAAAAGATGCTACAATTAGTTGTGAGAAAGTTGCAATCGGAGCATATAATTATTTTTCTTTTGTTCATGAGAAGTCCTCTGATTCAGGCCCGATGTAGCAATTTACTATTTAATTTGCCATCTAATATAGGTGTTTTCATGTCGGTGTTTAAATGTAGAATGACATTGTGACTCTTGAAGTTAATCTTTCTGGATATATAAGTTTCCATGTCTGGCAGTTGATGTTTTAACTAATTATATACATAATTTTAAAAGCCATCATTTCTTTGATTTTCATTTTGCTCTGCACGTCGACTACATTTTCACCTTTGGAAGGCGATACTTCTCGATTTCAGAATGAACAGTGATGGTGGTGGTGGTTTCCGCTGCCCGGGGTTTGCAACTATGGTCTTCCATCTTCCCCCCTCCATCTCCCTGATCTCCCTTGCTTAACATCACACTCCTCACATCTCATCTCGGCCTCTACAACCTATGTGATCTTTGGTTGGAACAAGTTGGGTCCTGGGGCAGGCTGACAGGAGGGAGAGCGGATCGCCTTTTGCACATTTGTTGGAACAAGTTGCTTCCAATGTTCTTCATTTCCCCTCATGTCTCCTTTCATTCCTCCATTGCCAATCCTTCCACTCAATCCTTGAATTCTTCCCCCACTCATTTCTTGCTCTCCACCTTATCCTTTATCTCGCCACTACATTCCTTCACCTCCTTTAGATGCCACTGCTGTGTTCCTGTAGGTGATGACCATGAGGCCACCTGCAGTCACAGCTCGAGAGAGCGTGAATATTTGCTATATTGTGTAGAGTGCATATCCTTACTACATGTCTAAGGAGGTGGTGAAGATGAATATCATCTTATAATCTACTTATTATCGGTAAATATTCATGTTTCGAAAATTGTATACAGCAGTATGCAATTACCCACTGCATAGCCAATGCGGCTGGAGCATGTGCAGTCAACTACAACACAATAACCACCAAGCCTTATCCCACTTCAGTCATGCTAAAAAATATATTTGATAAAATGATTGGCATACATAAACTAACTATGAAATGTATATCATGTAAAGGCTTAATTGTTTGCCATTACTGAGTTTGATAATTTATATTTGTTGAGATGTTTTGAGAAAAAATGTTCCTAATAGAAATCCTAGGTACCCCCTCTACCTCTTTAATGTATTATTCCAACAAATAAGAAATTTTACTAGTAGTCCTTTTCTTGACAACATTTTATGCTTCTCAAAATATGTGGTTCTGTTCCCTTTATGTTCAGTTCTTGACTTTCTTTTGGATTGACATTTGCTTTGCTTTTTCTTGAACCAGGTGAATGCACAAAAGCAAAAAGGACAAGCTGTGGATCCAGCTTCTGCCTTGAAGGCTATTGATGTTTTGAAGGTATCTTTTTCATCTATTGATTAGACTTTAATAAGTCATGTAATCTTAAGCAAAATGTTTTTACTAGTTCCTATTTCGACAAGTTGGGTTTGTTAAACATGGTTTGTCCTTTTTCTTCTCTATTGTATGCTAACTTTGAATAGATGCGCAGTACTTATGTCTGCCGTCCAGCCATCAACTTGACCTTTCCTATAGAATGTCAATTTCCCTTTTGTTTTCTTTAAACATCTGGATTTCATTATTTGATGAAATTTAGGAGTTGTTCTAGATATTATTATTATTTGTTTATAATATCATCTATACAACTTAATATTCTTAAATTAATAAAAATAATAATTTGAACAAAGTGGCTCTCTCTGAATTTATTTACCTCAAAAGTTATGATACAGGTGTTTCTTCTGCCACTTATTATTAGTTGTTTATAGATCATGAATTAAGTTTATGGAATTTTTAGACCTTTACATTGCTCTTGAAATTATGTAGCAGTATCATCTCAAATTTAATATTGTCTTGAGAGTTAATATTCGTTATGCTGTTTTACTTGTGCTTTCTCTTTTGATCGAATCATTGCATTTGGTTTATAAGTTTAGAATCATCTTTTATGGTTGTGATTTATTTTGATCAGGCGAATCCTGAGCTGGTACAAGCATTCCAAGCTGCAGCCAAATCTTGGGAATTCCGGCAATTTGGTAAACAAATCTCTAAATGCAGCTGTGATTGGCGAGGCACTTCCTCGCGGAAGAGGAGTTGATGAGAGAGCAGCTCGAGCAGTTGCAGAAGCACGCAAGAGAGCTGCAGCCAGAGGCATCCTCGTACGCCCGAGTGCAGTTCCTACTCAACCATTACCCTCATTATCGCAACTTGTGAACATGATAAATTCAAGCACTGCTACCGATACCCCTGCTACTGCCCAACCGCAATCAAATGAAGCAACCCAAGCACAACCAAATGAACCCAAGGAGGCAGCCAATGGCGGCCCCATTCAAGACAGCTCCACGAAATCTCCCAACGCGAATGGTTCGGTCAGCAAGGATCAAGCGCCAGTTGGATTGGGGACATCGCTTGCTTCTCAAGAATCAAAGAAACAAAAACTCAAATCCAAGACAACAGTATGAAGAAACATAATATGGAGCTAGTTACTTTGCAAATCGGCCTCTTGGTTCATCGCAATTGGAGCCATACACCACCACCGAACCATCGCCAACGCGGCAATCATATTATTAACAGTGTGACGGTAGTTAGAAGCCATAAAACAGCCGAAGAGTGCCCGCCGAAGCTGGCCACTGCAATTTTTCTCCCTCAGTTTGCATTCAAAAGAATCTGTCTAAATTCAAAATAAATTCAGTTATAGGTGATACTATAAAACACTTATAATGCTTGAATTAGAATAAGTAGTTTATCAAACCCCTTATTTTGCGAATCTGTTATTTTCCAATGTAACCAGGTCTGCTCTGGTGACTTATCGTAGGAAGGATGCGCCTTTTGAGCGTCCTTAAATGTTCTTCGCCAACTCTTGTTTCATGTATGGAATTGCAGTTTACTCAATTGTGATGCTTGAGCAATGGACAATGAAACAGTAGCAAATAATGAATTAGAAAAGCTAAGTCAACAATTTATGTAATAAATTATTTGTTTGAAACAGAACTAGTTAACAAAAACAGGTAACTAGAAAAAACTTTATCTTCTCAGGATCGAAGATAATTCTGACAAATTTTTGTTCAATAAAAAACGTTGCCATTCCATGAACAAGCATCCATTTTGTCACGATAAGTTAAAAACTTAAATTAGAAACCTACTTCAGTAGCTCCTAAAGCTATAAAACCTCCTACATTTCCGAAAACAAATCAATAAAATCTATCTATATATGAGGAGAGGCCAATTCTGCATGAAGGTGACGACGCTCTATTGCTCGAGCTGAAGCAAACGGCGGCGGCGGCGGCCGAGGGGAGGCCCGCCGTGGTGGTGGATAGGGTCTGGTCCCGTCGGCACTTGTCTCGCCGACGACGATTCCGCTGCGCCCGGAGCCGCCGTCGTCGAGTTCGCGACCAACCGGAATATTCTTCGACTCTCCTCTTCATCTCCTTCCATTGCTCGTACCTTTTGTTTTTCACAAAAAAAAACAAACAAATAAAGCATCGGATGCTATCTATCGACCACGCGAAGCCACCAGCAATCTCATTTCTTACCTTGAACGAAGCTACGAGACTCCTAGCCGCCGCCTCATCCGCCGTCGACGCCGTCATCCTCTTGGCTCCTAAATCTGCATCGTATATTTATCGAGAATTAGAACAAACTAGCGATGTTCGATAAGGAAAAGAAGGCTGCGCGTACTTGAGCGAGAAGCAAAGACGTCGAGAGGCGAAGAGAGGAAGAGCACGGCCAGTGTAATCAGCCACAAGCTTGGCCTGGCCGCCATGAGCAGCAAACTTGCAATGAAGCAGAGAGACAGGAACAGGAAGAGGAGGCAGCAATTAATAATTAATAAAAGGGTAATTAAAAAAAAACAATTCTCTTCTTTTTCAAAATGCCCCTCCACAGAAAAATGAAGGGCAACACTACTACATCATTATGGGAGTGTTCTGGTGATTCTAGAAATATGTTTGGAGCGAAATGAAAATTTCCGTGATAGGAAGCAGCGGGAGAGAGAGCGCCTCGCACGTGCGCGCCGGGCATGGCACGTGGCTGTTCGTGGGAGGCCGACTGGCTTACGCGAACGAAGCATCTCCTGACGCCAGCACAGCTAGCGTTTTCTACCACACTTTCACGCGCCTGCGGCGTACTCTCAATTGTATCCTCGTTTTTACTGGATAATATCTTGGGCCCCGCCGTTGGTTTCCGTGGGTGTCCGAAAAGAGAGCCGAGCTGCTGAGGTATTCCGGTAGCCGTGGGCGTTAGTTTGGACGCATTGGTTACATCATACATGGACAATACTACCCTGGGCAATCCCAAATTATTTTTTTTTAAGTCGAATTAAATTTATAATATTTTATTATTTTCGTAGCCATCAAATCCAAATTTCATTTCAAACTAAAATCAAAATTATTTATATTTTTAAATTTCAAATCAAATTTCTTCGTTCGTTTACCACGATGATGATAATATAATTTCGTCCGAACAGAGAGTGGAATATATATAAGCGAACGACGAGTCATCGAAGCGCAACCCACAATGCTGATAATGGAAAGAGAATGTCCATGCTTTGCAAGATTAAGACGAGCATTAAATGGGAAGCACCGGAAGATTTTTCAATAGAGCCCTCTCCGACGCTCAAGTCAGAACTCTTATATTTTTCGAAGGACAACGAAGAATCAAATTTGCTATCATTTTGAAAAGCTTACTCTCTTTACCTAGATGTCAAGGCATCTTATATACCTGAGATCTTTATCACATATGTTATCATGTTCTCCTCTACGCTCCTTAATCATCGATTAATTGATAGGCATTCTCTCTTTTGGTAACGATCACTGTAATCATTAAAACCTTAATTACCGTACGTTGCGATTAATAATTACTTGATAACTTTCTTGTTTTGAAAGGAGGAACAAATATTTGAAGTTGGTCATTCTGATTCTTATGTTGATCTTTGAGCTCCATTCTCCCGAGTCAGTCTCGGAGTCTCATCTCCTAAGCTGACTTCGGGGCCTTCATCCATTCTTTCGAGATGGTCTCGAGAGTCTCATTCCCGATCTAATCTTGGGGGTTTTCTTCCATTCCTCCAATATAATCTCGGGAGTCCGATTGTAGATCTGACCTTAGGACACTGGTTCGACGGGCCCTGCCACGTAGCTTCCTCGTGCTCATCCTTTTTTATATATATATATATATATATATACACACACACACACACGATTTTGCTCTCCTGCGGACTGTGATGTGCGGACTTCCCGTGTGGACCAGACACCCAGACCGATCAGGGACTTCCCTAATCGGTCGCCGTGACCGATCAAGGAAGTCCCTGATCGGTCTGGCACCTCGATCGCGCACGCGGTCCGCACGAAGCGGTCCGCGGTCCACGGTCCACATAGAGCAGAACGCTATATATATATATATATATATATATATATATATATATATATATATATATATATATATATATATATTCTTTGTGGTTCCGTGGGCACTGGATGGCTATCTCGAGTCTTGTGTATTTTTATTTTTTAATGGATGAGGAGGCCTCCAGTTGTACTGTATTGGAAAGCCTCGACTGCTTTTATTTTTCATTCAGTAGGTGCCTCCAATTATATATATAATCTTCTCTTACCTTGCAAGATAATATTTTTGAGACTCGAACTGATGCAGATCATATTTATCATTGTGCCAACAATTGAACTGGGATTATCCAAACAGATCGCTGTAGCATCAATCAGGCAGGCAGCCCACGCAGATTAGGAGTAACAGCAATAGCATTGCATATTATTTTGGTAGTAGACGTGAAACATTCACAAGTCTAAACAAGAAGAACACAATCCAACCATAAAGAGATCAGTCTTGCTAACCTTCCTTCCTTCACCCAACAGCAGAGTCGTTGCAAGCCTCAAGCCCTTGCAGTGGGGCTCGTTGCCGACGTCTTCTTTGGCTCCTCCGCCAAGAAGCTTTCAGGCTTCCCCGTGCTCCTCGATGGCTTGTCGTTGCCTCTCTGCTCCTCCTTGCGTGCTGCGGCGGAAGCTGCCGGAGTGAACTTCCGAGCTCCGACTTCGGCCCTAAGATCCTCCAGGCCCTCTTCAGAAGAATGCTATCGGACCGCAGGGCCTCCACGTCCCTGCGAAGCAGGGCGCGGGCGCTGGCATCTGTATCCTCGGCGGCGACTGGCTTCTTCTTCTCCGTATCCGCGTCATCCGTCGAGCGTTCTATCGTGATCTTGCTCAACGACAGAAGCGGGAGCTTGCTCAGCGAGATCATCGGACCTTTTGGATCGTCGATCGCGGAGCGTAGCTCCGGCGGCACTCTAAGCCCCCACTTGAACCGGACGGCGGCGCGTTTGGGCAGGCGGAGGGATGCTCCTCGCGCTGACCTCGAAGCCGGAGAGGAGTCCGTCGATCCCGCCGCTTCCGCCGGTCGAGAGGGGGATATGTCGATTGGGACACCGCTGAGCTTCTTTCCGTAGTCGATCGGCTCGTGAGCGTGGAATTGTACGAACTCGGGATTTTTCTCATCGCAGAAGGCCGAGACCTTAACCTCCACCGCCGGAGGGGGATCGGCGGAGACGTTGACAGGCGCGGCGGCATCCACCACTTTCTTGATGGAGAAGTCGCCGAAATTGGGCTTGAGGCGAAGGGAGAAGGCGGGGCGGCCGCTCTGGAGACCGAACTCAGCGGACATCACGAGGGGGGAGTTTCCGGAAGGGGACCTAGGGTTCCGGTGCCGGTCTTGAGGATGAGGGAAAAGGGCTTTCGGTCATCGTTGGGACGGTAAGATAGGCGGAGGGAAGGACCGACGCGGAAGAAGGTGCCGAAGTCGAGGCGAACATCTTGGAAGGCGTCTCCGGCGCCGACGGCCAAGCCGGAGAGGAAAGGGAGGCCGAGGACGGCGATGGGGATCTTGGCCCGCACCAGCGGCGGCGCCTCCTCCCGGAACTTGATCGAAGCCTTCATCGACGAATCGGAGGAGGCGATTGATCGGAGCCTTCGTCGACGCGACGGAGGGGTCGATTCGAACCCTTCTTGGCCGAGCAGCACGGATCGGGATTTACTATTTTAAGTGGGGTGATTAAAAAGATGCGGAGGCCAATATTAGCCTCCTGCAGAAACTACTTACCAGAATGTTTACCTTACTGTCACTGGTCCGGGCCGGATCAAGCCCGCTTCCTGGCCCATGACTGGTAGCTTGGGTGGGATTTGGATTTTGGACGCCAATCGGGTTCTGGTCGAATCGGATTCTCAGCGTAATCGGATCCTGTTTCAGTTCAGATCCATTTATACGAAGACTTGATGTTTCACTTGAATATTCAAAATACAGCACTCTTAACCTTATAAAATATATGAAGGGGACAAATATGTCTCTCAAAGTAGGTCTCCTCCTTTCGTCTTGAATCGAAACGTCGAATCACTCTCCGTCCGATCGAACCAAAGCATCGAACCGTTACTAGAGCCCAAGACGGTCATTACATGGATCCATCCCTGACTATTTGGTGTACAATTACTAAAAATTAATCACTCACTTTGCTATTCACAAAAAGGGATGGGAGCCCACATGGAAAGGGATCTTCCTATCACTTGCTACACTAAGACAATTGCAAGCCAACTTGTTGCCATCGCCACCTCAAACTACACTCACTTCCTTTCAAGTTCTTTCTCCACTCCGACGCAACTTTCTTTCGTCGCTCCACTCAAATCAAACCGATCAATTACCACCCACTTCGAATAAGTTGCTCACACATCTCGACCGACCTCAAGCTCAATCCACTTGCCCAAGTTCCTATAGTCGTAAAGCTACTTCAACACCTTCCAAGCTTCCCAAAATGAAGTCTAAAACAATGAGAGTAGTAACCGATAGATAGAGTTTTATATTTATTACAAATTTACGAATAACACATTAATTATATTATCATTATTGTTAAAAATATTATATTATCAAGTGTCTTTTTCATAAAACCATTTTATTTATTTCTGAAATTATTAATTATTATTATGTGATAAAAGGAATTGACTTGATCAATTATATAAGTGGATGGATTCCATATGTTGGCCACATGTTTTGTTTTTTGATGTGACACTATAAGTCAAATTGTCACCATTGAGGAATAACTTTTACTTTTTTGGATCATAATTTTTTCCACTATTGATAACTTATATTGATAATTAAATTCAATTTTTGGGATTATGTTATTTTTTCTAAAGAAATTTTATGAGATGGTCATTTTCATTTAGAATTTGTTAAAATTTTACAAGAAGAGAAACAAGAATTTGTAGTAAAAAAATACATAGAATGGTTTGGAATAATATAATTTTTATAATTTCTTTGTAATAATTTGTATACAAGATAAATAGAATAAAAATAGACAATTATGATTAAAACTATTGTCTAGGATGAATATATATATATATATATATATAAGCAATTAAAAATTTTTATGGCTTATTATCTTTTATAAAGAATCTTTAACAAAATAAATTTTTAATTTTTTTCAGTAGAAAAGTTTACTATTAAATGGGATTTGCCAAGATCCTCGTATGATGCTTCTGGTACATCGCCCCAAAATAATCACATCAAATAGGAGATCTTGTTATCGAAACTAAACCTTTGTATCTTCATCCTTAATCATACTTATTCAATTAGAAAACTTGAACTAGTTCAAAACAATTATATTTAACAACTACATTATCTTCTTTTAATAAAAATAATAAAGGGCAAACTAATTAAATCCTTTCTCAAACCTTTATTTGTTCTCAAATTATTTATTTATTCTTATCTTAGTTATCGACTTGTTTAAATTCTAAGGTTTATGCATGAGCCCATTTCTTTTCTTAATTTTCGATGTCACATATTAGTCATCTTATTAGAGGTTCATAACATGAGCAAAGAGTGTACTTAAACAAGTTGGAAGAGTTTCAAAATTAACATTTAATTTCACCTTTTATAGTATATAGTAATTTTAGTTTTAAATTAATTTTATAAAATAAAAAACTTTAATTAAAACATATTATAAGATAAAATTATTAAATTAAATTAAATTAGAATTTTTTGGGTAAAAATTAAAAGGAGGCCTCTTATTATCATTTTTGTCAAAAGGATGCTTTTTTTTAATAAAAAAGTCAAAATACACATCCCTTTATATTTCCATATTTGCAATAAGGTATTAAAATAACAGTAAATTACATAAAACTCAATGACCACTTAATTTTACATGCACTCCCATTTGATTTTCTTTACATTACCCTGAAGATGAGTAAAAGAGTGGAAATTGATATACATCATGAAATTATATAAAAATAAAGAGTATAAAAGAGTAAAAATGAGTAAACATATGATGTTGGATGCACTTACATACTCAATTTAACTTATACTCAATTTCTTCATTATCACTAACTGTCGTATCCTATCGGCTGCATCAAAGAAAAATATATGGGGACACAGTAAATATATGTAGAGTATGAAATTACAAATAAGGTTCACGTATTATATAATTCATTTCTATATTTTATCAACTTATTATTGTTATACAATTACGTAATAATTATAACAATTAGCAATCATTATATAGTTGTTATATATAATATTTTTTTCTATAAAATAAAAAATTTTTAAACTAAATTAAAATTATTAAAATTCTTAATATTATAATTTAGCAATCTTATATATTTGAATAATTTATATAAAATTAAAATTAGTATTAATTGCATATAATAGAATATCTTTATATTTTTTATTATATTTTATTTTAAAATAATAAAAATGAAAAAAAAAAAAAAAATAAATGATTATTTTAATTATATTTGATATGTTGAAATAATAAATATGATGAAATGTTGTTTTATTTTTATTTTTAAAAAATAGTCAAATTCTTTATTAATCAAAAGGGTATATTTTCAGATACAAATAAAAAGAAGGTGCTTGTTGATAAATTCATAAAATATAATATTATTTAATTGCTCTCTGTCGTCCCCGAGCAGATCAGACGTTGACTGCGACGCGCTGGAAGAGACGGACGAGAAGCAAAAGGACGGCTGTCGCTCGTTGGCTACAGCGATCATCGTACGGTACGGGCGAATCGGACGGCCCGGATTTGACTGGTCTTTCGGGTTGCGGTCGTACGGACCCGTTTTCGAGGCCGTAACAGCAATTATTAGGGAAATAATGATTCGTAGTTACATTAGCTCAATTACTAAAACGTTTCCCTTTTTCTCATGCTCCAACCGTCCCATCCAATCGCAAAGCAACACCGGTACTATAATCCGTGGGACCCACTTTTGGTGCGATTTGTGTGACTAGTTTTGCGGCCGGCAATTACTCCACCTTTTTTCATAACGCCCCTCCAAAAATTAAATGCGAGTCCAATCTCAAATTAGAGAAAAATATTTCGGCTTTGTTTTTTTTATGGTCTGTATTTTATTGCCTGATAATAATCTTTATTTTTGGGTGAAAATTTAAAAAAAAGCTCCATTCTTTATTTGTATTTTTCTAAAAAAAAAATCAAAAGGTCATAATATTTAATAAAAATATAAATAAAAAGAAGAGTATATAAATGAATATTAATTTTAATTAGCATCTTATTGTTCATTTATTTAGTTAGTTATTCAGATCAACATATATTAATATAATAATTTATTAAATAATTATTTATTTTATTTTATCTCCATCAAATTTATTTAATTATCCAAATGAACGTCTTCACATTTTTGAGGTTTTTTTTGGATTTCAAATAAAATTGAAGTGGTTTTGTGTAGCAGAAAATTGAAGGGCCAATTAGAAAAAGTGAATTCCGGAGGTCACATCGAAATAATGCCACGCAGTGGGCTTTTTCTATCCGTGCAGTTCTTATATCTTGCCATCGCTCTTCGCGTCTTATTACGTTCCCTGCCACGCCGCCGCTTGCTGGATGCAAAAGAGCGGAGAGAGAGAGAGAGAGAAGAGAGAGAGCGAGAGAAGAGACAGTGAACTTTAGTCGTCCAAGTCTCCGGACTCCAGATCTGTTCTTCCTTCGATCCTTTGTGCAGCTACTTCGTTTCGGGGTGTGACTTGAGAGAGAACGGGTTCCAGCTTACGATCTGTTCGTTCGCCTAATCTATGTTGGTCTTGAGAAGCGTGAGAGTTGGGTAAGTAGAACAGGTTTTTTCCGATGTTTTTGATTGGTTTTTGAGGGAATTTTGAAGGTTTGATTTTGGTTCTTTTGCCCCTATGGTTTGCTTTGAAAAAGCTGTCTGCTTTGTTATTCTTGACGGATTATTGGGTTTGCTTCGTGCTTTTGTAGATTGGAATATGTGGAAGAATGGATCGGAGGCGGACGATAGTGTTTTGACGCAAAAGGTGGTGTTTTTTGTGAAGCGATCGAGGGGGACTTAGGGTTCGTTTAATCTGGCAGAAATGGAGGGAGAGGTCGGCGCGCAGGTCGCTCCTCCTATCTTCTTTCACCACCACCAATCCCTTCCCGCTGCCCTCCGTGACGCTCCTCCTCTCGCGAAGAAGCGAGACTTTCCATGGAAAAGTTCCGTCTTTCAAGGCAACCGACTGCCGGAGAACCAGGGGCACACGATGAGCGGTTCTGTTGCGAATCCCGCAACTAATTGGAATCCCAAGATGTGGAATTGGGACAGCGTGCGGTTCACACCCACGCCTGCGTCCGACACCGCGGACGTCATCTGCCTGGGATCTCAGTCATCTTCCGCAGCCGCTGCTATTGTCGATCAGAAGAAAGGGGACGAAAGCTCGTTACTTGGAAGAAGTATGGAAGAGGACGATGAAAGGCTAGTGCTGAAGCTTGGAGGCGGAGGATGCTTGGCAGAGGAGCCTGCTGCAAGGCCTAACAAGCGGGTCCGGTCTGGCTCGCCGGGGAGCAGCAACTACCCGATGTGTCAGGTTGATGATTGCCGCACGGATCTGTCGAGCGCCAAGGATTACCACAGGCGCCACAAGGTGTGTGAGGTGCACAGCAAGACTGCCAAGGCCCTAGTTGGGAACCAGATGCAGAGATTCTGCCAACAGTGCAGCAGGTAATTCCTTCCACCTCAAAATCTTACTTTTCAGTTTCCAGTTAGCATTAACCCGGTAAATTTTTGCTGCTACAGGTTTCCTTTTGATTTTTTTTTTTGGATATATGTGCTAAATCTGCCATGATATGCTTGGTGATACAACTTAATCTTCATGGCTAGAAATAACATGCTTATCTGCAATCGTAGATTTGCTGTGTTTAATTCATAAATCAATCAATTTTCTGAAAAACTTGTATCTTTCTGATCTGTAAGATTATGTTCTTCAGATTCCATCCTCTTTCTGAGTTTGATGAGGGAAAGAGAAGCTGTAGAAGGCGGCTTGCAGGACACAATCGGCGCAGAAGGAAGACACAACCAGAAGTTGCTTCTCCTAAGCTGCAACCTATGAACCAAGAAAATTCAGCAAGTGGGCATCTGGATATTGTTAACTTGTTGTCTATGCTTGCACGCTTGGAAGGCATGCCGTCTTTCTCGAAAGGGGTGCTAATATTTTGCTCTGTGATTTCTTTCTTTTGCTTCATGAATTACTACTGTGAATGCAGGTAACTCTCAAGACAAACTGACGAACATCCCTCTGTTTGAAAGGGACCGCCTTGTCCAGTTTATCAGTAAATTAAGCGCTTCAAATAGTGGAAACCCTTCTGCCAGATCTTTGGAGCCTGGAAGTTTTGATTTGAACGTATCTCAAGATGCGCCACTAGTCTCAATTGAGAAGTCGATTAAGGAGATTGGGGAGATAAACTCTCCGTCTGCCACCACTAAGCTACTGACAGTTTTATCGGCAGCAATAGCAGCTACTACTGCTGCTGTCCCTGCAACTCTTTCCCAAAGGAGCAGCCAAAGTAGTGGCAATGATAAGGCTAAGGTTCAAAATGTCGAACCCTCTGGGGATGCTAATTCTCACAATAAATCAACGCATATGCATTCGTCAGTTGGTGTCTTGCCAGACAACTTCATCAGCAAATCTACAGTTGGTGCATGTCACCAGATAGTTCAGCAGGCCCGTCAGAGCTTACCTTTGCAACTTTTTGGACCTGTTGAGTATGATAATCCTCCTGAACTTGGTTCTGCAATTAAATATTTATCATCTGAAAGTAGCAACCCTTTGGAAGAGAGATCTCCATCGTCTTCTCCGCCTTTACAAAGAAGTTGTTCCCTCTGCATTCAACATTGGAAGGCACAAAATATGCACAAGCACTAGAATGTAGGGAAGAAAATGCAACTGTCGAACTGAGTAGTATTAATGGTGGAAGCGCCCCGCTTGAGCTATTTAGAGTGTCAGAAATGCAAACAGAAAATGCTACAGCCCAGAGACTACCATCGTCTCGAGGTGGTTACAAATCCTCTGGTTCAGATCACTCCCCATCTAGTTCCAACTCTGATGCTCAGGTAACATGCAACCTATCGCCGATGGTCTTTCAGAACATTTTTTGCATCTTATTTGCTGATTACACTTATGACTAAACAGGATCGGACTGGACGAATAATTTTCAAGCTTTTTGGCAAGGATCCAAGTAGTTTCCCTGATACCCTACGTTCTCAGGTTTGATATCTTCTAGAATTTTCTTTTACCAACAACTCGTGTGCTACTTACATTTCCCATTGTTACAGGTATTTAATTGGCTCTCACACAGCCCTTCGGATATGGAGAGTTACATCAGACCTGGTTGCATAATCCTATCTATCTACTTATCAATGCCATCAGTTGCATGGGAAGAAGTCAGTGCCGTGTTTTTCAATTTTTCTAACTTTTAGTTTGGCGTGGAGTATACTGGAAATTTGTTGGTTTTGCAGCTTGAAGATGATCTTCTTGAACGTGTTGTGTCACTAGTTCAATTTCCTGAAACTGATTTCTGGCGAAATGGAAGGTTCTTACTTCGTACAAATCGACAATTAGTGTCACACAAGGACGGTATGATTTTTCATTAATACTGTTATGTAACACATTCTTTGTTATATGTTTCAGTAGTTTAAAGGTTCAATGGGGAGTATATATGTTGAAGGAATAATATTTTTGGACTGCAATTATCTTCTCAAGTAGATGATCATATCATACCTATCTATTGCAGCAAAGATCCGCATATCTAGGACTTGGAAGGCATGGAGTGCGCCGGAGTTGACATCTGTGTCACCGGTTGCTGTTGTAGGTGGCCAGAAAACATCCCTTCTTCTGAAAGGTCGCAATTTGACTGTTCCTGGAACCAAGTGAGTTGAGCACTGCAATGTTTGAAAAGAAATGCTTGTACCATCTCACTTATATTGCTCATATGTTTCTTTCATTTCTATAGGATTCATTGCACTTATATGGGTAAATACATGTCAAAAGAAATTCTCTGTTCGACATATCCTGGCACGATATATGATGATTCTTGCGTCGAGAGGTTTGACTTCCCAGGAGGATCTCCTGAAGGATTTAGTCGATGTTTCATTGAGGTAGCCACATTAATGTGGAATCCACTTGTCAAATTCAGTAGCTTCCCCTCTTTCTAGTTGGCATTTAAATGTAGAACCCCCACTTCTCTCAACTGATATTCGAATTGCATGACCAGGTGGAAAATGGTTTCAAGGGGAACAGCTTTCCCGTCATTATTGCCAATGTTAGCATTTGTCAGGAGTTGAGAACCCTTGAAGCAGATTTCGAGGATGCTCTGCTATCAGATGTCATCACAGAGGAACAAGTTAGTAATAGTCCCTGTTACAGGTCGAAGGAGGATAGTCTGCACTTCCTAAATGAGCTTGGTTGGCTGTTTCAAAGGACACAAAGATCATCCAGTCTCTCCTTTTCTAATTTCTCAAGTTCCCGGTTGAAGTACCTTCTGACCTTTTCAGTCGAACGAGATTGGTGCACTCTTATTCAAGTTCTTTTGGATATTCTTGAGGAAAGAAGCTTAAATGATGATGCATTAAAACTGGAGTCACTAGAACTTCTTTCAGAAATTGACCTATTGAGCCGAGCAGTTAAGAGAAAGTGCAGAAAAATGGTAGACCTTCTCATCCAGTATTATGTGATTCAAGGGAAAGATGCGACAAAGGTGTATCTTTTCTCTCCAAGCATGGCCGGACCAGGTGGGATTACCCCATTGCATATGGCTGCATCTATGCAAGACTCGGAGGATTTGGTTGATGCACTCACTAATGATCCACAAGAAGTAAGCTTCTCCTAAATCTTACTACCTCCCATTCTTAGAATGCAAAGGTTCTAGCTGCATTTTCTCTATTAAATATATACTTCCACGTCTACTATTTTAAAACCTTACCGGCATTTTCTCAATCTGTTGGTCTCTGGTTTTGGTAGATTGGGTTGAAGTGCTGGACTTCGTTACTCGACGAGAATGATCGGTCCCCATATATGTATGCATTGCTGAGGAACAATATTTCCTATAACAATCTGATATTCAGGAAGCTCAGTGACAGGACAAATGGCCAAGTGACAATTCCAGTAAGAGATGGAGCAGTCGTAAGAGGATCAAGCACACAGGGTGCCCAAACTGTGCCGCCGATTTCTTGTGCTCAATGTGCCATGATCGGGGCTAGACAGCTTAGGCGATCCCCCCGGACCAAGGGGCTTCTTCAGCGGCCTTATGTTCACTCAATGCTTGCAATAGCTGCCGTCTGCGTCTGCGTTTGCTTATGTTTCCGAGGTTTACCGCATACTGGATCAATAGAGCCATTCAAGTGGGAGAATCTAGACTTCGGCCCAAGGTAGCTGCCTAGGAGTTAATTGTACAAATTCAAAGAGGCTAAATAACGGTCACTGTATATTCCTTCCACGAGGCACCTTTAACACTGCTCAACTCCTTCAATGCCCTTGTGGGTTTAGTAACAGGAGGCGGCAAAGAAGAGCAATGCAAAGCCTTGCTCGAGCATTTCCTGAGTAACCAAAGGAGGGAATTTTGGTAAGAAGGAATGCAAAATAAAGGCTCCCCCAGACTTGATGTGTGAATAAAGGAGCACAGAATGATGGCCTTTGTGGATCTATATCCACTTTTCTTTTTCTCACAAGTTGGTAATTGTTGTTTTTGGAGACTTCATCAGGGAAACAAGTCCATGAGTTGTATCAGCAACAGATGAGTCAACAGATAGGCACTGATTATTCTTTGCTTTAGCTTTCAGAAAGCATTTATCTGGTGACACAGCAGGAGTTGAGTTGGTGGGCAACTGATACACTACACATCTCTATCTCCTTTTGCATCTTTGTGTGGATGAGTGCTGTGCTGTGCCTGCTTTGCCCTGAGCCTTATCTGTTGGCCAGTTGATCATTGGTGGCACTAGAAAGTTGGTGGATTGGGGGAAAGAGAGAACATGTGTAGGGCCATGGCCATGGCCGTGGCTCTTGAGATCATCAATGGTTGGAGGTACAACTGCTCACCATGCTTTTTTCACGTTTTGTACTTTTGCAAAAGAAATAAATGTCCAATGGAGAAGAGAGAATTGGTGTTGCATGGTGAGAGGAGAGTGTAAAGAAAGGTAAGAAGTCATTGCTAATATTAAAATGACAATGAGAAAGTGAGGTTTCACTGTGTCATTTCTTCACTTTGTACCTTTTTGTTGTTGAGAACTCAACGAGAGTAGGCTTGTTTTACATCTTGTGCACTTTTTTTTTTTATTATGGTTAATGGAAAATCTCCAATTAAATGATCTTAATGACTTCACTTGTATTCTTTACTTCATCCTTGTTGGTTGAGAACTCAACAGTAGTTATTTTACAGCTTGTGCACTTTTTTTATTTTTTTTTTTTTTTTTTTTTTTTTTTTTTTTTTTTTTTTTTTTTTTTTTTTTTTTTTTTTTTTTTTTTTTTTTTTTTTTTTTTTTTTTTTTTTTTTTTTTTTTTTTTTTTTTTTTTTTTTTTTTTTTTTTTTTTATTATATTATCTTCATTTACGAAAGGGAGCTTGACGCAACGGTAAAGAAGGGATAGGATAGAAATCAATTTTCAACGAATACATACACCGGAGAAAAACTTTTCTCGCCATTTAATCATTTGACGGTTAATTATAAATTGATCATGTGATTTATTTCCATTCACATTATTCAGAGTGAAACTTTTCTTGCCACCTAATCATTTGACGGTAAGTTATGTGATTTATTTTCATTCATATTATTTGGGGATGGACATAATCACCTTTTACTACAATAAACCGGATGCAATTCTCAAATTTGAAACTCTTTCACCCATTCAAACTACTACCATGTAAAATGATAAGTACCTTTTAGATCTTCGAAACTACTATATTGTTGTTTGAACCATTAATAACAAAATTATCTTCAAGAATCATAAGCCAATAATTGAAAAGACAATCAAACAAAAGAGAAAATAATTAATCATGTTCTTATTTTGTTCTTGATCGTTTAGATTAGAGTACATATTAAATTCTTTAAGTATGAACCACTATATAATTACAAAATAATTCATTAGGACGAAGTATCTGAAGGGAATACGATGCATCTAATTAAAACCGAACGACACATCTAAAGGTCAAGTTATCATCAAAATCACTACTAAATGCATATCGATTTCGAAAAACTTCTGCAGGAACTACTAAACGCAGCGGAAAATCTTCTGCAGGAGCTTACGCAACAATCATAGTCTCTCGTCGGATAGGGAGAAGAGAAGAGAAAAAAACTTAAGAACTCAACATGACCCAAATATCTTTTAGCCTTCTTATACAGTCAAGCTTGGTAGAAACCATTTCCTTATTGAGCCCGCAATGGGTTGTCATTGTCTCCACGGGAAGGACTGATGGTTAGGACATGAGTATTGTCACTTTGAGATATGGGATCAAAACTTGACAAAACCAGTGTGTCCGTCCTCCCCACGCGCTAACCACAACATCCGGACTAGTAGCTCTCGTGATTTACCTCTTCCGTGTTGACCCTAGAACGGATTGACGTGAGCGTTGGGATGAGCGAATTATCTTTTACTACCGTAATGGGTTACCCTCGTACTGAGTTAATAAGTTCTATACATATAATCCACATTCAATAATTTAAACTCATAATTAACAATGCATTAGATCACTTCAATGAAAGTATGATGCAAAAGGTTACAACTACATATGTAATTAATCATAACCTACTTCATTAGACAATATTCATACATCAAATTGACAACGTATACGATATAGATCAAATCAAATTCATTCATTCAGTCTTAATTTAGGTTTACTGTGGTTCAAACTTCAAACCAAATAATAGTCGAACCACATTGAAATAGCCTAAGACTCGATTTTTGGGTCAAACCACTTTTATTATGTAGGCCAAACTGAAATAACTTGCAGGTTGAGCCACTTTCCTATGCGGGTTAAACCATACAACATTGGCGCAATGGAAGAGAATGGCCTCCTTGTTAAGAGGAAGACACCTACCTTCTTTTCTTTTCGTCGGCCATGGTGACATCGCGTTGATATAGCCGTAAAGGAGATAGAGAAGAAACATTTCTCTTCTTCTTTGGCTATAGCGGCCTTGTGTCGATGTAACCATGAGAGGTAGATGATGAAAAAACACTTACCTTTCTCTTTGTCAATTGGGGCATTGTGTTGATGTAGCCATGGGAGGGAGATAGAAAAGAACAGCTAACCTACTTCTTCGGCCACGATGATCTTGCGTTGATGTAGCTACGTGAGGGAGATGGAGAAGAGCGATACTCATCTTTTTCGTCAACGATGGTGGCCTCGTGTTGATGTAATCATGGAAGGTGTAAACTTATATTTGATATTCAAAATGCCTGTGTACTTGAAGTAACCTCCCTCTATATCCATGGGATAGATTCTAGGAAGGCTGTTAAGGTAGTAGATCTACCTTTTTTATATTTGATATTCAATATCATTCGACATTGAAATGGCTATTTGATTATATAGTTGCGATAACCTAGCAATGGTGTAAGAATTAGGATTTGATGGCAATTGAAAAAGAAGAGAAATACCAAACTGGCAATCATGTTAACTTAACGAAACACACCTAGTGATGAATTGCACTACTTGAAACTCATGAGATTCACAATGCTAAAATGAGTCTCTTCTCGAGGAGACTAAAGCATCCCAGGGTTGAAAATTTCCAGCGAAACACAATGGATTCCATTCCAAAGACTACTAGCTAGTCATTTGTAAGAGATGGAGAATGCATTAGTTTCGGAATGGGGATTGGTTGTCGAAAGGCAGTTCGATAGATGTGGCATTACCATAAAACTCTTCCAAGTTGTAGAAAGCTCGCTGCTGGGGAAGAAATATGTGGACTACTACATCACCTGAAGGTTTAACGAGAAAACAAGTAAGCGAAAAAGAAACCTTTCCGTAAAAAAAATTAAACATGGGTTAAGATAACATAAATGACAAATAAAACTTCAAGATGGTCTACACGATTTAGTTCCCCTATATTTATTCGATAAAACTTAATCCACCTTTGGTTTAATCTCTTTGATGTTTTACATGGTATCAGAGTCGTTCCTCATCTAATCATTGATAGGAGACCGCACACATGACCTCCTCGACCTCTCAGACCTTTCATACTTCCTCTTTATCCTTCATGCTCGTCTCCGCAACTCTAAAGAAGCTCCACCTAGTCCTTCGTCGTAGTCCATGCCACCCGCAACTTGACTTCATGCTCTGTCATAACACCTCACATCATCCACCAAGGCATCCTCTTCATCGCAACCGCCTAATGTGACTACCTACTCTATTGTGCACTGCTAATAGCGATCTATACCAACCAATATGTGCCTTGAGAACACCTCAACTCGTGTCATACAAATCGTTAAGTCATCCAACTTGAGCAGAGAATTGATCAATGTCAAACCATCCAAAGTGTCTCTCGTTGTTGCCCGTTCACCAATCATCCAGGCAAAAAAAGGACCAGAGTTCTTTTGATGTTGCTTGCCTAGTACCATGTTGTTAGAAGTTTCGAGGATTATATTTCCGCTAAGAGTTTTTTTTTTCATCTACAACAGAGAACCCTTCAGCTACAATCTATTTCTTCAAATGAACACCAGACAAACATCTTAAACTAACTTTATTAAATTACAACATAAATTCAAGATTATCTCAATCAAATTTTGACCGAGTCTATACAACTTAATCCTCCTTGATTTAGTCTATACGACTTAATCCGCTGTTGATTAGCCTATTGTATTAACCAAATCTGTATAGAATTTATTCGTGTAGCTTGTACCATAACATATTTATTCATTTTTCTATTTGTAAGTACAATATTTCATTTTCCTACAATACAAACTGTATCTAAAGTAGATCAAGTAAAATAATTCAGAAAATAAATTCAGATGCAGAATGGAGTTAAAGACACATAAAAGAATAGATTTTTTTCAAGACCCATCGAATGATGAATCACATACAGTCAATGCAACAGACTTACCAAAGTCTAGTAAAGTCCACGAGTTGGGCTTCGTATCACCAGAGGCAATTTTGTCAAATTGCTTCTCGGCTGTGTCTCGTATCCTTGACCTAAATTACACAACGCCAAAAAATGGTCTAAGAACCAGACAAAAATATTATTGTTTGCAGCGTAACTTGATTTACTTAGATGGCACACTTTTTGTTCTTTGATGAGTAAATTATAGAGCGTGAAAACTAGATGGCACAGAATGTTGCAAATACTCTACAAGGAAAAAGATATGTACCCAATTGCATCAATTTGAGGACGAGAAAATGCTGTAACAATGATAAAGAATCGAGTCCAATACACCAGCGGCTTCACGAAGAGAACACGAATATCAGCAGCTTTTACATCATTGGCAACTTTAGCTAGAGTCACAGCAACTGCAGAAGTGGCATTTGTTTGTCACTGACAAATCATCTACACACTTGAGGTAAAATACAATTTCACACAAATGCAACAAACTGAATCTGCTATAACATGTTCCTGGTTTGAGATAGGTTCATTACATTAACACGGAAAGTAACATGTGCTGCAGGCTGTAGTGTAGGTGCTACTTGGAGTTGGTCACATGTTTCTTCGCCATCAATGGCACTTAACAAGAGCATCTAAATACAATTTTAGCAAAATTAAGTAAAATTTGAAGAAAATGTAGTTGAAACAACCAAAATTGCAAACATTTCTAAGGAAAAAAAATATTCACTGATTAGCTAATGAAGCCTGTGGCATATCTCAACTACTATAACTGGAGTCAATTTACCCAACATAAAGTTTGGAATACATCAAGTCAATGCATAAAAAATATTAAAGAACAGATTTCTGAATCAATTACATTCACATATTTCAGAGCATAGGTTGTGCAATTACTAATGGTTGCGAGCCTCTAAATCATATTGATGCACTTCAGATGTGGATCTTTTGAATGATATCTCTTAATATTCAACCGTGCTTTGCTAATTTAACTGTACATCTTATGCTTTATAATTTCTTTTGTCATAATTTCATTGCCTCCAATTAGAAAGAAAAAATAGCTCTGCCAATACATGAGTGCAAAAACACTTCAGCTTCACCTAACCTAACAACTAATTAGTCTAAGATCAACATAGACTAGTAAAAAAAAGGTTGTGATCTTAAAAAAAAATAAATATGGTCTAATATCAACGTGATCTTAAAAAAAATAAATATGGTCTAATAATTACTAAGGATAGCTAGAACAATCTATTATTGTGATGAATCAAATTAGGAGCATAGCAAAATCCAGCATTAAAAAAAGTTGAAAGATTGAAGCATCTAACAAACTTCATGTTATGAAACACGATGATCCTAGTCTCTGTCAACTTAAAAATCCGAGCCAACTGTGCTACGATCTCTTGTTTTTTTCGCAATGTGTGAAAAACTCAAAGATAAGCTACAACTGGCTCAGACAAAAGTTGAATGAGATGGGATTTACAGGACAAGCTTTCAGCATCATCATCTGCCTCCGAAATTGGGCGCTTTTGGTCGGTGCTTCTATATACCACCTTTCCATACTTCTTAAACAAATCGTCGAACATGTCGTCTGTGTCATCTCCGTTCACTCTCTGCAAGGAACGCACAAGGGATCAACCAAAAATGGCAAGACACAGGAACAATCTTTCACATTGCGGACTAAAAAATAAGAAAGATCACTCTTTTTGCTCGTTTCGACGAGGGAGGAAAGGATGAGAGAGTAGAAAAAAGGGGCGTACGTGATCGGGATGCCTCTGACAATGAATGGTACGGAGACAGAAAGGAAAGTGTCGGTTGAGCTTGAGGTTAGGGCATCGCCTCCTCGTTGTCACCGCCGGCGCGGCCCAAAACGAGTCGAGGGCAGGGATCTGATGGATCTGTGCGGAGGAAGGGAGCGGAAGCACTGCTATTGCCTGCATACTGTGCCGTGTTCGATGGTCGACTTCCAATTGTTCGGAAGAGTGGAGGAGGAGGAGGAGCAGGCGCCGGCAGAGGCGACGCCAGCAACCGCGGAGGCGGCGAGGATTCAGGAGGATGAGAGAGGAGACGGCGAGTTCACGGATAAAGAGGATAAGCGAAAGCGTTTAAAATATCTCTAATATATGAAAATATTCCTCAAATATCTTCCAATTATTACGAAATTTAATGTCAGAAATTAATTCGATCTAAAAATTTTCTACCAAAAACTCTTTTATTTTGCTAACCATTATTTTAATTTACATAATAATTGATGCGTCCGGGTAAACTCGGCCGGGTCGTAATCCTCATCTACATTCGAGCACGGTCCGACACTGGTAGTAACGGATTCACTAGCAAGGTGATTGAGTTTCTAATAATCTATTTAAGAAGGAAATGATAAATTACTAGAGTCATTAGTAATCATGGATCCATCTTTTAAAAATTAATAGTAACGGATTCAGCAATTATAATCTATCTGTCTAAATTTTTTTAATAAAAATAAAAGAAATTCTAGTGTTGGTTGCAAAATTTATTTGGAAAATTTAAAATAGATTGGGCGTATAATTACATGTATAAAACAAATTAAAATGACCGAGGCTAAAGTCAGGTTGGCTAATACCTCCTTTCATCCTTGTTCTTTAGAATTCAATCTGCCCCCGGGGCTATGGTGCAGCGGTAAGGTCACTAGTTGTTAACTCATGCATCCGCGGTTCGATCCCTAGCTTCCCTAGCTACGGCGCATTTTGCAGGAATTTTTCCTCCAAATGGGACGCGAACCCTGGGCCGCTGGACTTCTAGACTGGCCACCGCGAGCGCTTTCCGATTTACCCTGGTGACCGGTGGGAAACTTCCGTAAGATCGGGCCGGTCACCCCAGGTTCAATTTGTCTGCTGCCTGGTTCATCATTTTTTTTTCTTTAGAATTCAATCTAGTCTTCACGGGATAAAATAATGACTAACATATACAATGTTAATATCTTGAGATCTGGGGATCGAAGCATGACAAAGCTAGTGTGCACATCGTCTTCATTCGCTAGCCACAACATCTGGACTACTAGTCTTTATGATTTACTTTCTCTGTATTGACCTTGAGACGAATTCACAGAGACATGTGAGTGCTGGGGTCAATAAATCACCTTTTTGCCATCTTTAGAACCAGATCTCTCTGGGCCGCTTGGCTATAACAATTCTCGAACAAGGATGGATACTCATTGAGTGATATTTCACCGGCTTTAACCACCGACAATTCATAATAGGCGTAGCATAAACCCTAGCGAAGCAACCCACGCATAAGGCAATACTTAACTAAGAAGTGACCGTGTTAGATATAAGGCCTGACCGTGTCAGATGTATGTCCCGATTATTGTTGCCTCTTGCACCCTACCTTCCTTCGTGCGATCAGCTAATTGGTGGCACTTCGCTCGTCTGGTCTGTGACTCACTTGGTTGTCTGTAGAGCTCACGTGACGAGCAATGATTCGCTCAAGAAAAATTTTTAATGAAAATTTTAAGAAATGATGTGACTTTATATTATCATTCGGACATCATCGACAATCTCTGGCCACCACTCTGAATTAAATTATTCGATGAACCCATAAAAGATCATTACATATAAAATACCACATCATTTTTTAAATTTTTTCTAATGATTTTCCTCAAGGAATCCCACTGATCATCTTCCTTGGTCTTTCGGTGGCAGTAGGTAATTGATATTTGTCTCTAAGTAGAGACTGCTCTTCTCCCTTCCAGCATTCTCTGCTCTTTCTAACGTACACACAAGCTTCCACTCTTTTAGCCATGAGTTGAATTAACTGTCTGAGGGGTCACGCCCCCAACATTGTCCGTCATTGGCGGGGTTTTAGTTGGTAGGATGTTGAGATTCGACCGACCGGAGGAAGGCCCTGAGCGCGAATAATGACATCATCAATATTTTTAGAAAAATATATATTTTAAAAGTTTTTGAGGTACATAATTTAAATTATTCTTTTGTTTCTCACTTTAAAAAAAATATCATTAATCAGTGGAAGAGAGTAGAAATTGGAGGCGGTTTCTTCATGTTTCCACAAATAGAACAAACCTTTTAAATAAACAAAAATGGCAGCAGAATACAGTTGCCAATTATGTGGAATTTGGCGCCATGAACAACTAAATTTAACCGTTTTTTCCTCTCTTCCTTCCCGCCCGACACCGGGAGGGGATCGGAGAGAGGCGCATGCGCCGCCGGAGAATCGAGTCGATGAGAAAATTGGAGGCAGTAGATTGGTTCCTCTTCCTCGTCGTCTTCGTGGCATGCGCTGTGGAGTCGGCGCGGCGGCGTCTGCGCCTTTCGTTCCTGCGGACAGCTTCCTGTTCGACTGCGGCGCCACCTCCGGCGCCGCAATGCCTGACGGCCGAGTGTTCATGACCGACGAGCAGACCTCCCCGTTCCTCTCTGCCTCCGATGAAGTCCGTGTCTCCGTCCCCTCCGCCCCCGGCGCCCCCTCCCCTCTCTACCTCTCCGCCAGGATCTTCCATGGCGAATCCGCCTACAGCTTCACCCTCACCCGCCCTGGTTGGCACTGGATCCGCCTCCATTTCTTCCCCCTGGACAACTCCGATTCCGATCTCACCGCCGCCGTCTTCTCCGTCTCCACAGATGATCTCGTCCTCCTCCATAGCTTCTCCATCGACGACCACTCCGAGTGGGTCCTCAAGGAGTACCTCGTCAACGCCACCAGCCCCAGCCTCACCCTCCGCTTCTCCCCGCTCCACGATTCCGTCGCTTTTGTCAACGGCGTTGAGGTCGTCTCCGCCCCCGACGCGCTCGTCCTTGACACCGCCTCCACCATCGCCCCTGTCGGCGACATCGTTGGCCTCTCCCTCTACGCCTACCAGGTGGCGTACCGCATCAACGTCGGCGGCCCGACCATCACCTCCGCCAACGACACGCTCGGACGCTCCTGGGCTCCCGACGAGCCCTTCCTCCAGTCGCCGGGAGCCGCTGAGAACGTGTCCGTCTCCGCCGGCATCATCAAGTACCCGGAGGGCGTCTCGCCGCTCATCGCGCCCAACTCGGTCTACTCCACCGCCGTCAATATGGGAGACGCCGAGGTGCCGAATCCCAACTTCAACGTGACGTGGCACTTCGCCGTCGACCCCGCCTTCGCCTACTTCCTCCGCCTCCACTTCTGCGACATTGTTAGCAAATCCCTCAACGACCTCTACTTCAACGTGTACATCAACGGCCAGATGGCGATATCCGACCTCGACCTCTCCACGGTCACCGGAGCGCTCGCTACGCCGTACTACAAAGACATCGTCGTCAATGCGTCGGTAGCGACGGACCGGATCACGATCCAGATCGGCCCGACGAAGGAAGGCACTGGCAGAGTCGATGCTCTGCTCAACGGCGTTGAGATTCTTAAAATGAGCAACTCCGTGAGGAGCCTGGACGGAGAGTTCGGCGTCGACGGTTCGAAGGTCGACGACGGTGGCGGCAAGAAATCGAAGGCCGTGGTGGCGGCGGTCGGATTCGCTATGATGTTGGGCGCTTTCGCCGGCCTTGGCGCGATGATGGTGAAATGGCACAAGCGGCCGCATGACTGGGAGAGGAGGAGCAGCTTCTCCTCCTGGCTGCTGCCTGTTCACACCGGGAACACCAGCTTCGTGTCGTCGAGCAAAGGCTACGGCTGCGGCTACAGCACGCACAAGAGCAGCGGCTTCACCTTCTCCTCCACCGCCGGCCTCGGCCACTACTTCTCGCTGGCGGAGCTGCAGACGGCGACCAAGAGCTTCGACAAGAACGCGGTGATCGGCGTCGGCGGCTTCGGAAACGTGTACCTCGGCGAGCTGGAGGACGGCACGAAGGTGGCCGTGAAGCGAGGAAACCCGCAGTCGGAGCAGGGGATCAACGAGTTCCAAACAGAGATCCAGATGCTGTCGAAGCTCCGGCACCGGCACTTGGTGTCGCTCATCGGCTACTGCGATGAGAGCTCGGAGATGATCCTGGTGTATGAGTACATGGCCAACGAGCCCTTCAGGGACCACATTTACGACCATGGCTTACCTCCCCTGACTTGGAAACAGAGGTTGGAGATTTGCATCGGGGCGGCGCGGGGGCTGCACTACCTGCACACCGGCACGGCGCAGGGGATCATCCACCGCGACGTGAAGACCACCAACATCCTCCTCGACGACAGCTTCGTGGCTAAGGTGTCGGACTTCGGGCTGTCGAAGGACGCGCCGGGGATGAACCAGACGCACGTGAGCACGGCGGTGAAGGGCAGCTTCGGCTACCTCGACCCCGAGTACTTCCGGTGCCAGCAACTGACGGACAAGTCGGACGTGTACTCCTTCGGCGTGGTGCTGTTCGAGGCGCTCTGCGCGCGGCCGGCGCTCGACCCGGCGCTCCCGCGGGAGCAGGTGAACCTGGCGGAGTGGGGGCTGCAGTGGAAGCGGAAGGGCCTCGTCGAGAAGATCATCGACCCCATCATCGTCGGCACCATCAACAAGGACTCGCTCAACAAGTTCGTCGAGGCCGCGGAGAAGTGCCTGGCGGAGTACGGCGTCGACCGGCCGACCATGGGCGACGTGCTCTGGAACCTCGAGTACGCGTTGCAACTGCAGGAAGCGAACCCACCGGAGCCCGAACAACAGCAACCGACGTCCAAGGACGACAGAACGAACGCGGCGACGCCCATCAACCAGTCTCTGGAGAACTCAAGCACGGAGATGGCGAACGAGCTCTTTGCGCAGCTCGCCGGAATGAAAGGACGGTGAAGGAGCGGAATGAGCATCGGCGCGTCAACTGTGTAACTTGATCTTTCGTTTCTCTACATCTTAAAGTGTTCCTGCAGGGTGACTGACATGGTTGGATTTAATTGTTTGTTTGTCCCACTGAAATACATCCGACCACCCATCGCAGAGTTGATCGAACCGTCCAATTAAAATTTTTCACCGATGATAAATCAAGAAGCATAAATTAATTTTTCTAATGTCTAATACGTTTTTTTATGAGATTTAAATTTTTATTGTCTAAGATGTTGGCCTCACTTTTTATGGTTACACTATAGACTCGAGGAGATTTACTGAAATATATTTTTAATTTTTTACATATGGTTATATATTGATTCTAAATACCTCGTACATTCATTTCTCAGTCATTTATTAGAATACATGACGATAAAAGTTAATAACATCTACTGCTCACAATTTATTCCTAGATATTATGAAAAAGGTAAATTATAAATAACTACTAACTCAAATAGTGACGAGGAAGGATAGAAACCTAATTACTAGTCCGAATTCGACCCCAAAATAAATAATTATTAAGCGGTGTTTCAACCAGGAAAGTTACAATTTCGAAGTAAATTGTCAAAGATTTTTCTTATTAGTTTAATAGTATAATTGGATAATTTTCCACAATAGTTTCTAAATAGAAATTGACTTAAAATTTAACTTTGGACTTGTTGAGATGACCTATGTTGATAATCTCATGAGCAAGAAGAAAAAGTTCTTTGGAAAGTTGGGATACTTGGAAGACTTGACCGAATTGAGTTGGTTTGAGGCCGAGCTAAGCTATCTGAGTCCGAACTGAGCTGTCTGAGTCTGAACTGAGTTGTCCAAATCCAAACTGTGTTGTCTAAGTCCAAATTGAGTTGTCTAAGGTAGAGCAGAACTGCCCAAGGTCGAGTAGAGATTCCTAAGGGCTAAGGCCGAGCTGAGTTGCTAAGGTTGAGTTGAATTGCCCTAAGCCAAGTTGAGATGCCCAAGGCCGAGATGATGATGCACTTGGATGAGCTGATGAGTGCCCAGTGTCGAATGATTCTTGTCGAGATCGAATACTCCTTTCGAGTCTGAGTACTCCCGAGTCAAATGAGGTGAATTGACTAAGTGCTGAAGCTGAGTTGCAAAGTGTTTTGGCTGAGTTGTCGAGGCCAAGCTCTCGAGTGCCAAGGTCGATCTCCCGAGGTTGAGTTGCTGAGGTAAAGATATTTCGAGGCCTGCGATCAACACAATTTCCACAAATTCGTCATTTTCTAGCAGTGCTTTGAGGTTAATGAACGTTTATATTGTTGAGACAATCTATGGTCCGGAGTGACTAAGTGTTTTGATATTTAGGTAAAGGATTTAAGTTAGGTTTATACTTGTGTTCTTATATGTGTATGTTGAGTGTGTAGGTTGTACAAGTTATACATATGGACTTGACTGGACAGTCTCGGTAAGGTGAAGGGTGGCATGGAGACAAGCTGGAGGCTTGTGTGCACCCGAGGGACCTTGGAGAGCAGGGACGATGAGCTGATGGGCGCGAACTTCGAGGCATACATGAAGGATGACATGGAGGCAAGCTGGAGGATTGCGTGCATCCGAGGGACGAGAACCGAAGATGAAGAGGGCGCGAAGGCAATAATCGAGGCTGCGGATGAGGAGTCAGTCGAGTCGTGAGGGTACGAGTGCTGTGTGATTGTGCTCGGGGAATCCTAGGGGTCGAGTGCTGAGAGAAGTGTACTCGGGAAGAGAAAACCCTAGGTGTGTGAGTGGGACAGTCGACTGCCTGGGAAACAGTCGACTGATAAAACTCACAGAATGATTTCGGGGCTGGACCAGTCGACTGGTAAAGTGGCAGTCGACTGGTAACCCCGAAAACTAGCCGTTGGCCTAGCCGTTAGTTAGCAATTAAGGCTAGACCAGTCGACTGGTAAATTGACAGTCGACTGGTGGCGAGGGTTTTAGCCCGAGTCCTATTTAAAGAGGACTTCGTGGTGGCTGAGATTCTTGGCGAATCTTGTCTTGGTTAAAGGCAAGATAGTAGCCTTTGTGCTTAGTGGTTTGCTTGGGATTGTGGCGAGGTTTCACCACCCACAAGGAGCGACGAGAGCTAGCCGGAGGTTATCCGGGGAGTAATCCACCGACGGATTCTTGGATTACTCACCCGTCCGGGGTGGATACCAAGTAAATCTTCGTTGTTACCATTGGTTAGTATTGTCTTATTATTTTTATTGTATATTCTGCTTGCGCAACTAACCGTGTATGAAGAAAGACATCGAAGAATCGCTATTCACCCCCCCTCTAGCGTACGGAAACTGTTGGTGCCTTGGTTAGTTTTGATGTGATCCACCAAGTTAGTTAGGTCCTGGTTGGTTTTAATCCCTCTGCTAAGTGTGTAGGAACTTAGGTACGGAGGAAGTCAAGCGTAAGACGCAGTGGACGAGAAGAATTGCGCGGGGAAGTGAGCCGACGGGCTCAGTACAATCCGAGGGACGCGGAAGCTGCGGAAGAGTATACCGGTGGAGCGAGAAGGACGTGCACGGTGTCCGAGAAACGAGAAGCCGGGAGGAAGGACGCTCGAGGGGCGAATAGTAAAAGCTTTTAAATAAAAGCTTTTAAATAAAAAGCAACGTTTAAAAGCTTTTAAATAAAAAGCAAGGTTTAAAAGCTTTTAAATAAAAGCTTTTAAATAAAAAACAACGTTTAAAAGCTTTTAAAAGCAACGTTTAAAAGCTTTTAATTTTGAACGTTTAAAAGCAATTCAAAAGCAACTTTCAAAATTAAAACTTTTAATTTTATCTTCTCTAATTAGAGTTCAAAATTTGGTTGAGATAATCTTAGATCTACGATCAAGATATAACTCAATCTTATATCAACGATCAAGATCATATCACTCAACCTATAAATAGGCTTAGAGATTTAGATTCAGAAGTATCAATTCATTCTGTAATTTCTTTAAGTCTAAGTGTGCTTCAGTTGTAAGGCTTCTCCGCCACAAGGAGATTTTCTGTTTGAGCATCAACTGCCTTGGAAGCAACGACTCTGTTGCAACCAAGTTTATTTTTTTTAAAGACGAGTGTTAGTGCCTATTTTTCATAAACCGTCTATTCACCCCCCTCTAGCCGATCGACCCGATCCTACAGAAACAATCCAACATATTTTCCCAGATATAATGGGAAAACCACGTTGACAACCAAACACTAATTGTTGGTGGCGAACAGAGTGTGTACTAGACTATTATCACGAATATTTTACCGAGCAAAATGCATGACATAGAGAATTTTTGGGGACAAAGGTGGAAAAATTTCTTTGTTATTGCTTCTATCATTACTTAAGATTTCACTTCCTTATATAGGAACACTCACCCCTGCTACTTTGAATGACCGAATAATGACTATTTAACGTTTTGATTAATGTTTCTATTCCCACACGAGCAATAGCAAAAAATGATTCAAGTGACAAAATGTTCATTGTTCCATTTGAAAATTTTTTTGCCCTAACAAGTCCAACATTCAATGTGCACAAGTTGCCCCTCACACATGACTCAACATTGTTCAATACAATCTAGGTTCTAGATTTACATCCCCTACACACTTATTATGAGAGGGAGTCTCTCCTCATATATTTATTTACAATATCAATACATATGATACAATATAAATTAATAATAAAGTCATGAGATTGGAACAAATATCTATACATAACGGAGTCTTCTTTTTCCACCTCTTATTATTTCCATTCAAATTTTCAACCCATTTAAAACTATCTCCGCATCATATATTTTATCTCGAAAAAACCCTTACTTTCATGGTTATTATAAGGGTAAATTTTTCTAAACTCCCTACTTACCAAGTCAACTTTGTTGACCGTGTTAGATATAAGACCTGACCGTGTCGGATGTATGACCCGATTGTTGTTGCCTCTTGCACCCTACCTTCCTTCGTGCGATCAGCTAATTGGTGGCGCTTCGCTCGTCTAGTCTGTGGCTCACTTGGTTGTATGTTGAGCTCACGTGACAGGCAATGATACGTTCAAGAAAAAATTTTAATAATAACTTTAAGAAATGATGTGACATTTTATATTATCGTTCGGACACCATCGACAATCTCTAACCACTATTCCGAATTAAATTATACTCCGAGGGGTATGATGAACCCATCCAAAATCATTACATATAAAATACTACATCATTTTTAAAAAATTTTCACCCACTGATCATCTTCCTTGGTCTTTCGGTGGCAGTAGGTGATTTATATTCTCTTGCTCTTTCTAACCTACACACAAGCTTCCACTCTTTTAGCCATGAGTTGAATTAACTGTCTGCGGGGTCACGCCCACAACATTGTCCGTCATTAGCGTGTTTTTAGTTGGTAGGATGTTGAGATTCGACCGACCGGAAGAAGGCCCTGAGCGCGAATAATGACATCATCAATAATTTTTAAAAAAATATATATTTTAAAAGTTTTTGAGGTACATAATTTAAATTATTCTTTTTGTTTCTCACTTTAAAAAAAAATATATCATTAATCAGTGGGAGAGAGTAGAAATTGGAGGCGGTTTCTTCATGTTTCCACAAATAGAACAAACCTTTTAAATAAACAACAATGGCAGCAGAATACAGTTGCCAAGTATGTGGAATTTGGCGCCATGAACAACTAAATTTAACCGTTTTTTCCTCTCTTCCTTCCCGCCCGACACCGGGAGGGGATCGGAGAGAGGCGCATGCGACGCCGGAGAATCGAGTCGATGAGAAAGTTGGAGGCAGTAGATTGGTTCCTCTTCCTCGTCGTCTTCGTGGCATTCGCTGTGGAGTCGGCGGCGGCGTCTGCGCCTTTTGATTATAATAATTTTAATCAATTTAAAAGGATTTTAATAAACTTTAAATAATTGTAATTATTATAATTGATTTAAAATAATTTTAATCAATTTAAAATGATTTGGATGAAATTTAAATAATTGTAACTATCATAATTGATTTAAAATAATTTTAATCAAGTGATTTGAATGAAATTTAAATAATTTAAGGTTCAGTGGTAACTAGGATACAACTGTTTCAAAATGATTTTAATCTATTTAAAATGATTTAAATGAAATTTAAGTAATTTTGATTATAATAAAAAAATATTTTTAATATAATAATTATAATAATTATGTGTAGCTGCTACACATATAAATGATTAATATGAGTTATTAAATAACTACTACGTCGAATAAAAAAATAGACATCAAGATGAGAAGGAGTTTGAAAAAGAGATTCCCTAACTATAATTAAATGTGAGATGCCATTTTTTTACATAAACAAGATAATCTAGTTTTAAACTTTTTATCCCACCAAATACTGGTAAAAATTAACACTTTATCACTTTATTTAGTAGAATTTCCTGTTGGGACCTTGGCATTTAGCTGGGGTTGAATAATTACTTTTCGATTTCTTCTCACACGTGTTAGCGAGCACAAGCGGAAAACTTAAATATAAATTAAAACAATGCTAACACCAAAGCTTTACATGGTTCGAAGATGATACTCCTACTCCACGATTGTCCATAAGGTGGACGATCCCGATCCGTCGGTGAATGAGTCCCCGGAAGATCTCCGACTAGCTCTTGTCGCTCCTTGTGGGTGGAGAAACCTCGCTACAATCTCTTGACAACTTTTGAGCACTTGTAGGTTACTAACAAGCTTGTTTCGTCAAAAAAACTCAGCCAAAAATGAGTTATCTTAAATAGTGCTCGATATTGGTCCTCTTGAATTCGAATGTCATAGACCGACGCTTCAAATTCTAGTCGACACTAGGATCAGTCGACTGATCTTTCTGTGCTCTACAATTCTCTCAGCACTCGAACTCTCACGACTTAGCTGACTCCTTATCAGCAGTCTCGACCTGTTGCCTTCAAGCATTCTTCGACTTTGACTCTCGTCCCTCGGATGCATGCAAGCCCACGGCACGTCTCCCCATGTCATCCTTCGCGCATGCCTTGAAATTCGCTTCCCTCGGCTTATCGTCCCTGCTTTGTCCACGATCCCTTGGATGCATGCAAGCCCACGGCTCATCTCCCCATGTCCTCCTTCATCGGACCCGAAGACGTCCAACTAAGTCTATGAGTATCCTGCAAACTTACACGCTCGAATACACATATTAGATCAATATGAAATCCTAACTTAATCATATTGACACACACATCAAAATCCATGATCCACTCGATCACACTTGGATCGATTGCACCAACATTTCCCAACTATCATAACAGATCCCTACCATGCATGGTTTTCTCACTCAAAAGATTGGTCCAAGATCAACAAGTAAAAAGATATTTTAGCAAATTAGTATGATTACATCACTCTTACAGTGCCATGGGTAAACAGCTACAAAAGTGCATGAGCAATGAACTTAGAATTCCATGATGATGCAGCAGCAAAACTCTTACTAAACAAGTCTGTTTTCTTCATAACAAACCCAGAAATATTTAGGAAAGTGAGGCTGAATCGCTGTCGTTGTCCCCTGTGTCGGCCTCCTTCACTTCCTGGATCATTTTCAGGACCTGCCATGTGGTTGGCCTACTGTCTGGAGAAGGTTGTATGCAAGCTGCAGCAATGTGGGCGATCATCGTTAATTGCTCATCTTCTCCACTGTCTTCTCGCGTTGATCGAACCCAAGAAGGTAAACAGGCTGGCATGGTGGCTGGATGTTGAGATGGGGATTTCCCTGTGAGGAGTTCCAGTAGTACCACACCGAATGAGTAGATGTCGGATTTCTGAGTTAAAGGCCCATGCATCCGTCGGGCTTCTGGAGCTTGATACCCCGAGGAGTCATCTTCGATGTCGGATGGCTCCATGAGGAATGAGAGGCAGTTGTCGGTGAGACAACCCTCAAAATCAGAACCAAGAAGGATGTTGGAAGATCTGATGTTGCCATGAACTAGACGAGAAGCTTGGTGGATGTAGGCAAGGCCTTGTGCAACATCTTCTGCTATTTTTAGACAAGAGGTCCAGTGAAGAGGTTTTGGCCTTGTAGATCTTGAGCCTGAAGAAGAAATTAATTTCCACAAAAAAATTGAGTAATCCAAGAGCAATGAGAAAAACCTGTATGACACAAACCATAGGGATCGACTTCATTGGAATTGGTATTTCAAATAGCAAAATAGTTTTGCAAAATCTAATAGAACATGATCGCAGCTAAACTTAGAAATCATGACCAGCCCTTCTTTAAAGGCCTAGCACTCATATATGTTCCTTTCTAGCAATTAGTTAGGATCGTTCGGGGTTTAGGATTTGGGGTTTAGAAGCATTTTTTTAAAAAAATAGTGATGTTCAACGTTAACAAGTTTTACATGTTCTTGTATAGCGTATTAATTTTAAGTATCATTGAGTCTCATTGCACTTGTAAATTGTGTTCTTAATAGAGAATAATATCAACTGTCTTGCAATGAAGCCATTGACCTATGTTGAATTAATTTGATACCTAGATAACTAGAATGATAAAACCCCAAAACAATATCTACAACGATAAAAACAATAAAAATAAGAAAAGGAGATTCCGAAGACTGATTTCTGAATTACAATAGCAGAAATTATTAATCAGCCAAGTCAAATAAAGAAGGAGAAACACAACTTAAGTTTGAATTAATTGCTAAATCAGAATTTTAACACATATATCTCAAACCAGTAATTGATAAATGTGCTTTAAACCAATCTATCACACTATCATTTAACACGATGCACAACACTTAAATTGAGCATCATAAACCGATGAGATTAGTTTGTATCGTCAGTTAGGCCTGTGTATCAAGAATGGAAACACCTGAGGTTCAAGTTCTTGAACAGTCAGTTTTGTTGGACATCTGAAAGGCTTTAGGACACACATCACCACCCCATTCCTCAAATTAAAATATTGAAAGTAAAACTAGAGTTAATGTCATTTATCTTAATTTTGATCAACTGATGGACATGATTAATCATCGTGGAAGTATCGTGTGGCGATGAAATGTCATGTGAAGTGATGTGCTACCAGTTTGGACAACAGTTAAATTGATTATAAGATGATATCATGACAGCGGATTAGCTTTGTTATATGTTAATGGAATATTGTTACAAGCTAGATTTAGTTACTAAACCGAACTATATTTCAAAGGTTCTAACAAACTACGGAAATCATTCTTCAATTCAAGCTGCAAGAATCAAACATAGTGCAATGATATGGAGAACAAAACAAATGAATGCCATAAGAATTCAGAAATTTGATTTCTAATAATAGCACACCGAAACAAACTCCAAGTTGATGGCGGAAAAACTTCAAACATCCAATAAAATTAAAGAGCTATTTTGAAAAGTTTGATGAATTATATATTTCATTATTTTTTTTCACGAACCAGATGAATATATTGGGTTGGACCATGGAAGCAATAGAACAGAATAGTATAAATATAGCCAGATGAAAGAAGTTACCAGGTGAATGAAAAACTAAAGGTAAAGAGAACAAAATGAAACATTTAAATCAAACTCGGGAGTCAAATTAATGCAGCTAAATTGTACTAAATCAGAACAAGAGAATGATACAAAAATACTAATTCAGAGTGGCGACAGACATAGAAGAAAACCATATTACAAATAAACTCAACGAGACACAGAAGATAAAAAAAAATTGAAAATGTAACATCAAATTTTTTATCAAGAGAGAAAAAAAGCAACTTTTAAAAAGCAAAATAGTTCCAACAACTAAAAACTACAAGCAAAACATATAAACGCATTCGAAGACAATGAATGAAAGAAGTTCATACCATGAATCAAGGCCTGAAGGCTTCCATTGGGTTGGTAGTCGTACACCAGCAGCCTCTCCTCCTTAGCTTGGAAGTAAGCCCGCAATGACACCAACTTAGGGTGGCGCAGCTTCCCGACCAAGTCCATGTGCCTCTCGAACGCTTCCTTCCCCCTCGCCGAGAGCTTTGTCGCGTCCAACCTCTTCACGGTCACAATAAGACTGTTGTCTAACACTGCCCTGTATGTCGTTCCTAACTTCCCCCTCCCAAGCATCTCGGCCGACGACTTCATCAGCTGCTCCAGCGCGTACACCTGCGCCTCACCGGCGCAGAACACCAAGCACCCACTCTTGGCCAGCTTCTTCACCTTCTCCTCCGACATCGCCTGCGCAGCCACCGAGACCAGCTCGTTGTTTCCGCTTTCAATTTCCTCATTGTAGCTCTCCAGTGGCTCCACTTCGGGCTTAGCTGCCTGTAAGACGCCATTGCTAGTGTGGTTTACTGGACTCAGGATCTCGCCTTGCCTCATTCTCTTCCTCCGCCTCTGCACCGACAACAGCACTCCCAGGATCCCGATTGCCAGCATGGAGCAGGCCAACAACCCGATCATGATGACGACGGGCTTCTTGTGTGTCTTCTGCGGCGACGACGACGCGGCCGAGCCGGGGAGATGGATCCCTTGATTTACCCCTAAAACGGCGCTCGCAGGTGCTGGCCCGTTGCGCGAGCCATTGCTACTGTGGAAGAAGAGAATATGAGAGTCGTTGCACTCCCTCTTGACGATCCCGCCACAGAGCCCAGGATTGGCGGCGAACGCGGAGGCGTCAAAGGAGGACAAGACGGCGGTGGAGGGGATCGGTCCGGAGAAGTTATTGAAGGAGAAATTGAGATTTTTAAGGGAGGACTGGTTCAGTGGGGGAATGGTGCCATTGAAGCGATTGGACTCGAGGTGGAGGGCTCTGAGCCTGTCGAACGCCGCAAGCACCGGCGGGACAGGGCCACTGAGATGGTTGTAGGATAGATCGATGGTGCGAAGGCGGCGGAGAGAGAGGATCGAGGCCGGGAACCGGCCGCCAAAGCGGTTGCGGCCGAGGAAGACGGCCTTGAGGTTTCTCAGCGGCGAGAGGTCCGGAATGGGGCCGGCGAGGGAGTTGTTCTTGAGACTAAGAACCCGGAGCTGGTCGAGGCGGTCGAGAGTACCTCCCGGGAAGAACCCGGTGATGCCAGTGCCCTCGAGGACAAGGCGGACGACGCGTCCGGAGGCAGAACAGGAGACTCCAGGCCATCTGCAGTGGGCTTCGGAGGCATTGTCTGCCAACGGGAAAAAGGCCAGGCAGTTCCCGGGGTCGGCGGCGGACTTGAACGCGAGGAGCGCCGCGGCGTCTCCCGAGGAAGCAGCAGCGGTGTCGCAGGGGGAGGAGGAGCAGCGGCACGAGGAGGATCAATGGGGAGCACATCGCGACGGACGACGGGACGATGGCTTCGTCTCTCCTCCTCCGGCACTTCGTCTCTCCTTTATTATTCCGTCGATCGATAAAGGACGAGTGTGGATCGGCTGTGTGCGTCCGGACAGGAACTGTCTCACTTTGTCTCTGTTTGCTCAGAAGCCTCGCTGTCACATGGATGGAAGTTTTATAAATTAGCCATCGTTACTAACGGTCCGATCCATTCGCTTTCCAATTTGAAATTTGAATATTTTATCGGCAAAATTCTTAAAAAGTGTCTCCGAATTTTAAAATTTCAAAGCAAATACTCTTTATTTTATCGACATTTTACTGAATCGAACGTGTAGATTTTAAAATTTCTCAACTTCCTAATATCAAAATCACATAATTATATTCGATTAAGATAATATAATCAAATTTGTAATATATAATTAGGCTTAAAATATAATTTAAATTATATGTTATTAGTATTGTAATCCAGATTACAAAATTATATTATATTATAATTTTAAAATTATACCAAAATAATCATTTTTGTAATACAATCTTGATTATATTGCAAGATGGCTGATTACTTCTCATCAAATATAAAACATAATATATTTTCCGTTATACTTCTCCTTCAGCTACTCTCAAAATTTTCTATTTTCTCAAAATATTTACTCTATTCATTTAAAAATGTAATATTCTCAATTTATACGGTCGAATTCATATATAAGGAGATAAATATATTAAAGAGTCTTCCATGAATATATTAATTTTTATTTGAAGTGATCGTAATTCTCTATGTCTATCAATTAGTTTCGTTTGAAATTGATACACTATTTGAAAATTTAAATATATTTTTTGAATTAGGAGAATTCAAGCTAAGAATCCATTAATAGTGTTGGTTAGTGAATATTATTATCCTAAGTCTGATAATGAACTTGTGATAAATTTTAACAAGTCTTTGTAAGTTTAAAAATTGACGAGTCTCAATTTATGTTATCGAATTAAGGTCAAGCATGAATAATATATTAAGGAGGCTTTTATGAATACATTGATTTTGATTTGAGGTGATACGTAGTTTTCTAACTTTATCAATCAGTTTCGGATGAAATAATGATTTACATTATTCAAAAATTTAAAAGTTTAATATTTTTTAAATCAAGGGAGTCCTTGTTGGAGTCGGTTTCGGGGTTGCTGCCTGGAGGATGCAAACTAATATGATATTATCGAGGCTAGTGTTGGACACTATCTCCGTAAAATGATATTGCTCCGCAACAGGTGCTCACGATAGCAATAATTTGTTTCCAAGATACAACGACGATGTATCAAAATATCAGCACTATAAATTTCGAGACCAACAAACCTTCTCGTAGTCTTTTTGGACTCTGGATGTACAAGATGAGATGAATGCTAATGAACTTTGAATGATTGAATGAATGAATCCATTATCTAGGGGACTCTATTTATACAAGGGAAGAGGTGAGGTACCCTTTGATGAGTGGGTGTGACCTTTGGTTTAGGATTGATCTGGGTCGTTCGATCTGGAGGGTTGTAACCCTTCAGATAGCCCTTTGATCTCAACCTTTAGATCTAGATGGTTGTAACCCTTCAGATCCACCTTTGATCTCAGCTGCCAGATTCGTTCTGACGCTTCAGATCATGTCTCTTCACCAATGGTCAGATTGTGATTCTTCACGATGAATGCTTCAGATCACATCACTTGCGATCTAACACCCCTCTTCGATCCAATGGTTCCCATTCGTTAGCCTAGTCAGCAGTTCAGTCATCTCTCCTTCTACTTGAGTGTCACGTCATATGACTCGTCACCCGAATGTCACGGAAGCACACTGCCATATTACTTAGAGCATAAATTTAAGCTGCTATGATGCGAAGTGCAAAAGTGCTCATTGCGCACATGTGAGCGTGCGCGCACTTGCTCGCCTGTGAAAAGAGACTACCTGTGTTTTTCTTTTTTAACTCTATTAACACAGAAACACATATAAGGAAGTAAACACTTTTGAAAACTTCAGATGTGGGACTATTCCCCATCTAATTCCTTCTATGCCAATTTTAGTCTGACTTTAAACAATTAATTTCTCATTCAACCGTAATCGATTTTGAACAAATTAATAGTCTGATTCATATACGTGAAACATAGATTTAATTTTTAAAGTCAATTCTGGCTTTCATTGATTGATGACACCTCGATTTTTCTTTGAAAAATCATATTTGTTCTTTTTTTAAGATCTAAATATTCAACCGTCCTAGGAACTCAATGGTTGTATTAGTGAATATCATTGTCACCTTATAATGAGTTTGTTATAAATTTTGTTAAACTTTTATAAATTTGAAAATTTATTGTACTTAATTTAAATTGTCAAATTTAGATATGAGAGTATAGATACATTAATGATCTTTTCAAGAGTATATTAATTTTGATTTAAAATTTCTAAATTAATCATCTCAAACTAATTTATAAATGTAAAAATTTTTGAATCACTTCAAATCAAAATTAATATATTCACAGAAGTATCCTCAATGTATCTACGTCTTCAATTTAACGTCTTAAATTTAGATTAATGATTTTTTAAATGGCTAAGCAAAAATTTAAAGAGAGAAAAACTTTTGGGAGAAGTAAAATGAGAAGGAATATAATAGGAATACGATTGAATGATTTTAATATTATAAAAGTTAAGCACGTAAAATGAGAAATCTCATCTACATATGCGGTCCGGTAAAATGTCGTTATATTATTGAGCAAAAATCATAAAGCACTCTTATTATGTGAAAAATATTTTTTTAAATATAAAAAAATCCTAAAATATTCTTATTTCTTTGGTATTAAAATCGAAAATTTAGCAAAGGATGCAGGTAGATTTTTTAATCGATAAAAGGGACATGTTATTTTCGAATTTAGCAAAGGATATATTCGATTGTGTTCTTCTTATTTTATCTTACTATAAAATTTGATTTTTTTTTTTTGTTTTTTTTTCATCTCTAATGCATACAATATCTCTTCTGTTTCTTCTATTTTTATATGCATACATAAATATTAATATCAGGTTCATATTGGATTTGATATGAACATAATAAATTTATAAATAATGATTGGGAGAGTAAAAATAAGAGAGTGAAAATTATAGTGAATAACGTGGCACCTTGCAGAGTAATGATTGGGAGAGTGAATTTGAGAGAGTGAATGAGAGAGTGAATAACGTGTAGCTAATGTGTACATGTTCGATCGCTGATCGAACACCACTGATGACCTCTGATTGCCGTCCCGAATCAAACTATGTCCTAAAAAGATGGTGAACCCGGCAGGGTCGCCGGTAATTGAGATCTCGCCGGATTGACGGTGAATGCGACGAGATCATAATTGCGGCGATTCCCGATGAGTTCACCGATCTTCTTAGGACATAGTTTGATTCGGGACGGTGATCAGAGGCCGCCGGTGGTGTCCGATCGGCGATCGGACGTGTATACAATAACTGCCACGTCATTCATTCTCCCATTCACTCTCCCAAATTCACTCTCCCTATCATTACTCCACCTTGCATGCACGATCTCCGACGGGTACACCGTGCCCCCAGGGTATAGTTTGATTCAGGGCGGCGGCCGAAGGCCGCCGATGGTGTCCAAGCGATAATCGGACGTGTGCATGTAAAGTGTCACGTCATGCCACATCATGTCACATCATTCACTATGGTTTTCACTCTCCCATTTTCACTCTCCCTATCATTGCTCTAAATTTATATCAGGTCCGTATTAGGTCTGATATGAACATGATAAGTTCATATCCAGGGCCGTCTCAAGATTCCACGAGGCCCTAGACTAAATTGTTTTTTAATCTTTAATAATTTTTTAAAAATAAAAATTTTTTGTCACCCTTTTTTATTAGGACTTGAGACCGACAATGATGGGTTTAAAATTTTTTTTTAAAAATAAAATATTAATTTAAAAATAAATTTTTATTTAAAATTTGATTTTCTAACTTTTTGAGATGCAAAATTATTAATTAAATTTTTATATTCAAGTTTTGATAATATTTTTTTTTCAATTGATGCACTACAATATTTAATTAATACTACATTAATTAAATGCTGATTATTGCTGTGAATTGTGAATTGTGATTTGCTTCATTTCATTGATTGCAGTTGCTTTTCGCAGATTAGCAACATGCCATATTGCTGTGAAAATCGCGCTGTTATTGCGAAAATCGCGCTGCATGCGCGATTAATGCAGCAGCGAAAATAATAATGGCTGCATGGTCAATAGATTGAAAAACTTAATTAAATTTTAATATTATATATTATATATATAATAATACTGGGCCCCTAATTTTGTTGGGCCCTAGGCACATGCCTTAGTGGCCTGTGCCTTGAACCGGGCCTGTTCATATCAAAACCACATTAGAATTTAGAGTCAATTTTTCTAATAACAATTTAACACTTTCAGAGAAGACGAAATGAGTATAATTAAACCTGTCTAGGTTTATTAATGAGTTTTGACAAAAAAAACCCACTAATGAATTTAGACAAGTATAATTTGGCCCATTTTTGGTGTAGTGTATTTGTAAAGTGTTAAGGATTCCAATGGTACGCTCCATTATTAATTTCGGTTTCTCCGAAAATGTTAAAATGTTATTAGAAGAATCAACTCTAAATCTCAACTTGGTCCTAACATGATTCATATCATGCCCACGTTGGGATTTAAAGTCGATTTTCCTAATAACATTTTAACACCTTCGGAAAAATCAAAATAAGTAATGGAACACATCATTGGAATCCTTGCAGCCTCATAAATTCATGGATATGAAATATGTTTAATCAGACTGTCTAAGTCCATTAGTGAATTTTGACTAAAACTCATATGAACCTAGATAGGTCTTATTGGACCCATTTTAGATTTTATGGATTTCTAAGTTTACAACGAGTTTAATAGTGTTATCAATTGTTTTTTTCGACTTCTCTGGGATATTAAAATATTATTAAAAATATTATTTCTAAACTCCAATATGAACAGGATATGATTCGTATTAGGCTTATGTGCTAACCATTTTAACTCATTGTTGAAAACTAAATGAGTATAGACAAATCTTCAGCGTGCTTGAGGAGGCGCTATATATATATATATATATATATATATATATATATATATATATATATATATATATATATATATATATATATATATATATATATATATATATATATATTTGTTATGTTGCGGATAAAACGTCGCGTGTCTGTGTGTCCGACGGGACTCTAGGCGTGAGGCACCTCCCAAGCATGGGAACTCATTTTCAATTGGGCATGCTGAGATTTGTTGAATCCTATTTTTTTTTTAAGTTAGAATAAATCCTAAATACTATAATATATTCTTGAATTTCTAAAATTTTTAATTTTGAATACTATAACCCAAGAGGAACTAGAGAGAAAGTTTTATTGGCATAAACCTATTATAACCTAACCCTTAAATTTTAAAATATGAAACCCTAAATACATATAATATACCTAAAATTTTCAATCCGAAATATAGTAACCCAAAAGGGAAGACTGAACCCTAGAAAAAAATCTTATTGACTTAAATCCATTATAATCCAACTCTAAAATTTTAAAATTTTAAATCCTATATATATAATATATCTCAAAAATAAAAAAATAATTACTAAACACGAGTACGTGCCTTCAATACAATTGGAGGCGCAGGCGCAGGCGCCTTCGCTCAAAAAAAGAAAAAAAATAAACATGGAAGGTATCTCGAGTCCGGCACGGTATTTTGTCCGTATGTAAGTGTGCAGTACCATTTCTCTCTGTATAAAATTTCAAAAGGAATGAAAAAAATTATAGTAGACTCGTGTGCTAACCATTTAAACTAACTTTTGAAAACTAAATGAGCACAAACTCTGTAGATATTAATTATTTTATCTACATTGTAAGGCTATCCTGAAACCTATGAATGTAATATTGTATGCAGTACGATGCATCTAAACGAAACAGAACGATGCATCTACGAGATTAGTTATCATCATTCTTTACGGCTAATGGCATATTGAAACAATGATGGAACTAAAGGGCTGATCTGAATCCAAAGTCAATGCCTTTGTCTCTTATTTGTTGTTGAACGAAGTTCCTGCGATTACAACGGAAGGTCTTCTGTAGGAGCTAAGTGGCAACCAAAGTTCTTATCTCAATGGGGAAGAGAAGAAGAAGGAAGAAGAAGAAACTCCAAATCTCAGCATGCCCAATTGAAAATGAGTTCCCTTCCTCTTATTTAAGCTCATTCCCGCCGGACCATTCCCATAATTCAGCCCATAACTCGTAATAGCCCGTCAATATTAACGAATCGGGTTATTTGATTCAACACATACAATCCACATCTGATAACTTAAACCCCTTTTCATACAATATGTGTTAGATCACTTAATGAGGTTTAATTCTTAATGGCAATTGAGCATGGTGTTAATTCATGTATTAGGCCGCCAAATAGAGACTTAATCCTTTATGTAATGTTATCCCCAACATTCCATATTCGATATTTTACACAAAAGATATCAGTTCAATTTGGATAGACACAGGAACACTAACTACCATCTGGTCATCAAAATCTAGTGGAACTAAGAGATTACTTTGTATCCAAATTGAACTTTTCATTGATGGAAACCTTGTAGATCTTCAAGACACCCACCCATCTCGCATGGAGCCATCGGAAGCTTATTTTCGAGCTCCATTAGCAGTAGCTGGATGCATGGGCTTAGCTGATGAAATGCTATTTCCCCTTGATTTTGCAGTACGCGTAGAAGCCTGAGCCGACGAAACCAAGAACTTGGCCAATAACATTGAACTGGAAGAAAAGCAGCATGGCACTTAGTTAACAGTGAGTTTAGAAAAGTACTGTAAATGGGGAAGAAATACGAAGTTACTGTGTCGAAGGGAAGCCCACCGAACAGCAACCAGCCAAGTCCAATGGTAAACAGGTCCTGGAGCAATATAAGTACTAGTTTCAACATAATTAACAAACGCATAAGGAATGCAGGAGGAACTAACCTTCAGATTGCCGCACATCGTCTGTGTTAGTGCAGAGTTCAATGTTGTATTTAAGAAAATGAAGTAGTTCAAGAAAAATGCCAAAATGCAAGAAAATAGCATCACAATCTGCAAAGCAAATGAGGAAAATGTTTCATGTTGTGGCATATTGCTTAGATTTATCAGTTTGTTAGTTTCTTCAGTTGCCTCTACGGTTTTGCATATAGTTAATAGCTCCATATTTTTACTCAAAGATGCAAGAGAAGATTTCATTCTGTTGAAAGAAACTCACCTGAAAACCAAGAGAATGAAGATAGGGAAAGTTCATTGTGAGCTCCAAATCACCATGAATGTATGTCCAGAACAACAAAATTGGTCCACATACTATTCCTGAAAGTCGATAACACAATTTGACTTACCACCTAGTTCACAAATTGTTGAATGATTTCGGTGGAATTAGAGGTCTTACCATTACACCACATGAGCCCAAAGCTATTGAGTCCACTGGTTTTACCTGAGAAAGAACATGAAACGTGAAGACTAATCCAATACACAGTGAAAGTAGGAAGAACCACTGGAAATGTGCAGATATACTAGTGCGGTTTATAGTTGCTAGATAAATTGCAGTCGTCATATTGGCGATGAAAACCATGATATAGCCATAAACATCGAAGGATAAGTCTCGAGCTCCAGCAACAATAGCTCCAAAGACAATCGTTGCAACACTGAAAACCATTGGTAATGCCATTAAGCATTAAATAAAATTAAGTAATACAGAATGACCACGAGTGCAAATGTATCTACATGCAAATGGGTGTTATACAATTTACCGTAAAGGAACAACTTATGTAAATGGCGGATGGGATTCTAATGCTCCCTGCTTAAGCAGAGATTATCCTGAAGCAAATCCATTACAAGTTTGAATACAGATGTGTATGATTCAATTGAATCTTATTGCTCAGTAATGGTCCCAGATGCAAAACAATTTTAACAAAAATAAGGTTACCTTCCAACAATTGGGAATGAGTACTTTTGCCTTGTCATTAGGTACTCAACAGTCATTGTAAACACAACAGTTGTGCGCCTAAGCGTGGTATACATTGGAACATTTACTCCACGAACACACTCCATAGTAGCCAACTTTAACAAAAAGCAGAAGACAATGTTATGTGATATGAAAAGCAGGAGAAGGAAAAACACAGGCAAGTTCACTGTTGAACTCTGTAGAATGTGTACCATATAAAGCAAATATGCAAGGGAAAGAGGAAGGGTGAGCAACACTGTTTGAGGTGGCACAAGGTCTGCTTTATGTGCTTCACCATTAGTAAAAGAAATTATCTTCCAACGCCTCATTGTATAAAGAAAGCATGTTGAACTGATCATCTGCAAGGCACAAGAACTTTATCCGAGAAAAAGAATTTATATTAGACAAGACTAGATCCTTGCTAATCAACAAATGGGAGACTTGAGAAATACTTGTTGAGAAAAAAAGGAGGATTAGGTGATGGGGGCTTTGTTCCTATGTTTTGCATGGAGAGAATAAGGGAAGGATAACTAGGATTCAGGTCAAATACTATTAATTCCTAGAGATGTTTGTGGTTGCTTTGTATATGTAATTTTCTGCACCACAAATAATAACTAAAAATAGAGGTTGCAATCAGATGGCCTGAGTCCTAAAGCTGTATTGTCTAACGAAGGATTCTCATAGAAATAGGTGGTGCTGTATAAGCTCGAGACAAAGGCACCATGTGGAGAAAGGCTCAAGGATTGACAAAATCAAGGGCTATTTGTCTTTTTTCCCCTTATTGTCCCTTCTTTATTCTCTTTTCAAGTAGAAGAAACAAAGAAAACTCATTTCCCCTCCTCCCTTCCTCACCACTGTATTTCTTTATTTCCCTCTTCCTTCACTCAAGTAGACACATCCTAACTAATTCATTGTATTCCTCTCAATATGATCAAGCTGTGCTAGTGCAGGTGGTTCAGCAAATCTTTGTTCAAGGAAAGAATAACAAAATTAATTGCATACCTGGGACAGAGTAATAACATTAGCACAAGGGAAATTATATGAAGATAGGGCTGCTTTATTGAACATAACAAGTAGAACTGCAAAAGAAAAAAAAAAAGCAAAATACATAAATAAAGGAGATAACAATCGCAGAAGTGACAGTAATGCTATATCTATAAAACATAAAATCATACTCAGTGAAGTGGAAATATACTTGTCATGACTAAACGCTAAATTGGAGCTATGTTTGTTTTTCTTGATAAATATTTTTTTCTTATGATTTTATATTATCTTTTTGTTTTTTTGTTTCCTTGCTGATTTACCAATGGCCGGATAAAATTTGTACCCAAATCTAAATAGCTGAGATGTATGGTTGGTCTTACCTTTTATTTTACCTTGCATATTCTAAAACTCGTTCCTACATAGAATGCAACATTGTTCCTATCTCACTTAACAAATAAAACATATGTAATGAGTGAGAAAAAACTGCTTCTAAATCAGAAGGGACTCATAGAAAGAGAACTATTCCATTGGTTGCATCTCATTCAACTCATCTCCAAGGATAGCACTAAACCCGGAACAATGAGCCTGTGGTTCCAAGTCTTGCAAGGTCTTCCTGGATGTGTTTTGACAAGAACTTCACTGCATGATATGCTAAGTTGAGTTCTTCTCTACTCTGCTTGTGCCATTATTAAAGTTGGTCATTTATATCTATCTACTCCAGATGGTGTGCCTAGCAAAGTTTAACCACTATTCTCAAACTAATCAAGCTTGTGTGTCGTAAATGCCACAACTAGAAAACAGAATAATATCAAATCTTCACATCAAATCATCACAATACTTTCATCAGAAGCAAACAGTGTAATTGTGGTTCAACCTGTTCCCATAATGAAACAAACCATTGCTCCCAAGTCAAATAGTTTTTATATGTTACAGGACTTTCCTTTCACTCAAGACCACCCTTGAAAACAACCACATTGGCAAAAAGAACATCCGAAAACGAGCTTAAAAATCTGAGCACGCTGGTACATGTTACAAGCTGTGGAAGGCAATCAAAAGGGTTCGATTTCAAGTTTTGTTGCATAGTTAAAACTAACAAGGAGAAACAAAAGCCAATGCAAACATTCGAGGAGAGGAAAGGGAGTAAGAGTTGATGCAGGAACAAGGACCTGCGCAGGCCATGTAGGAGAGTGCCACGAAGGCACCTCGCCGGCTCATGGAAGATTCCCGGAAAATGGGGGCGGCGCTTTCGTCCTCGGCCCGCAGCGGCTGCGGCGGCGGAGGCTTCGACACGGGAAGCAGCACGCTGTTGGGCGCCATCTCCCCCGGTCCTCCGATCCAACCAAGTCCTCAATCTCTCTATCCGACTCGTGGATTTGTTAACTTCCTCGCCTTTGGCCGGCGAGTGAGGGAACGGAAGGTGGAAGGAAGACGCCGGGAAACGAACTGAGTCCGATCGCTTCTATTAATAGAAGTAACAGAGAAATTTCTGTTTTGTTCCCCTTAGTTTACTTGTTTGCCAAAAGACACTCAATACTTTCAAGTTGGAATAATATATGTAAATATAACATAATATGTAGAGTTATTTTAAAATGTAGCACCATTATTAAAAGTGATAAAAAAGTAAAACACTAAATATTCATTATTCTTTTTAATTATTCCATTTTTAATTATTTTACCTTTAATCCCCACTCGCTTCTCGTTGTTGATGAGTATCTATTATATAAATTTTATTTTTTGTAAAAATTATTTTGAGATATAACTTGTGACTTTTAAATTATAAGATAATAATCTTACCGTTACTTGGGTTGTTGTTCTTTAGCTGATTGAGTATCTATTATATATAATTTTATGTTGTTTTGTAACAAATTATTTTTGAGATATCAACTTGTGACTTATAAATTATAAGATAATAATTTTATTGTTATATTGAGGAATAGCAGCACTATAAATTTCGAGACCAACGAACTTTCTCGTAGATTTTTTGGACTCTGGATGCGCAAGATGAGATGAATGCTAATGAACTTTGAATGGATGATTGAATGAATCCATTATCTAGAGACTCTATTTATATAAGGAAAGAGGTGAGATACCTAGAGGACTCTATTCATACAAGAGAAGAGGTAAGATACTCTTTAGTGAGTAGGTGTGACCTTTGGTTTAGAATTGATCTGGGTTGTTCGATCTGGAGGGTTGTAACCCTTCAGATAGCCTTTTGATCTCAGCCTTCAAATCTGAATGGTTGTAACCCTTCAGATCCCCCTTTGAGTTCAGCCGCCAGATTCGATCTGACGCTTCAGATCAAGTCTCTTCATTAACGATCAAATCGTGACTTTTCACGATCAACTCTCCAGATCGCGTCACTTGCGATCCAGCACTACTCTTCGATCCAACGGTTGTCGTTCATTCGTCTAGTCAGCAGTCCAATCATCTCTTCTCCTACCTGAGTGCCACATAAACACTGTCACATCACCGAGAGCATAAATTTAAGCTCCTCGTGACGATGCATACGTGCGAAGTGCAAAGTGCGCCAACAAAGCGCCTATTGCGCACGTGCGCGCGTGGCGGGCTCGTATGTACGAGCACTTACTCGCTTGTGAGAAGAGATCACCTGTGTTTTTCTTTTTTAACTCTATTAACACAAGAACATATATAAAAAAGTAAACACTTATGAAAATTTCAGATGTGAAATTATTCTCCATCTACTTCCTTCTATGCCAATTTTAGACTGACTTTAAATAATTAATTTTTCATTCACCCGTAATCGATTTTGAGCAAATTAATAGTTTAGATTCATCTACGGAAATGTAGATTTCATTTTTGAAGTCAATTCTGACTTTAATCAATTGATGATACCTCAATTTTTTTTACAAAATCGTATTTGATCTTTTATAAGATTCAAATATCCAACAACGATTTCTTTCATGCTCTAGGAAGGTTAAAAGAATAGAAAATCTTAATGGGGGCAAAATGATGGGGCCTTAGAGGAGTGTCTATTATATATAATTTTATTCTATGTTGTAAGAAATTACTTTTTAGATTCGACTCTTGATCATCATATTACAAGATAATAATTTTATTTTTTTTAAAGAATAGAAAATGTTACTAAGTGCAAAATGATGGAATAAGGTGGTTGAGTGGAGGGGTAAGCTATTGGGTTGCGTTGAATGAGGATCCTAGAGGAGAGTGAGAGATGCTTTCTTGTCTGACAATAGGGCAAAGAGAAGTGTGCAAAACAACCTCCTACGTCCTAAAAATGATTAAAGAGATTTTAATTTCGGATGATCGATCTAATCCTATAATAAAATTTTATCGGTCGTTAAGATAAATCGAAAAGTGCTTATGATGGACGGTCCAGAAATCCAACGTCTTAAAATTTACATCCTATTTGGTGAAAAAATTTCTACAAAATACACCATAGTTGGGGATCGAATCGCGAATATTTGAGATGACAATTAATCGTCCTTCCGCTACACTACTTCTGGGAGCAAAACCTCCTACATCCTAGCATCATAATATTATTATAAATAAATTAAATATTTATGAAAATTTTAATATTCAATTTAGTGAGAACATCAACTCATTAATATTCATGAATAAAATTTATGAATAATATTTATCAATAAATTTTTTATATCAAATTTGTAAATAAACAAGGAAATTCTTAAAATAAAATAAATACAATTATAATATCACTAATCAATTAAATAATTTTTTTTTAAAAATTAAACAATTAAATAAGCTCAAATTGAGAGGATGATGATATCTAAATTAACCAAATTCAAACTTAGAAAAAAAAATCAAGCAAAATTTGTATAACTATTATAACGATTTGATTAATTTTAAACTTTTCTAAACTTAGACTTGATTACTTTGTTAAACAGGTTTGAATAATATAAAATTTGATACGATTTAATTCATTTATACCTACTCGATCGTGTCCATCTTCCTCTATAGATGACCGACTTGATTTTATAAAAAATTTTCATTCGTCATCAAGATAAAACCAAAAAATGCTTATGTTGAAGAACATCGATAATTATCTTCCACAATCGATCCATTGTCGTAGAGTGCCATGCTCCACCTAAATCATTCCTCACAACAGGTGTGCTTCAATATCATAAGGATGTTTTCATTGCATGCACACTAGGCTTTTTGACTAAAAATTATAAAGACATAATTTTTAAATAAAGACATACCTAACTAAACTTACAATCACTTTATTTATTTATTTATTTATTATTACTATTTTAATAATTCAGATATTCTTTACGACCTGATTAATTTTAAAGTGACCTGTCTCGTTTCATAAAGTATTTTCATAGACTACCAAAATAAATATGAAAGTGTGTCATAAATTAAGAATTGATCTATAAATATTTGATTAATTATAGAAACACCGAGTGTAATTTACAATCACTGTATTTTATTTTTTTTATATTGAATATCTAGATCTGTGATTAATCTTGAGATAGACAGTCCAATTTCATATTCCATCTATCAAATAAAATAAGAAGTGCTCTCGATTATCCATCCAGATCAAGTGATCAACCATTATCTTTAAGTTTGTCATCATATTGAAGGTAAAATACTCTATAATGCATTATAATCATTCTATCGGAGATAAAATATGTCATAAGTTGAGATTCAATTTACTGTTGGGTGCAAAGTCCCAGGCACTCACAATTATTGTATTAATGGCAAATGTGAAACCGTCATTAGGACGATCCCACGTATTTTGAAAGAGAATAAATAATAAAAATATTTACTTTAATGCATCAATCCTTTATAAAAAAAATTAGATATTTAATGAAAGAGTAATGATAGAGAGAGTGAAAATGGGAAAGTAAAAATCATAGTGAATAATGTGGTATGACATGACATGACGTGACATTTTATATGCATACGTCCGATTATCGTTTGGACACCATCGAAGGCCGTCCCGAATCAAATTATACTTTGAGGGGCACGATGAATCCGTCGGAGATCGTGCATACAAGGTGTTACGTTATTCACTATGATTTTTACTCTTTCATTTTCACTCTCTTAATCATTATTCTTAATGAAATATCTTCATACCAATTAAAATTTAATCTTAAAATTAATTAAAATACATAATTATTTAAATATCAATTAGGTCAACTCGTGCGGCGCTTAACAATCACTTCAGAACTAAGAATGGAAGGTGGAAGCATCAACCAGTGTGAACATTAGGCTAGTCATCATTCTCCCACCATGCACAGTGCGTGCTTCATTATTTCATCGATAAGAGTACTGCCCTACGTTCTCTTCAAGCCACTCATAACACCCCCCTGTAGCCACTCCACTGTCATCGCACACAGATTTCCTTGAATCTTCGCAAGAATATAGAAGTGAAATCTATAAAGATGAATTATTTTACTCTGTGTGTCATACATATCTCTTTTTCGCCATCCTTATTGGATGCTAAGTGGCAGTGACCTTCAATCAATATATCTTGGACATCGGATATAGATATTTTTCTGCGGGGGCTGTTCGATCAGCGATCCTCAGCGTCAACGTGCCGATAGTGTCGATCAGGATCAACGTCGACGTGCCCGATGATGGTTAAATTTCATTAAAAAAAAATTCATTGTGGTATCATTATTCTCGAAAAATAAATAAATAATAAAATTTGAAAAATAATATCAAATGGATTTGCATGCACTCCAACAAAAATGTCTTGCAGCATCCTGATATTGACAAGCAGTTTTGTGTTTTTTTTTTTTCATATAAAAAGTATTCATATAATGTAATTTATATTTTTGAGATGTACTTTTAATTTTATTTTTTTTTATATTTTTCATATATATAAATTTCAGTATACATTTCATTTAGTATGTGATTATATTGTATTATTTTAATTGAGTATAAATTGTTGCATCCACCACATCAAGATTTCACTAAAGTCGTCGAATTTTATACTCAATTTTTAAATTAGTATCAATTTTAAACAATTTATACTCAAATCTTTATATGTTACTGAGTTTTCACTCTTTTATACTCACGACATCAGATTTTACATGGGTCCTGACTTTGTACTCAATTTCTTATTAGTACTCATCTCAATAATTTATACTCAATTTTACAATGTATACTGATTTTCATTTTTTTACTCATCTATTAGGATGATGCAAAGAATTTATTAAGTGGAGAGTGCATGCAAAGGCAAATTTGAGATTGGAGAATTTTCTCCAATTAACTGTTATATAATTGTCTAATCGAATCACACCATAAATTTATAAAAATAAATAAAAAATGATTCTCAATAAAATCGAAAAAAAAATATTTTCTCATATGAGAGGTCCATGTGAAGTCTTCTCAATTTCTTAATTTACCTATGCGAGACGTTCAAAATTAAAGTAGGAACTTTATAGAAATTTCAGAGTAGCATAATTAGTTAGTTTGACTGCCTTACTTAAGAATTAATTTAAATATCATAAAAACAATTATTTTAATTAAATTAATTAGATTTTGAATTTTTAAACAGTTAAATTGATTTTTATTAAATAATAAAAAATATTAAGTTTTTTTTTTGAAAATATTAATATTTTTTCATTTTAAAAAAACTAATTCTATGATAGTCATTATATATATATAAATATATAATTCTTTTTTTAAAAATGACTCTGAAAAACTTATATGCTACTTTTCCGTCTATATTTTTTATTTTTTTATGATAAAAAATTTTATAGACAAGATTGTGACATCTCCTATACCCAATCAAATTGGTATCATTCATACCAAACCACTCCATCATACACCAAAACCATCCCAAATTTGTGTGTTGGATGCACTATTCATGACTCCATATTTGGTGTTGGAATTTTTATTATTTTTTAATATTTAATTCTTTTATATTATATAAAAAAAATATTAAATATTATAATATTATATTACTAAATATCATTAATAAATTTTATAATTTTTTTTTTATTATTTAAATATTAATTATTTATATATTAAATTTAAAAATATAATGGTATTAAAAAACATAGTATAAAGATTTAATTTAATAAAAAATTATTATTAAGCATATTTAATTATAATTATTTATAAATTTATCACTAATTTTAAAAAACATAATAATAAATAAAAATTAAATGATAGTTTGTTAAATAAATTATAATTATGTTAATTGTTTGATTTAAAAATAATAAATTAAAAATTTTAACATGAATTATGAAAATAAATAAAAATAATTAAATAAAATATCATTAAAGATTATTAAATTAAAATTTATGTGATAATTATTTGATGACGAATAGAATATAAAAAAATTTTATAAGATCAAAGATAGGATTGTAAGCGTTAGATACCTAGATTATAAAAATACATAAAACATAACAAAAAAGTTCAAATGGATAATCATTTTCCGAACACAATGAATAAATCACCTCAAGCAATTAAAGCATGAATTGTTATATGGCGAGAGTCTGTTCCTGTAGCTGAAAAAAAAATAGCAAAATATAATTTAGTCTATAGATAATTTTTATCTTGACTAGTCTAATAATATTTACCACATGCAAGTCTTACTCGCACACGAGATAATTAATTTAGTGCAAATTAAACCTTGGATTTAGGAAAGAGAATTTCACTTAATCACATCATCTAAACTCAACAGTGTGATGTGATATAAATCAATCCATTTGCCTTAATTTTTTTTTTAATATACAACTATTTCACATTTTTATTGAAACAATTTTTCATTCACCTTCTCAACAATATCAAGGCTTGCACTAGTTAGAACAGGGAAAGCATACAACAAGAACAACCACCAAGTTTGATCCCACTAATTGGAATCAATTATATAGATCATTCTAAGCATTTGATGAACTTTGTGATTCAGAAACATGCCCATAAGGATAAGACACTATTCTCCTGCAAGCACACGAAGAACATATAGATTTTACAACTGTTTTAAGTCCTGTAGATTAAACAAATCAAAAGGCTCCTTGATAACTTAGCATGAAAAACATGGAACTGATGTTATAGTTGCCCACTACAAGCAACTAGTGCCTAGTGCATTAGAGTCAAAAAGAGAATCTCTTTAAACACTTCATCTAGCATGTCTCTGAAATGACAAGAGAAATAAAATTCCAATTTAAATTTTATTACTTTACTCAAATCAGGTATGTTTGAACATCCTTAGATTGTTTATTTTGGATATGACTCACACTAGATCTTCACCTATACAAAGTTGCATGGGTAGATCGAACTAGTTGGTTCGTGCCAGGGCTAACTCAGGTTAGTAACCACTGTACAGCCGAACCAAGGGACTAAGCTAGGCCGAACAAAGCACAGCATAAACGGGGTTAGATTCATAGGCAACATAGCCTGACACTTTGAATCTAGACGACTAGTCGAGCAATTCATATTCTGGTGATGACAGAAATCTCAAAGAAGAGGGTTGAAGAGCAGAAAGATTTCAGAGCACATAGAAACAATTCAGAAAAATACTTACAAAGATGAAAAATATAAGATCATGCATCCCCTGCATCAGTTTTTCCTCCTATACCTGATGATTGAAGCGATGGAGCAAAGGTTGATGACTACTCCGGAGACCACTGTGCCAATGGATTTGGACAGATGATCACGGAGTTCACCTTCTCTAAGATTTGTTTAGAGGAGTACGAACGCAGGTCAGCTTCAGGTCGACGTTGTCACGCGATGAAGGATAACAAATGCACATCAGCTTCTCCCAGCAAGATCCTAGTAGCTGCTGCATTTTGACAAAGAGTAAGCAAATTCCTGTAGTAGCAGAGAGCAACCATGGCAGCACAGTAACGACGACTTACACTTCTCTTGAGAAAAAGAGCATGACGAAGAACCATTTCCTTGAACTCTGCAAATTGTTTTAACTATTTTTTTAACCTCGACCCTGTCACACAGAAATATCTAGTTCATAGTAAAGACAGGATAAACTGTACAAACAATGGAGAAGAAACTTGAAGTTGATGGCTGCTAGCAGCGGGAGATTGCAATTTAAATATACATCACTTAACAGGGTTCTGATCCATATCAAACACAGCAACATAATCAATTCTTCCATGGCATACATATCAGTGAAATCTAGCGCAGATATCAGTCAGATGTTTGTTTGTTGAACTTACCGATCGGCCTATCATTCTAAAAGGTTTTGACCATCTTCCATGGCTGCAGATGAAAGTAGAAACATAAACCAAGTTTAACTATTTATAAATGCATCAAACAAACTGGAGGGTGCCGATTCTCGTGCATACCTCTGTTAGAGGAAAAGGGTTAACCTATGTTCTTGTGATGGTTTCCATCACCTTGGCGATTGATCTGAATTAGAGGCTCCAGCAGCAGCCCGAATGGAGATGCTACTAGCCGATCCATTCTCAGCAGGCGAATTAACACCCCATTTTGATTCTGATTCTAAATACATGTACACTGCCGTCTGTCATGCCTATGGCAAATTGATTCGGTTCTGATGGATGTGCAGCAATCACTAGTGGATATACAGTTGTGCTGCCAAAAGAAGTTGGTAGCAACCTTTAGAAGCCGAAGTATTAAGAGACAAATTTGGTTTTCTCTGACAATTAGCAACATAGCTAGCAATTTAATAAGTCACTAACTTGTTCAGAGAAGGCTTTATAAGTTGGTGTCTTTCGGATGAAAGAAACATAGGAAACTATATAAATACATTATGAAATGTAGCCCAAAAATTAAACTATAAGATGTAGCAAAAGATGGGGATTGCAATTTCATGTGATGCTGAAGAAATGCAAGTTAACAACCAGCCAGTCTCGAAGCACTCGTAGCATTTGCAACAAATAATAGAGTATAAAGTATAAACAACATGATATGATATGTAAACACACCTGACATTGCCAAAAAGATAAGCAGCTGGAAGGATGCGGCATCTCAGACTGAGGTTGGCAGCACTAAATATACATATGGTGGCATCTAAAAAACTTGCATATATCAACTGACTGTCGAATGAGAATGTTGCATGTGAAATGGTAGAAGAACCCTCACAAGGCGACCACTGCAGAAGGAAGGTCCAGTGTTATATCATAATTCGTATGCTACACTATTCACGATCTGACAGAAATACCTGCTTCACAGATTCTAATTTACTAGTGTCATATAAAGCAATCTGACTTTCATGCACAGCTAGGAAGTGTATTTGATCTTGATGGAACTGAACGTGTGTGTCCGAAATGGCTGCCGCAGTACGCCCAGAAGGAATTTGCAGAAACCTGCTTCTCTGTTTCTCCCATCCATCTGTCCCAAACACACAAAGCTACAAGAGAAAAGAGAACAGTATGATCATTAAAAGAGGTGTGCCCATGGCATGCTTCTCTCCATACCAAATTCCCAATGGATAAGTCCAAAATCACTAAATTGTGTGCAAATTAAGTATTTATATTATAAAAAGAACCATCAATAACCTGAGCATCAGCTCCAGATGAGACCAGTACATTCAAAACATTTGAAAAGGCAAGACCAGTCATTCTCTTAGAGTGCCCTCTAAGTTTGCTCTTGACCTGCATAAGCATGAACTCCGAAGTTACAATATTCTTTAAACCACCTATCACATGTTGTGGTAGTACAAAAGTACCTCATCAACTTGGACATTATAGATCTGAATAGTGGAATCTTCCATTCCTATAGCAATTATATTATTGTCTTTGTGGATGAAATGCAAGAAAAGTTGCTGCAGGTGGAGGTGACATGAATGTTGTCACAGTCTGCCATGAATAACAAATTGGTTAGTCTCAACTTTAACTTAAGTTTTGTAGTGCTACAATTGTCCATTTCTAACCTTAAAGGTCATCATGTTGAATAGGGATATCTTCCCTCCTGAAGCTGACATAACATAAGAATCATTCTTTGAAAGTGCAAAGCAATGGACGGCTTCTTCAGGATTTGTGTCAGTAATTTCGTTAGTCATCAATATGCCACTTTGTGGTTGCCACAACTGAGGAGCAATACCTGTTGTTGCCTACAGATAAAGTATGTAATTAGCAAACTGTAGAACAACATTGTATAGTATTATAGAAAAGACGGCACTTTGAGGAAGTGTTGTTCGTGTCTTCACCTTTCCACTCAAATGGTGTTCAATACGAGGCCACTTCCAGAGTAGGTGAATTGCATTTGATGCTAAAGCGAGGATGGCAACGCCAGAATTGGTGTAGATCAATTTTGTAATCTGCAATACGAAGTTCTAATCATGGCCATCAAATATTACTTCTTTACTGCTATACAAGAAAATTCATCTTAAATTAATAATGATCTGCAAGATTATGCAAAAAGATTCTGCAGTCCCTTTGAGATACCATACACTCGATGAGCTACTACCAGATGAACATTTTTTTAGCTATGCATGAATTGTAATCACACTTATTGTGTATGCTATATTTGGTCGTGTATGAGACAAATAAATAAGTTCTCCCAGGTGTTAATATATTTTCTTATCAACTGCAGCATCTTCCTTTGTCATTCGTTTACAATTATAATTAGTATGCAATGGAAAAACAAATTACAAAACAACAAAACAATGAACGATGCTACTTCAACAATTTTTCATTGTTCATAACCCTACTTCCTACTCAATGGCCTATGATCAGTCAATGAGTCACTCCTCGAAATTCACTATTTTTCTCCTTCTCTGGAACCTTCCAGGGGTGAAGAAGCCTCTCGCTCTTCTCTTACAAGATGGAATTTAGGCTTAAGAAGAGTTATGCCAATTGTAAATAATTGAAACACAAGGAAACTGAGACAAAAATTGAGAGAGTAAAGGGACGTTTGATTTGTGTCATTTTCCATTTTCATTTTCAGAAAACCGCATTTTTAGTTTTCTGGAAAATGACTTTTTTTCATTCTCCAGTTTTCCAGAAAACGCTATGTTTTTTTCTGGAAAACAAAGCTGGAAAATGCAAACCAAACATGTTTTCCAGAAAACTGCATTTTCTATAGAAAATGAAAATGGAAAACAGACTGGAAAATGCAAACCAAATGCCCCCTAAGCATTTTAGGCTAAGAATTTTCAATACTTCTCTCATTGCTCCTTTGCTTCGTATTTGTAGATCAACAAATCAAATAATTGGTCCATGCCTCCAATTGACAGTTAACTTGAACTTGTCAGCAACGGTAGACTCAATCGACTAAACCTTATCATCAATTAACTAAAGTGTTGTGCCATCTGGGTCACAGTAGCAGCTTGAACATGTCAGATTAACGGTTCATTGCCATTCCCTGTCAAGATTTTTGTTGGTTCCACAATCGACTCGTCATGACCATCAATTGATCACGGATTAGTCAACTGGTCAATTGAATGAGCGGAGTTGAGACCTCTTGATAGAGGAAGACTGAGAAGAGAGGCTTCTTAGCAGATAAAGAAGACTCGAAAGTGATGCTTCTTGGTAGAGAAAGATCCAAAGGCGAAGCCTCTTTGCAAGTAAGGTTTAAGTGGGTGTTGAGAAATTATGAGTGACATGTAATTTTAGGCTTTGGGTAGACTTTCACTTAGGCATAGATTCAATCAAGAAATAGGTGTTTCAAGATCAGAGTTGATGATTGGGGTTAGATGTTAAGTCGACTAAGCTCAAAATGTTCGGCTCACAAGTTTTATTTTGAGTCAAGCCAACTAGACATTGAGTTGAATCAATTAGGTAGTCGAGTGAACCATTATTTGAATTTAAAAATTAGACCATTTGAAGAGAATCTTATCAGTCAACTGGAATTGATTCAACTCAAGAGAGAAGTTGACAGATAGGACTTCTGTGATTATGTTTCAGTCAAGTGGGAACAATTTGACTCAACTACAATCCAACAAAACAACCAATTGAAGTTAATCCAAGACCATTTCAAAATTATAACTAGTAAGGGAAGCTCGTCTAACAATTTTTGCTATAACTAAAAAGCCACCATTACAGTGCTCCACCTTGTTCTTTTTGTAATCTATTATGGTCCTTTATTTTAAAGTGCTCATTTATGCTTTTCTAGATGGCCTTGGTTTTTTTTTTTGTTTTATTAGAAAAGGTTTTTTAAAGAGGTTTCTCTGCCTTAGATAAGGAGAAAAGATAATAGGCTTTCAGGGTTTGCCTTATGACTCCATAGACCGTGGAATATGAACCTAAGGTTTTGAACCACATCAAATCAATTTGTTTTAACTTGATCTTAACTAACCCAAATGTTTTAAGTCTTATATTTGCATCAAAAAGATTTTTGAACCTTAAGCCCACTCCTATTCTTTCCTCTCTAGTCGCGCAACTGATCTAAACATGCAAAGCATAGTAAAGGAAAAATAAATAAATAAATAAAGCCTCGAGAATAAGACAAATATTGGGGAAAAGAATGCTTGCACGAGCCCAGCAAGGTTGACATATCTTCGAAAATTCTGCAAATGAAGCAGAATTAATTGAACCTAAATTGACAAGGTAGTCAGAAATGTGTTTCCCTTAAAAATCAGGATATGATAACTTGAACCCATCAAGCAACTGGTACAATTTACAAGCCAAGGACTGAATTTTTGTACTAGCATTTATACTATTTGTCTAGAAATCCATTCAATGTAATAAGTACCCAATATCTAATAAAAACTATAGAGATCAAACCTTGCTTGTTCCAAGACTATCTGGGAGTTAAAGATCGGCATTGAGCTGGTTCACTGACTTCAATAAGCTTCCATTTCTTTGATTTGTCTACTGATTCATCAACAATTTTATGTTTGACATCGACCATATTTCTGACATCTCCATTCTATCAATATCAAAAACAATATTAGCACATGAGTCTATGAAATTCATGAGCTAGACTATACATGAAATATAGAATAGTTTAAAAAAAGTTAAAACTATATTTCAGAACAAGGAAATGAAAATCACAGACCATTCCAGTTATAGCCATATGTGGAGCAGTTCTATCAGTTATTCCTGATGTTGTTGAAATAACAGCAGCAGTAGCAGCGGCAGCAGACAATGGGTTTATTATAGGCTGTATCAGAGAGCAGAAATATCATCAAATTCCTCCCTTTTATGTAAAAAGAACAGGTAGTTTTTCCTATTACGATACCTTTGTTATGGTCTCCGAACGAACCTTAGTTGCATCAAAAGAATGATTTTCAAGTGTGCGCATCAAACGAAGTCCATCCCCATTTGCCAAAATTTTAATTCCATTATCATGTGTCGCAACAGCCAAAAGTGTTCCTTCCTTGTTGAATCTCATCCTTGGACTTGCCTAAAGTTAGAAATTGATACATATCTAAGGCTTCTTTTTGAAAAGTATTGGAATATGAGGCCAGAAAAAAGAAGAAGAGAGATTACTGGTAAGCCACCATCAGCATCAACAGTTGTCAGTAGATTGACATTATTCATGTCCCAGAACTTGATCATGAATTCATCACCAGCTGCCAAAAACCGGTTCCTTGTGGTGTCAAATTGCACAACTTCTAAAGAACATTTTCGGAAACCTTGGTAAGTCCTCTTCACTGCTCCGTCGCTTTCATTCCACTCCACAACGAATGTTCTCCTTCTTTACTAGTTCCACATGAAAAGAGCCTACATAAAATGAGAAAATACAGAACAAAAAAAAATGTCAGCAGAGAAAACAGATCCAATAGATACTTTTTCTGCCAAATAATCCACTGCCCAAAAACATACCTGGAACCATCAGTGCTATAAGCCATTGTTGTGCACCAGTTCCCTGGAGCATTATAATCCACCCTGGAACTCAAATTGTCATACAACCATGCCTTTATTTTTTCCATCTACTGCAGTTGAAAAGACGAACTGCAAGCAAAAGAAGCAAAAAATATAAGAATAATAAACCTTAAACAATTCCCAAGAAAAAGTCAATATGAGAATCAATGGCTAAAGAAGAAAGCAATTCTACAAAAGCCAAAACAGTTGAACTACCTGAATGTTCTCCTTGTGATGTGGGCAAACAGAGTAAACAGGTGCCTCGTGACCTTCAAAGGTGTACTGTTTGGTGCCACTGTTGCATCCCACACCTAATGTACCACAAAGTTTGATCAAAAACTTCAAAATGAAAAGCAAAAATACAAGAGAAAATCAGAGTTCTATGTCAACCCTAATTGTCTTGTCATCTCCACAGGTAATTATTGAAAGCTTCTTATTAGGATGAGCAAATGCAATATCATTGACAGCACCAACATACATGTGCATCAATCTGTCATTTGAATGTCAGAAAAAAAAATCCATAATAAGCTTAAATGAAGCAAGGAAATGCTTTAAATGCTAATAGTGTTCTCAAACCTCCAAGTGTTGTTTGATAACATCACCACCATGATAAGAATATATTTGCACTATGTGCCTTGAGTAAACAGCACCTACACAATAATAAGGAATCTACTAAAAAAAGTTACTGATAGTCATCTTTATTTTGCAGTGCAGAATTAGCTCACCAAACAAGGAGCCGTCTGGACTCCCTGTTATGCGATTAACTGAAACAACAAGATCCTTAACCAAAGAAGCCTGACTAACATAAAGACGATGTAAGAAAAACAAAAACAGGAGTACACCACACAACCTATGTTAACATACTATGGTACAAGTTTATCGATCTTCTGTTACTAAAACCTTTTACAAGTGAACCATGGAAGTGTTGACATCTAAGATGGTATGGAGAGGTAGAAGAGTCAATTATTGGAAGACACAACAATACAACTGTGTATAATATCAGTAAATGGAAATCATACCTGCACGGGATAGGAGAAGAGTCAATTATAAGAGGACACAAGAATAAAACATTGCATAATATCAATAAATCGAAGTCATACCTGCAGGGGCATGGAGCAAGTTCTGAGATCCCAAACCTTGAAGTTCTTCAGAACTAATCTCTCCCTAGTGCCAACATCCCATAATGCAATATCACCAATGTTTGTACCAACTATGATATGTCAATAAAGAAACCAAACTCAGAAAGAGAAGACCAGGAGGGTTAATATCTTTTTTTTTAAAAAAAAAGGCAAATAATAGTTTACTGAAAAGTAGTACCAAGAAGAATGGTCTGCTGGATTGGATGAAAATCCATGCTCATAGGGTTTGATCCTTGGCTCAGTGTTCGCACAACAGTTTTAGGCAAGTTCTCCAGGGAGAATGTAGCCTGGTTATGGTTCTGAGGATAGGAAACTGGCAGTATATTGACAGGCAGATTTACCTGAATCATATAGTTCGGGCTAACAAATAGTTAGGATCACCTAACAATCAAAAGAATCAAACGTAGCCAAAAGAGAAATAACTTAAGAGTGGAAAATGCCAGCAGACCTCGTCAGAAATCCCAAGGGGCCTTGCTCTTTTAGAAACAAAGTCAGAATCTACAGATGCATACTCAATAGAAGGGTGGGCTGTTGGAGGAGTCCTCGGATGCTTCAGAATTGCAACTTCATTCAAAAGAAAAACCATCATTTGTGTCAAATTATTATTAATATTAATATCCTATACTAGCTAGCATAATCCACAATATTACTGGCATTTGTAGATGCATTGAGCCCAATAGGTCCGCCAGAGACAGTTGAATGGGTCATAGCTGAAGGATTAGACATCCATGATCCAACCAGCAAGGGGTGTAGGAATTGGTGTTGGAGCAAGTTGAAAAGGCCGGAGAGGAAACACATTGAGGGTGTAAGTCAAATCTTAATAGAAGAATATGATAAAAATAAATATATGAAAATTACCCCATGAGCACCCAATGGAGGAAAACTTCCTGCTTTTTGCATGGCTCCAAGAAGTGGATTGTTTATTGGTTGTGGAGCAAGTGCACATTTGGTTGCCCGCATGAATGGTCAACAAACAGAGTTTTGATATCTGGATTTGGCCTAGGGTTCTTGCACAACTGATGCTGCCAGTTTAAACTGCCAATAGTAAACCAATAAGTGGCTCAAATACAAATGAACGAACCCCAGATTGTCCAAGAGTTAAAAGTTGAAACAAACTAATCAGAATGCATGATAAAGATTTCCGAACACCATAGAAAGTTTACCTTCACAAACTATTATATTTGCCATGTTCCTTTTTAATAAAGTAAATGCTAATGGAAAAGTGTAAGCAATTAAAACTCACAATAACTGTTTGCCACATTTATAATGTACTAGCCATTACTTGCAAAAGTTTTTATAAAACAGAATCCAATGATAAGCATTCTTATGTTTCCTAGTATTCAATGTCATATACTCCAAACATTTTTCATTGATTTCTGCAAATCCAAGCTATGTGAAAAATGTCAAAAAGTATACCATTATGTAGCACTTGAGATTCCGACAAGTCTCGCATAATCGCATATTTGCAAGCTTAACTAAATCATGCTACGTGGATTCCATAAAATGTCTGGGTGTCACAATTATTGAGGAGCACAAAGAGAATCACTTTATGGCTTAATGTGCAAAATGGAAAAATATAGAGAAGAAGCATGTGCGGCAAGACGGCAACAATTCTAGAAAAGGAATCCAAATGAGAAGTCAAGAGAACAAAATCAAACAAACTAAAGATTATATTATCTGGGAACTATTTGAAATACAAAGATCTAAAGGTTTGCAGGATAAAACAGCCAATAATTTACTCGGAAGAAACTTAACCACAGGAATACTTTTTATATTTTAAGATAAACGCCAAACTTTATCACATAGGATCATCAACTATGAAGATAAAACAATTGTGCCCTTCACAAGATCATGCTTTGGATTATTTTCCCAGCTCTTCAGAAACATATCAGTGTGCAAAATCTAAGGTATAGTGAGCCACAGAGACAATTATAAGAACTTCTTACAGTCTTACCTCTGGTTAATTAACCCACGCAGCCTAGAATTTTTTAGGTTTGGAAACTGCAGTTTATCTCTGAACAAGGGGTTTGCTTCAATCAGCTTCTTAAGTTCAACAAGCATGATTGACCTTGCTGATTTGGTATCCCCATACTTTGAAAGTTGCCCGTTTTCCCTGGCCACATGAGAAACAAGTAACACACACACACACACACACAAAATGAATTTCAAACCTGAAGTTTTCTAAAATCAAAAGTTGTGTGATTTCCTTATATAGCTCTTCATTAAATGAGGCAAAGGCCTTCAAATCCTTCACAAGGATTTCAACTGCCTTTGATCGGTCATGCCTATGAAACAAAAAAAGTTTGAGAAAACCAATGATCAGAAATATTGATATATAACACCAAAAACTGAAGCTACCTGTCCAGCGCTTCGAGATACTTCTGCTTCCGTATTTCAAAGAATATTTTCATAGAGTGTCGATTGTCATCAACCTTGGTAAATCCAGAGAGATACTTCTCAACATTGTCCCAATTCCCATTCTGTACCTCGTCCTCAAAATATTTCATATTGAAATAGAACCCAGACTCCTGCTCAAGCCTGTAGCCAAACCACATAGAAGTTTTCAAAAGGAGTCAAACAACATCACAGGTAAACGCTAATCCTTCAGTCAAAAATTCAAACTTAAAAAAAAAAACCAACTTGTGAACTGTTTCCTTGAACTTCTCCTCATCAAGGAATTGCAATATCAGAAACACCAACTCTCTACTAAGTGATGGCATCGCGTCCCGCTCGTCTCCTCCTCCAACCCTAATTATCACACAAGAAATATAAAACAATCATATCTTCCCGACGGTATCCAAAACACACATAAAAACGATTTGGAGCTATTCCGAAAGTCCAATACCAAGAAAAACTCAAAGCTAAGCCTCTGTCCAAAGCTAAACAACAAGCGTGAATGAGCAAGGCACCGACATATACCGCCAAAAATACTTCTTTTACTTCAAACAAATCCAAGTCCGGCATCGGAGAGGACTCAACGCCTAGGGCTCCCACAGATTCTCAGTACCACGCCAAAAATGGAGAATCAAGAAGCACGAAGAAGAAATACGAGGTGAAAGCAGCGAAAGTCGGAGAATTTTGCAGGAACAAAAAAAGGGAAGACGTAACTTTTACCCGACGATTCCAACTCAAAAGGGGGAAGATCCGGGAGGGTATCCGAGCTCACCTCGGAGATGAAGAAGACCGGGGCCGGGGGACGGCGGCGCCGGAGACAACGATCCATCCGAACAAGGCGAAGAGGGTGCACCAATAATTTAGATCGCAGACTGCTCCCTTCACCAGGCAGGAAAGGAAGGAATAAGGAACAAGAAATCGCTCTTCATAGTGGACGTAAGCGGGGCTGCATTTAAAGCTGATGGACACTGATCTATAAGTCCGCAATGTATCAACGTATAACTACTATGAATTATGAACAATTTGATACGCAGAGTAAGTATGGAAAAAAAAATTGATAAGCCAAGTAACGAGAATTTGTCACTGTTGGACTGACCCGTTAAGGTCCCAATAAAAAGTCTGAGAGATTTGTTATAGGGTGGCCTGACATGTTCCTGACGACATGTTTTGTACAAGCCAATAGGTTGGGAGGACAGAGCATCATACAAGCCTCAAACAGGTCAGACCTACAAATATTACTTTGCTTCTGTTCTGCCTGTCCCACTCTCTAACGACGGCTGACGAATCGTTCGATCGTCGATCGGACACCATAGATAGCCAGAAGTTATCGCTCTGAATAAAATTATACCCTGAGGGGTATGGTAAACCCGTCGGAATCGCCACAATTGTGATCTCACCGGATTTACCGTCGAATTCAACGAGATTGCAATTACAGCAATTCCGGCTGATTCACCGTTCTTCCAGGATGTCATTTGATTAGGTAAGACGATCAAAAATCATCGATGATGTCCGATTGACGCTCGGACGACTCATCGGCCGTCGTCGACGAATGTGGGACAGCGGGACAGGGATCGTTTGGGACAGAGGATCCCGTCTGCTACCCAAGAGGATTCTTGTCCCGCCTGTCCCACACTCGTTGGCGATGACCCATGACGTCCGATTGTCGATCGGACATCATCGATGGTTTTTAATCATCGTACCGAATCAAATAATATCCTGGAAGAAGAGTGAACTGGTCGGAATCGCTGTAATTGCAATCTCGTCGCATTCGACAATGAATCCAGTGAGATCGCAATTGCGGCGATCCCGACGGATTCACCGTACCCCCAGGGTATAGTTTTGTTCGGGACGATACCTTTGGCCGTCTGTGATGTCCGATCGGCGATCGGACGACTCGTCGGCCATCGTTAGAGAATGGGACAAACGGGACAGGGGCAAAGTGGGATAGAAAATCTGCCCTTCTGGGACAAAGGATCCCGTCTCTTGTTGGGGAGTCTGGGGTGATTTATTTGAGGAACTTAACCTCGGGATTAGCCGGGTGAATTCAAACAAAAAGGATATTTTCGACCAAGCAGACGAACTGAAGTCCCAGCAAATGTCCGTATCTGACTTGCGATGATCGGCGAGTCCTCCTATCACAGATCAGACACCATCATTAGTCTGCGATCGTCATCCCGAATCAAACGATAGTCTGGGAGAACAATGAATTGGTCGAGAACGTCACAATTGCGATCTCGTCGGATACGACGGTGAATCCAGCGAGATCGCAATTGCGACGATCTCGGACGTTCGGGTTCACCGTATCCCCTAAAATATAATTTTGTTCGGGGCGGCGGCCGGAGGCCGCTGATAGTGTCCGATCGACGATCGGAGGACTCGTCGGCCATCGTCAACAAGTTAAGATATGGGGACAGAGGATCATTGGGGAGAAAGCATTTGTTCGCCCGCAAGTCTTGCTAAGGACACGCGGTGATCTGCAATTCCTGGTTTGGCTCTGCACGCAGTACGCATCTTGGAGAAACCTGGGTGGGACGTTGGTCGGCTGATCCGGCGGATTTTAATAATTTTATATATTAAAATAAAAAGTGTCCCTCTAAATACTCTTTAATTATAAAACATAAATTATTTTATAATAGGATTTGGATTACTCTAAATCCGTCCGCATCTCTTTAAATTAATTATGGATGAATTTAATAGACAAATGTTAAATTTGACTCCTCGCAATTCGCAAATGATACTCAAAGGTTAATACTTCTGCCTAAGTGACCACCTAATACTGTGATTTATTTTTCTTCAGTCTTATTGTGAAGTCGCCGATAAGGAGAGCTTGGAGTGAGTGAAATTATCTTTGTTTTGTTTCATCATTTATATGATTGATGTCAATGTAAATAATTATTCTTATGGGGTGCTCAATTGACTAGAAGACAGTAGATTTGCTACATGCCTAAGTATCAATTTTCGGTCGGGTTCATGCCTTCGGGAAAAAAACTCCTTCCACCCCTAACCACTTGACATTCTGATTTATGATTTATCTCCTTCACATAACCTAAAAACGGACTGTATAAGGTGCTGAGATGAATATAATCAATTTTTTTATTACAATGCCTATGTAAATAATTTTAAAATTTTGTAATTTCTCTCTGATCGAAGTCATAATAACCAAAGTTCAAAAATTCACGTCTAATTTTTCCATCCAAATCCCAATTTAGCATTTCCTTTTTCACATATCTCATTTATCTAAATAATATCATCCACGACCAACAAACACTACAATACCGTATTTTAGATATGTCATATGAATTTATTCATTATTAATGTAAAAAATAAGGACTTAAAATTAATAATTGATATAACCATATCTTAACAATAACCTCATTCATACGAGTCTAGAAAAAAAATCAAAATTATCATGTCCCGTACTAGTCAAAGAAGTGCTCAATCAAACCTCTAGTCTCAATAGAACCACCATCCTTTACACTAATCCGTAACCCATTTCTACAAGAAGCCCCTCATTGATCATGAGTATGTCATAGGGAGATCATTAATTTTCATTGACTATTGAGTATGCCATAAGGACATTACCAAGTGCTTCTATTAAAATCTACTTGGCCATTCAAAGCTATTAAGAGTGCACTTTTGCGATCTATTGTAGAAGGGTTCCCAAAAGAATACTCACAGCCACAAATTGCAGATTCAAGCATTTGCTACACATCTCGCAACAAAATGAGGCGCGAAAAGTGCTTTACTTTTGCTATAAGATTCTCTTTATCTTGGTGTTGGTAAACCTTCGAAGGTGCTAATCAGATACACCATGTGAGGTAAAAAGTGAGGGTTGTAGGTATTCTTTGACAAGGTTTGAATCTCTTAACTCATGTGAGGTACATAAAATACCACAGTTAGACGTCGCTTGTCATCCGCGAAGCGATGGCATGATTTTTTGCTTCTCCGTATCATGTAACATGATGTTGCGCTTAGACAAAATCCACAGTTGGAATATGTGATCATTTCCATACTATGTCCCCCATAAACCTTAGGGCAGGAACACCTCTGATTTCCACATCAACCAGCGGTGCTTGGATTAACTTCAATCCTAGCAGCTCGGGATCATTATAGATCATTTCGAGGGCGCGCATTTGGTCCTGTCCAAAAAGATATCAAGACATGAGAACAAGGTATAGAGATAGACATGATTACATAAATTCGAGGAAAAAAGAAAACAGAATTCTCGATACTGGGGGCTTTTAATTTTACCTTCCTTTTCATAGCACAAAACTTGCAGTCAACAGCAGATGGCGGGAGAACCTGATTGACGACAAGCCTCTTGACTGGTACATTTTCTTTTTTCAATGAAGCGCGCAGTCTTGATGACTCGCTGACGGCCATGACCTTCAGTAGGATAAAGTTTATTGAATATAATGGATAAGAAACTCGCATGTTTGCCAACATTAGAACAATAAGGTTGAAAGACCAAGTCAATAGCGACTACCTAAAGCGCAAGGCTGATACCTGTAGTACATAAAACATGGTAGGGAATAAAAAAAGGATTTACTTTAAAGCAACATCTTACTGTTGGGATTGTGACAATAACAAATTCAGTTGATTCGGTGTCACGGAAAAGCTCCCGCACTTTCACCATCCTCTCCCTTAGTTGCTTAAGTTTATCAGCCTATACGAGTACACAAAATAGAAGTTAAAGGTATTGCTAGATGTAATTCTGATTTATCTCTGTAGCATACTTACAGCATCCTGCTTTGGTTCTTCTTGCCCAAAAACAGATTTAATAGCCGATGTTGCCGAAGATATCTTTTCCCTTAGCTAGAAAAGTACAAAGAGCAGCATATTTTTCAAAGAAGCAAAGTAGAATAATGTCTTATTTCTTTAAATTAAATTTCAGGTAAATAAATAATTTGAAGCTTATGGATGTGCCTTGTTAGTTTTAACTAATAGTATACAGTTATGAACTAGCAGGTAGACACGAAAACATTGAAGTATGGTCAAAAGGCATGCGTAGAGTTAAGCATTATCTCCTGATATTTGTAAACGAAGATGATGAAGTTCAGAATGGGCTAAATCAAAACCCCAAGTTGTGAACCCTTGACAAAGCTAACCCATGCATATCAGAACATATGTTGGATGAGATAACAGAAAAGGCGTGAGCTATATGTGCAAGGCAATGGGAGAAACCTACATATAGTTAGTTATACCAATAATATGCCCCAGCAAACTACGAGTCTGATGATTGTATGTGCAATCCCATCTAACATGGAGTTTTGGCCTTCTTATCCTCATTCACCTTTTTCATACCTTTCAAACATGAAGGTTATAGCAGCATAAGTAAGTTGTTCACCATTCACCTTCTTAATTCAACACAAACAAACATGATCTACAAACAAATTAATTCAGCAAAGCATCAAAAGAATCAGGACAATCATCAGCCCTACTGCAACAAAACTGTTCATAATATATATTTAAACCCTGATTTTGGAAATACTAAGTTAGTAGATTTAAGCAAAGAATAGATCCACTATTAGTACTGTGGAATATGCTAATACACTGAAACTGAGTCCATTTATGCCACATTGTTTTATTATTAATAATAAGTCAACAAATAAATAGATTAAAAAATTTAAGGTAAAAACTAAGGTGTATTTGACAGGACTGTAAAAGACTGTGCTGAACATAATCAAAGCGCCATTCAAGAAAATGCACCTTCAAAATTTTGCCAATTGAAGCATCCAAAAAGTCTGGCAAGGATAACAACCGAAGAGTATGACCCTGTAAGATATTACAATCAAACTTTCCGGCCAAAACAAAAAAGAACACCGGGAATAGATCCCCCCCTTCAACTGAGTCTGCTTACTGTTGGAGCAGTATCGAAAACTATACGGCTGAAACTATTGTATTCTGGTGCTTCAACAAATTGCATAACCTTCAACAAGAGTATACACAGTTAGTTATCTGTAAGTCTTAAAAAATTGTTAATCAACAGCCCGTTTATACTTAGAACTACACATTTTGGCATATTATCCATACCTTTGAAATTGCAATAGCTTCGTCTAATCCTGGAGGGGGAGTGTCCAACAACTCTCCTAGTTTAAGCTCTCCTAGCTACACCAGTAAGAGGATATATATAAGTTAAGCCAAATGAACCTATTTTAGTGAGTGAACTGACCAACATAAGAAAACCATCTTTATCCAAAAAAGGATAGTATCAAAAAAGGTTAATTTGATTCAAGAAAAAGGACAGATACATCACATGCATCATTGACACAGGTTATTATGATTTAAATAAATTAAATACTTCAGCAGCTATTTCATCGAGTTGTTTGACTTAATATTATTAGGTATTTAATAGAAACACATATTGTGTGCTTATTCTGATAATTCAGCTTTGTTTACAATAAAGAATCAAAGATCATAACAGTTTTCTATAGCTTTAGATTGCCTTGGACTCATTTTGAATATTTTTGATAACTGTCGAACAACTGAGATAATCTGTATGAATTTTCATATAAATAAGCCTTATCCAAAAAAATTAGTGAAAAATCGTACACAGATATTTCACATGGCTAAACATTGGTCAGTCACAGATTTTGGATTTCTTCCTATTTTTATTGTTCATGTCCAGCTCAATTGCTAAGAACTGATTGTTAGGAAAATTATTTAAGATTCTAATGAAGCTTTGCCAAATTTTATTATTTTCTCGACTCAGAGAATTGAACCTGATATGCTCACCGACAGATACAACTTGCTATTTATCCAATATAAAATTACCTTCAGAAAAAAAATTCTTTTTTATTTAATGATTCGTGTGAAAGTGGAACATAAGTTGCCATTGAATTATACAGCCTAAAATGTGAGGGTTCCGTAACCAGCTCAATTTGTATGACTGTATTCATGAATACTTTATAAGTACACCTCGGAAAAATAAAATCTAAGTATTAAGATAGCATTGCACCTGTTCAACAAGCATTCCAAGACCCATACTATCCATAAAATCTTTAACCCCTGAACTTCCACTTGTTTTATTTGCAGAACGAAATTCTTCCCTTGCTTTCTCAGGATTTATCTGTAAACAAAATACACAACTTACATTTGTCTACTACTAGAAGGACACTAAAGAAGCATAAAGGTATACTTATCAGCCTAGGAAAATTTAGAAGTTCAATTCCTAATATATAAACTAATTTGGTCGATTTGTGCTTACTTCAAGTGCAAACAATGGTCCATCCAGCCCATCCACAGGCATCAAGGTTCCACCACTCAAATCCTAAAATAGCCACATATTCAACACTAATTACCACAACACAAATGAATTAAAAACTGTAGTTGGATTTACAATAACAAAGGCATAATCAAGTAAAAGAAGAAGCACTGATGATTGCATACCTGTGCAAATGAATCACTTAACGAATGAGCAGGATCTGTAGACACAACAATGGTGGGATGACCATTATTGGCGAACTTAACAGCTAGAGAAGCCGCACAGCTCGTCTTTCCTACGCCCCCTTTCCCCCCAAGCATGTAGTATTTTCTCTTAGTACCAGCAGCCATCTCATCAAACCCTGCCACATCTTTCTCAGTGGAAGCTACCGCTCTCACTGTAGACAGTGCACATATCAACTGCATGAGCTCCTCGACACCAATTTAGGAAGGAAAAAAAATCCAATTTTCTGCAAGAACTAATGCAACAATACAACTCGACGAGAGAAAAAAAGGGGAATGCAAACTTGTAAAGGGGAAAAAAGGCGGGTATGAAGCAACATCCAATATTTGACATTTATTTAAAGGAATCGACTCTCTCGAGCCCTAAACACTGGTGTAAGGCATCAAATTAGAGAGAGGCCAAAGGTACAAACTTTCAGCCCTAAGGCTATTACTCGCTAAGAATCTTCACAGTCGAAAAAGAGAAAATCAAGAAAAAAACCTCGCAGGGAGCGATGGATGAGGAGAAATGACCGCAGGCGGGAGACGGCGGGAGACGCCGCCGGTCGAAGCAACGGTCCACCAGAGACCGAGAAGGAGTAGCGGCAAGCGAGTTGGGGAGAGGGAGACAGCAACATCTTAGCTCCGGAGGAGAAGGTCGAGGAGGGTGAGGCCGAAGGGAGCAGAAGGAGACAGAAGACGACGACGGGTTCCCTACGCCCTTCGGCAGGCAGGCAAAGAGCTGCCTTCGTCTATTCGCCACTTGAATCGGATTCGGGTTCCGGAGAAGAAACGAGTCCGGCTTGTGTCGATCCATTTACATTTCAAGTGATATTTTTTAAAATAATAATTGTATTTTTAAAATTCATGTAATAAGTTTTTAAAATTTTATGGTAGACTTTATATATTTTTATTTTTTGCTATTTTTTTATTTTTTAAAAAAATATAAATTAGTTGATGGACTATTCTTGGTCTGTTTGAGAGGAGACGAGGAAGGTGTAAGTAATAAAAAGATAATTTAAGTCTTTAAAGTATTTTTAATTTTCATTTTATGTAGATGGAAAAATTTGCATTTTCTTTATTTATTTGAGAAAATTAGAAAATACGATAAGGTAACGAGAGGTGTTTGGTTTGCCTTTTCCAGTCTATTTTTCATTTTCATTTTATGTAGAAAAGAAAACATATTTGGTTTGCATTTTCCAACTTTGTTTTTCAGAAAAAAATCCTTTCTTACCTCTTCTGGAAAATGAAATGACGCTATATTTTCATTTTCCAGAAAACCGCATTTTCTGGAAAATGAAAATGAAAACAGATGACACAAACCAAACGAAAGTTTTCTGGAAAACTAGAGAATTATCATTTTATTGCTTCCAAACCAAACCGTACGATTTTCTACTCCTGAGTTTTCCCTTCATCCCATCCAAATAAAGAGTTAGAATATTTTAAAAAATCTCCCATATCTCTCCATTATATTAAAAAAAAAATCTCTTAACAACTATTTCATAAGTCTCCCTCTCCTTCATTTTTATTATTATATATATGATTAATTTTTTATAAAATTTAAATCCATTAATATGAAAATCAATTTAATAAAAAAAAAAGAAATCAATTGAAAAAAATCAACATATTTTTTAAAAACAAATATTAAATAAAAAATCAATTTAATAAAAAAAGAAAAATTGAAGGACTTCTTACAAAGGATTGAGAAGACGTTTTTATTTTATTTTATTAAATTATGAGAGGTAAAATAAAAGTTTGGTAAATAACAGATGCAAAATGATTTTTAATCTTTATCTAATTGAGGGAATACTTTAAAAGAAAATAAGGAGAGTAAAATGGAAGATAATATGATGATGATATTTTGATTAGTGATCTCGAATTCAGTACCATATAATTTGATTCATTTGTCATAGTGTCCAACATAATCAATCATGAAAGAAAATTTATATTTATTCATGATTAATTTAAATATAATGTCATTTTTAATTTTCAAAGACATAAAGGGAAGATTCATTCATTTAACCTATCCTATCCTGATCGGGAGGAAAGTAAATAAAAATTAAATATATAAAATTATGAAATTATTTTTAAAAAATAAAATAAATGTTTTTAAAAAGGATAAAATTAACATATGTTATTGTGTTTATAAATTTGACATTAATTTGAATGGGAATTCATATTTTAAAAAGGATAAAATAAAAATATTTTAATTCACTCCCCATTTCTTATCCTAGTGGGAATAAGAAAATCTCCTTTTAAAGCTTACCAATAGCTGCCTTTTTCACTCCTTTTTAAACAGGGAAAAAATTCGCCACCCCTCTGTTTACCCTTCCCTCACTTCCTCCGACCCTAATTCGTCGCTGATCGGCGGCGACTGAGCGGCGGCAGTCGCCGAAGCTGCACCGTCCGCCCGCCCCTTCTGGAAAGGAAAGCTGAAGAGTTTCTCTTTCCTCTCGCGGTGGGTGGGTGGTGTCTTTCCTGTTTTGCCTTGCGTGGCTTGATCACATTTCGCTCTTCTTCTTCTCTATCGGTTTCCCCTCACAGAAATTGCAGGTATCAGAACGCTTGTCTTTGTTTTTTTTAATATTTTTTTTTGTTTTCGCTTTGACTCCTCCCATCAGACTGTGGACTGCTTGATTGTTATTGTTCTGATTCTTTATATTCATGCATCCAAGAAAATCTTGCTGCTAATGTGCCATAAAAGCTTTGCCTTTCGCAAGGCTTTGGTTGACAAAGAGAAACCCGCCCTTTGTCAAAAGAGGAAACTTTGTTAATAACATAGAATGATTTCTCAAACTGCTGAACTGGTGTTTATATCGACTCTAGACTCTAACATTCAAAAGAAGGAATAGACCTCAATTTCTATCTTATAAAGAAAGAAATGAAATCCTATAAAAAAAAAGGAAAATTCGAATTCCTAACAAAAGAAATTATCAAAACAGAAGATAATTCATAACCCATAAATACCTAACATATCAAAAATACCCTAAATATCATAAAAATATAAATCATTAAAAATATCAAAACGATATTCAGATCCTCCGAAAAAGGTCCAAACAGTGTTTTATGGGTCCTAAATTTGGCGGTTATGGGTTCCCGGGTAACAAACGTAGATTTTAAAATAATAACTGATTACACTCTATATCTTTTCTATTTAATGCAAACAACTTTGATGGATATGGCTAATTGTGGATTCTGTTCTTTCTAGTATGTCTTATCATCCCTGCTTGGATATTCGTTGTTGTTTCATTGATTCATATTCTTCAACAGGCATCATGACACCGAGATGTAAAGGAATGTCACACATATTCATATGTGATTTGTGGATCTTTATTTATTTAGGTATGGTCGCTTATTACTTTGTACATGATTTATTGACTCCTTAAGTTGCTTTTACCATACAACATTGATATACTCTTATGTATTGTCTATTTGTCAAGCGATAGATTAATTTGACTAGCAAATTCGTTCTGCTTTCTTATCTTCATTGTTCTGTGTTTTCTGAAGTTGAATGGACAGTAAATGTTTTTTTTATTATTATAGTTTTTGCAAATTATTCTGGATGTTGCTAGAAACCAAATGTGTACACTTGATCTATATTTTGATTCTTTGAATGAGTTCCATGTGCAAATTTTATTCAGATTTAATTCTTTAGTTTTGGAAGAACTTTTCCATTTTTAAGGAGATCATCTAGAGATATGGTTGTTCCATCCTCTCTTCATAGTTATAACAACTGAACTTGAAATCAAACCAGATAAAATGTGGGCCACCTGTTCATTGGTAGATCTTGACTAGCTAATTGGCCAGATGCCCAATTAATTGGTCTGGTTTCATATTTATCACATCCATTTACGATAAAAATCTATCAAAAACCTCAACAACAACAACAACAACAACAACCAAGCCTTTATCCCACCAAGTAGGGTCGGATATATGGATCCTCCTACATTATTGGGCTCAATACCTTATTATATCCTCATTTATATTTAAATGAGTTTTATGTAAAACCCAAAACCTACTTATGAAAAATTATAATTATATGTAAACTAATGTAATAAAAATTAATTTCCTAGCATGCGAGGAATAAGTATTGATATAAAAAAATAGAATAACCAATTTACAATCATATTTTAAAGAGGATGCTATGGTTTTTATGGGTGTACTTATCATTGGGGTCAGTTAAATTATGAAAAATAATTATGTTTCTTCTACAAATTTAATTATGTGAAATCGTCAGTGAACATTTTTTACTTTTCAAACCTTATGACAAATTTTTCAAAATTGGCCTGGTCTTATGGTTTTGTGAAAACTGGTTGTTCAAATCAATTTTTTTTTCACATCTGAATTGTCGACTAACCCAAGCCAAAGAGTTATCTGGTTCCCGTTTTGTCCTGTTCAGCTGACAGTTTGGTCTGGGTTTTATAACTAAGACTTTGCCCCCTTTTCTTTTAAGTGTCTTTTATATACTCTAGAATGGGCTTATTACGCACGTTGCAAATTTTTATTCACGGTTCAATTAATTTACTATGGACAGTAGCACACAAATTATCATATTTGATATTGCTTGCATAAATATTTTATTTTAAACCACAAGAATTTTGACTTCTTGTCGGATAACCTGTGATGGGCTTCTGCACTGACAACTGATTTGTAATACTCGCTTGTGGCAGTATCAACCTTATTAACAGTGTCTTCTAGTGGCGATGGCTATTTACACTGTGAAAGTATCATGAGAAACTGGGTTGATTCTTCCATTGAAACAAAAGTCCATACAGATGAGCTGATACTAAAGGATTTATTGTTTTTTCTGCATGTTCCAAGAACCGGGGGTCGAACATACTTCCAATGGTGAGTATTTTTGTTCTTGATGTGTATCAAGTCAGATCAATACTTTCCTCAGCTGAGTTGGTTTGCTGGTAAATCCATTACTGACAGCCTGTTGAGAAAGCTTTACACAAGTCCTCAGGAGTGTCCACGTTCCTATGACAAATTACGACTCAATCCAAGGTGATTTTTGGTTTTCATTGGCTATCATGTATAGATTTTTGGTTTTCATTGACTATCATGATTAGTTTTTATTCTATATTCGTGACTTGAAGTCTGCAGTAAAAATGTTATTATGATGCTTTTGCCACTGTATGCAACTTGCTGTCCTCTGTTTAATCAGTGAGCCTTGTAGTTTGATTTAGAATTGGTACAAGTCATGCTTCTGTGGCCAAAGGAAAAATGAAACTGCATAAAAACTAGGCAGAAAAATTAGCCCAGCTTGTGTCAAAGTTATTGCTCTTACAAATTTTTCCTTAATTATTTTATATTGAAATTTAATTCATATATTTGTTTACTTTTTTAACATTTTCAAAGCAAAGGTTGACGGCAATTGGATGGTAGGCCAAGCATGTATATATTGTGAGTTATTCATTGTGGTATTATCATGTACAGTAGTGGTTAACACATTTATATTACAGAAGTTATGACAAACAAATGATAATCATGGAAGAAGAGTTTGTCACCATGTTAGTGCTGCATTAACTGCTATATTTCTTTTTATTAGATTTGATGCAATGAAAAAAAAGAGGAAAAACTGGGTAACAACTATAAGATAAATTCTTTATTTTACAAAAGATTTTCTGTTTATTTTGAAGTTTCTTTAGAGTTATTCAGTATTATAGAAGTTATCTCCTAGGACAAGGGAAATTGTATCCGTGGTTCAAAATTTTGCTTAGATCCCTGTTGTCTCTTTATCTAATGCCTTACCAAGTTCTCTTATGTTTTACCAAGTATTGATAGAATTAGAATAATAATATGGCTTAGATGCACGTTGTTTCTTTTGCTCATACATAAGTTTTCATTGTGTTAACTAATTGTTTGAGAACATCAATAATCACTGGAGTAGCACTCAACCTTTGTATAAATAAAAAAATAACAGATTTATATTGTTACTCTTAGGTGATACTTGACACTTATAAGTTGAATTTGGTGGTCTAGCAAACCAAATTGCAGATTGATGGTTGCCCATGATGACTATAGCTTGCTATCCAAATTACCAAAGCATAAAACGTCAGTTGTAACAATTTTAAGGGATCCAATTGATCGTGTGTTCAGTACATATGAATTCTCTGTCGAAGTTGCAGCTAGATTTCTTGTGTATCCAAATTTATCTTCAGCAACCCAAATGTCTAGACGGATACGCCCAAAATCTCATGGTGTTAGTACACTGGATATCTGGCCATGGAAGTATTTAGTTCCTTGGATGAGGCAGGACTTATTTGCAAGGGTATCCTTTTCTTCTCTGTGCTGCCTGCTGTATATTATTTGTTTGTTTATGATCTTCACTTGCTTGTGTTACATTGATTGTCTTCTTTCTTGTTTTTTACATGTTTTCTTTTTCTTTTATATTGAAACGTGCTCTACTCTTATTTTCTTATTAAAACACACCTTGAACACTTCTTCGCACTATATATTCTATATTATAATTTCCATCCCAAATGTTTCAAGGGGTTGATTTCAAAATCAGTTTATGCAATGTTTTAAGATATGGTTTCCACAATAATGTTACCATAAAAGTAACATAATTGATAAGGGTATGCTTTTCTTCTCTGTGCTGCCTGCTGTATATTTTTTATTTGTTTATGATCTTCACTTGCTTGTGTTACATTGATTGTCTTCTTTCTTGTTTTTTCATGTTTTTTATTTTCTTTTATATTGAAACGTGCTCTACTCTTATTTTCTTATTAAAACACACCTTTAACACTTCTTCACACTATATATTCTATTTTATAATTTCCATCCCAAATGTTTCAAGGGTTTGATTTCAGAATCAATTTATGCAATGTTTTAAAATATGGTTTCCACAATAATGTTACCATAAAAGTAACATAATTGATAAGTAAACTCATAATAACAATAAAATACATCATATTTTACGTTGTAATGAAGAAAACTTAAAAGGTATAAAATATAACAAAATCAAAAATTCATTTCATATAAGCACATTGCAAAAAATTACAATATATCATAATAATCAACATCTCATGCTAAAATATCAAAACATGAATAATTAGTGTCATACAACAATCAAGTAAGAGTATAACATTCAAGTCTAGTCCTCTTTAGTAGGAGAAAAATTATAGAATAAGAAATCCTAATCAAGTTCCTCGTCATCGACACTCACTATACAGCATCCCTTTAAATCAATGACTTCTTCATCGATCTTGTTGAGGGACCAACTAGCCTAAAGCCCCCCTTTGTCTTAGAAAGCTCATTAGCTCATAATGCATTTGCAACTATATCTCTTGTGAAGCCTCAGGACTACTTTCTCTTTTAAATCTCCAATTATCTATTCTTAAAAACAGTTCTCACTGTAAGGGATTTCTTTCCCATTCATTTTTATGATTCTTTATTTGTGCATTAAGCTTCAAAATCTCAAACTGTGGCGGAGTTTCAAATTTCGATTGAAACGATGTTGTGTTGGTATCATACCAATGTTTTGACGTATGGTGCCACCGTGCCAGATCAGGATTGGTGGGAGCAAGAATGAGGTGAAAAATAGAACAAGAGAACACAACTATATACGTAGCTTTGGAATGTGCCCCATCTGAAATGGTACAGTATAACACAATACAATTTATATTGAAGTGTTTTGTAGCATGCCAAGGGGCGATGAATACAATATGACATGATGCTCATCGACATAACTAAGGCAACAACACAACATCATTGACACGTTGCGTGATAGATTATTGAGTAGTATTGAGTTTTGGTAATTTATTGGATTGATACGTTTTGACTGTGTTGCTTGACACAATTCGAGGTTTCAAACCGTGATTTGCATTAAATTGGACATAGATTTATTCTTTATCTTCTTTACTAGTCTATTCTTTTTCTTTGTATAAAGAAATATTCATTTAATGATTGACAATTTATGTATAACAAAAAATATTCAAGATATAAACAATTTGAGTTTGTTAAGGTCATTGTTCAACTTACCCTTGGAAATGCACTCCAATTCCTCACACACTAAGAGGAGTATGAGGGGAGCTATATGTTAGGTTAAGAATCTTGATAACCATCATTTGCAAGTGGTCAATACCCAATCCACACATTGAACACCAATGTTCTATCACATTAAGGGGTCAACAATATTTGTAGAATCTAGAACTTATTCATAATGACTGTGTTATTTGACAATACTTGAGCTGAAATCTTCATTTTTCTTATATTTTTTGATTCAAAAATAATTGCTTTCCAAAGAGTTCGGATGCATCATTCTATGCCAACAATTCCACACTATCATATTATCTTTAAATGGTAGAATTGGGAAATAAATGCCCCTATAGAAATACAAGCGAGTATATTATTCATGATAGAAAATCAGGGGCGGATTTACATGGGGACCCAGGAGGGCCACAACCTCCCCAGATTTTTAATAATATTATTTTTATATAGAAATTTTTATTTTTTTAGTATAGCAATTTTTATTTTCTTAGTATATATATAATTTGACTCCTTTTCAAGTTTATATTTGTAGTGGGTTTAATGGTAAGTCTAATTTTTGTTTTAGCATACATCTAGGGTTCAAATCCCTTGGATGATTAAATTTAAAAAAATATTTTTTTATTTTTCAAATTTTAACTCAATATACATTGTCTTTGAAAGATTAGAGAAAAAATTATTATAATAATTATTTTCTTGATTATTATTATAATAATTATTTACGTCGGCCCCCACGAACTTATAATCCTAGATCCGCCACTGTAGAAATTCATAAGGATTGCAATTTCTTTTCTTTCATTGCAAACTTTTATAAATGCCCAAGCAAAGTTGAGGTTCATGTTCTCTTCAGATAAGTGAATGCAATGCTCTAAAAGTTTATTAAAGGTAAGAGCGTAGACAAAATGACCTTTTGAAGAATGCAGAGTTTTTCTTACAGACATGTGAATCCCATTGTCAAATATACAAAGGGGAAATTAGATAATGCTCTTAATATTATTGTTTATTACCTCAATCCCTTTTCCTATTATAAAGACTACGGAGATGCATACAAATGTGGATTATATACTCATTTGTGTAGGGAATTTCTTTCCTTATCCTACCATCCAAGCTAATGTGATGTGTGGAATTGAAGGCGTATGAAGAGTCGACCAACCTTTTTGATAGGCAATTAGCTATGAGAGAAAGTTCAAACAATAATGAAAATTTTAGCCCTTGTGTTAGTAAATTAGTATTGTTATTTTGAATAAATTTCAAATTCTACTAATATTGTCTATTACTTAAATTGATAGCACAATGGTGTTTATTGTTTTGATCATGTACTCTTCATTCCTAAAAAATGACAATTAGGATTCTTAACCTAACATGTAGCTCCTCTGGGTGTGACACAAATAGGAGTGCATTTGAAAAGATAAGTTGAACAATGAACTTGACAGCCTCAAATTTATATGGGAATATTTTTGTTGGATATAAATTATTTACCAGTAGATGGTTATTTCTTGTAGATTCATACAAAGAAAAGGAATAAACTATTTGTAAAGAAGATGAATGATCATGTCTGTCCAATTTAATGCAAATTTAAAGAATTACAAAGTGAGAAGGAAAGACACCTGCTGGAGTCAAAAGTCATAGAGAATGGATGAATGGAGATTTAAAAGTGGATTAAACTATTTGTGAATGAACATGAATTAGTTCCTAGACCAGGCTTGACATGGGATCTAGTAGCAGAAGCCTTATAAGCTAATGAGATTTTTCAAGGGGGAGCTCTAGGCTACTAGTCCTTCAACAAGTGGAGAAATGAATGAAAAAACAATTGATCCTGAGGAAGAAAGTGAGAGTGATGATGATGAAAAATTTAATGACGTTTACAAGAGCGGACTAGACTTGACTTTGATGAACTTATTTATTATACCATATGACACTAGTTATTTTAATACGCTAATTATGAACTTGGTTGTTATGACATTGTTTTGCATTTTCTTTCAATGGGCCTATATGGATCTATGAATTTTATGTTTTATTGTCTTTTATACTTTTATGTTTTCTTCATTGCAATATGATATATGATGTGGTTTGGTGTTGTTGCATGTTTATTTTTCAATTATGACTGGACTTGTTTACTCGATCTTAAATTTGTTTTGATTATTTAGTACACTTTGTTAGATATGTATGTTAGCAATTTTTATTGAGAATGTATATCTAATTTAATTTAATAGTTTTATAATGTGATCACCTAGGTTCCCCCTATTGCCTGAGTGCTAAGTAGTGGTCTGTCCACCTGCTGCCTAAGCTGTCTTTTTAAACCTTGCCTCTAATTGTTGGGTATGCCTTGATATCCAATTGGATATGATTATTCAACCTTTAAAGTTATGGAGATAGCATCTATTAAAACACCTCATCTCTCTTTCACATCTTTCTCCCGCATCTACATATTTATTGAATCCTTTGATCTTTTGACTTGCCCTACATTTTCACCATGTTTTCTTTATCAGTCATAATCCTATTAAATGCTATAACCTGAGACATCTTTATTGATATGGAAAAACAGTTAAAACAGTCAATCAGTGGAGAAAATTCAAATTGACCACCAAGGCCTAGACCTGATAGTTTAATGCCTGATAGTTACATTAAAGGTTGTTGTTTCACCAATGACATTGAAATATCATGAATCTGCCAGATAATAATTGAATTATGAATTAGCTTTATGGAAGTTCTGCTTTCTCATTCTTTTTTGTTTGATATATTTATCTCGCCACTTTATTCTCAATGTTTTGTGCAGAGGCATGCTAGAGAACTTGGAAGATTTAGAAAGACTGAAGAGACGAGTAATCCATATGACGTGGAAGAGATAGCCATGCCCTTACAAGAGTTCATTAATGACCCAATAGCTCATGAGATCATTCACAACGGAGCAACTTTTCAGGTGCCATAGTACATTGTTGTTGGTAGCATTATGATATTTAGTTATGATTCTTTCGTTGTTTACCTGAGTTAATACTGAATGTCTAAAAGCCAACAATATCTGTCTGCTCATGCAAAATTAATGTTCATGTGCTCTTTCTTTATTCTCAACAGATTACAAGTTTAAATATTAATTCACGCTATTAAATTGGCTTTGACATGAAGGTTCCTGTGCCCAGCCAAACAAACTAACAAACAAAAAACAAGGATATGCTGGTGCATTTGATGTTTGGCTGAACTCTCTCGTTTCTTGTGTTAACAGTGAATGCTTCGTGGCTAACACACTAAAAAGGCCAACATGTGTATTTTTACTTGTGAAAAATGTGTCCTCGTGGTCATTTTCTTCATACCATCTACTGACCCAATAAGTTCATAGGCTTGGAATGACGATCGAGAATGATGATCATTACCTTTATTTTTGAATGATATTTGTTTGCTCATTTAGTTGGTGTTTATCAGTTGTCTTTGGACATCTTGTAAACAATCAAAGAACAAAATAACTCCATAATAGTTACCCTCTTTAGTATCTACATTCAATGGCAGTTGCCCACATCTCCCTCTCTCCTCTCTCTCTCTCTCTCTCTTTGTATTGGCATCGGTAGTGCCCCCGGGGCTATGGTGCAGCGGAAGGGCGACTAGTTGTCACCTAGATACTCGCGGTTTGATCCCCAACTACGGCGTATTTGCCATGGGATGCTAGGCTTTTGGACCGCCCGCCGTAAGCGCTTCCCGATTTACCTTGGCGGCTAATGGAAAACTTCCGTGGGACGGGCCGGTCGCTCCAGGTTTGACTGTTACATGGTCTATCATTTTGTATTGGCATCGGTAGCATTCAATGTAAATATCATTTGTGTTTCAATCGTCCTATGACCATGTAGGTGCTATGGTAATCTTATCCTACTTTTATCCTGTGATGTAGTTTCCACTTTTTGTTGCTTAAGTACTTCATGCTGTGTTTATGTTTGCTTTCAATTCTCATTTTGTTAATCGATTGTGCTCCATATTTCTCTATAAGGTTACTTTTGTGGCCACTTCCAGTTCCCAAGCAAATTACTTCCATGAGACTTATCACATGACTGTACGAGTTATATGGATCACATCTGGTAATACTGCAATTTCTTATGACAGGTAGCAGGATTAACAAACACCTCATATTTAGAAGAATCACATGATGTCCACAATTGTGTTAGGAAGCACCCTGAATTTGGCCATTATGTTCTTGAAGTTGCAAAGGTGCATTTTGGAAAGGGCTGATGCCATTGTCTTACAACTGCTGCATATCAATATTTGTTTTTAGTAGTAATTACAGCGTTCTAATGGTACAGCATAGGTTGGATCATATGTTATATGTTGGTCTTACTGAAGAGCACAAGAAGTCTGCTAATATGTTCGCTGAATTGGTTGGAGCACAAGTTATTTCCCAGTCTGAAGCCTTGAGCTCTGTTGAGCAAGAAACAACCAAAAAAACTGGTACTGTTACATTCAGAATCGAACAGTCATATTTACCTATGACACCTATTTAAATTTGTTGTATATTATAGATTACTGTTATCATTTGTGAGAATAACTAACATGCAAGATAATCTGAATTTTGAAATCCCAAAAATAACTACTAATAGGGCCAATTGTGTTCAATTCTCTCTCTAGCCAAATAATACCCACATATCTACTTAGATGCCACGCACTATTGGCCAAAAACTATTTACTAGAAAGTGGAAATAATAATCATATTGGACAAGCATTAACTATGTGTTTCCGATGAAGGATCAATTCAACATTTTCCCTAAGATGGAAAAACCCAATAAGTGTTCACTGCTATTTTCAAATACCCTTGCCCTAGTCGCTATGCTTTCGACAACAAAGTCAAGTGGCCTTTTGTTACTCTCCTTGATTCCAACTTCTTTGACAATGGTAGCGTTGGCTCTCCCTTGCTTCTTGTCCTTTCCCTCAACATCACTAACAGAGCTGTCGTCATAGAGTGCCTGGTTCATCCCCAACCTTTTCAGCCTTAGGAAACAGATCCTAAAATCAACAAGCAAAATATTGCATGTAAATTGTTGGAAACTTGTAGCAACAATAAGGATCAATGGGCAATGAATCAATTCCAGTTCAACTCACCCCAGATTAAGTTTTGAAGCACGACAGAAATGAAAGCTTAGATTGTTGATCATATTGACTAATTTCTTACTAGTATAGCACTGACTCAGTTGTAAGATCTTGCATATCATGCTAAAGTGGGCCTGAAAATTAATGAAAATTATGGAGCATCTCTTATGTAGATATCTTCTCCGCAGAACCTAGCTTTTCTTCTTCAGATCCTGCAGATGGACTAAACCAGGTTGAGGTAGTTCAAAATAAAATTATTTTATGCATATTATTCTATCAATAATGTACTAAACTTCTCCACATTTATGATAGGATATTGCTGGCTATCTTAATAAAACCGAGGTTCCTTCACCGCATGATGAACCAGGAAGAGAAAATGTATTGCCTCTTAATATGTAATTTATCTAATTAGTTCTCATTCTTTTATTGTTCATCTATGAATTTATAACCTATTGTTATATTATTCCAGTAAATAGTATCCTCTAATCCATCTTGGAATGCATTCTATATTCTTCTAAATCAAGCATTTCTTCACCATTTATAGATGACTGTTGGAAAGTTGATGGAGGCATATGAAAAATGCAGTTCCAATTTACGGAAATCTCAAGCAACCCGACGCACAATGTCTCTGAAAAAGATTTCTCCTGTGAATTTTTCAAAGAAGGTATGTGACGAGATAGTACTATAGTAGGAAGTCCTGAAATAGAATAATGTTTCTTTAGCTTCTTTTTTAATCTTATTATTTGTTGCACGTTCTGGGTGAGTTAACAATTTTTTTTTTATAAATTGATAAAAATTATTGGTTTGGTTAACTTGTTTCACCTCCTTTTCCTCTTATTTACTTAATCTTGTGACATCTAGTTATTATGTCAGAAATGTGCTTGATGTAGCATTAGTGGGTTGAAGGTAAATCTGTGTGCTTCGGCCGATGAACCTAACAGGATAGTGGGCCTCGATTAGCAGTCTCACAAGAGAAGGAATAGCTATTAGAAGCTGGAATTGATTTGGACTCTCTTTTATAGGCGTAACTATATAGCACAGTCTGCTGATACTAGGTGTAAACTAGACTGGGTTTGCAAAAAAAATAAATAAATAAAACTAGAACATGATTCACTTTATTTTTTTTACACCAATTATTTAAATTAATCCATTATCATGTGCATCATGCTAGTTTTGCTGCCATCTCTTTGGTTGTGTTTTCCAAATGTACAAAGCAGTTGCATTGCCATCTTTGTTCTGACCATCCAAGTACAACGTTTCTTCATTATATCTTTCTTGGTTGTCCCTTCTAGTGAGAGGAATTGTTATATCTTTTGTCTTTGCTATGGTCTCCAAGGAATCAGATTTCTGTATCATCTTCTTCTTGAGGCATCCCTTCCATCTAATAGGAATCGTCCCATCATATATGCCAATTAATCAATCAAGGAATGCCATTAAATTTAATTTTCCATCAGATATAGCTAGTTTGTTTCCCAATTTAAGTCTAATTCCATGTTCGTGATTATTGTATTGGTTAAGTTAGATCCATCTCCACACTGAAATTTTCTTTTACTTTAATCGCCTTTTCTTAGTAGACTGTCTGAACATCAACTATTTTTGACATTCCAAGATACTTCATATCCCGGGATAACTTCGTTATACCGGAGGATGGTTGTCTCGTAAAGTTATTCATCAGATTGTATACATGTTTGGTTTCCTTCTTCTTCACTCCACTTTAAAGATGGGATTAAAGTTCCTCAAAGCTAAACATGCAAGGAAGTTGTATTTTCAGGCACGCCGTTCTGTTCCTGCTTCGGTTCTTGATCAAATACAATTTCTGAACAGTCTTGATTTGGAACTTTACAAGCATGCTCAAGATATATTCAGGCGGCAGGAGAAACATGTCATGCAAAATGATGACAATAGATTCATTCACTCAGAGGGAAACCAGAAGTCCCAAGAGGTTAGTCTGTCGCATTGAACCTGTAGTTCCATATTCGATGGTCAAAATCTATATTCGATATCTTGTGTTTGCAGGAACTGCAGACATCAGGATGTGGCAGCTTATTTAGTTGCTCGTCATGGAAGATTTTATCGACCATTGCATTTCTTGCTGTTATTGTTCTTGTGATACTGGTAACAAAACGCAGGAGAGCGGGTAAATTGAAGATGTGATTTGAAGAATGGAAAGTGGATAATTTTTTTGTATGATTAAAGAGTGTTCTGACAAAAATAAAATGGCATACCCTACTTGTGTCGTGTTGATTGATCAAATCACTCGGACCGTCTCTCATGCAATTAGAATTTCATGTTTTCTTCTTAAATTTTGGAAGAATACTTTATTTTCTCGAAGGATCATTCATGAATCTTTTGGTGAATCTTTCTTGCCATCAGATATGAGATATATCAGCAAGAAACAGAATGGGACAACAAAATAAGCTGCTATCTTCAGAACTCCTCCGTCTCCTTTGAAATTGCTCCGATGCGAGACCAATCGCCACTGTACCTGATTCCACTTCCATAGATAACAGTTGTGATTTCTGAAAAGAAATAAAACAGTAATTCTATTTGGAAAAGAAGAGAATTACCCTGCATCAAGGAAGCCTAGTCCAAAGACAGCGACGGCCGGCCTTGCGAGAGTGGAAGCGGCGGCGCTGAGAGAGAAGGCACTGGTGGTGTTCTCCTCTGTTTGGGCGCCGCCGCCGTCTTGTGCGTCTTCTTTCTTTGCCCGTGTCGCCGGAAACTGCATGGCGGCTCTCTTCCATGACAGGGCAGCAGGAAGGAGACAGGAGGGAAAGGTCGTCGACGATGCCATCGAACGAGAGGGGACGGCAATTCACAGCTCAGCGGTGGATAAGGTAAAGAACACCATTATTATTTTTTATTTACTTTGGCAGAAAATGAAAAAAAAAATCCAATTTAAACCATTTTTTTAAATATCAAAAAAATACTTGTGTTAATTGGTAAAAAAAATTTAAAAATGAAACCGAGCTTTGTATGCGGTGCTCATCTCAAAAACTTTTTTTGCATGTAGTCCCTGATGAGATTGACAAAATGATTTTATACGTCATTTTTTTATTAGTATATAATAATAAAAATTTAGTATATATTATAAAGATTTAAGTGTAAATTATTTGAGATTAAGTACTGATTTAAGAAATTTAAGCATAAAGTTTGTGACCCTTCCATCATGATCTTGATGCAGTGTCCCTCCATCATGATCTTGATACAATCTCACATACTTAAATTTCTAAATTTTATATTCAAATTTTTTAAATAATATTCAATCTAACTTAATTAATACTTAAATTTTATAGTTTATACTGAAAATTTTATTGTATACTGAAACAATGTATATTAATTTTTTTTAAATAATATTTAAATTTTTAAATCAGTACTCAATCTTACACAATTTATATTAAATTTTACAATGTATATTGAATTTTTACTATTTTATACTAATAAAAAAATAACCTACAAAATTAGTTTGTCAATCTCATCAGGAGTGCATGTAAAAATTTTATGAGATTGGGACTCCATGCAAAAGTCCATTTTGAAGAGTTTTCACCAATTAAGTGAGGGATCCAGAGCTTGTAAAGATTATTGAACATTGTAGAAAAATGAATTGGAAATATTTTTTATGGGAACTAATTTAGAGTAAGACCTCGTAACTAAGGGAGTGTTTGGGAGAGCTTTTACTTCTTGAAAAGTGATTCTTATAGTGATTATCTTGAAGTTAGTAAGAAGCTAAAGCATGTAGTGTTTGGAAATAGAAGTCAAAAGCTGATACAAGGTAAAGTTTGAGTGCTTGGTGAATAATCACTTTTAAGCTTAATTTTTAATTAAATGACAATAATATCCTTAAACTATCAAAATTAATTTTTTTCAATTATCTAAATATAATTTTGATACATGATCTATAATATTTTATATATTTAATATTATATTTTAAATATTATATCAAAATTATTTTTTAATAATATATATATTTAAAAAATATAAAGTTAATAAAAATATAAAAAATAATAAAATAATAAAATTTATATAAATTTATACAAATATGTATAAATTTTTTTGGAAATATAAATAATATAAAAATATAAGATTTTATTTAAAAATGTGATGGTAATTATGTAAAATAATAAATTTATTAAGGGTATAAATGTCAACTTTTAATTCTACACCATAAGCAAAAAAGCAGAAGCAGAAAAAAGCATCAAATTGTTGCTTCTAGCTTTTGAGTAAAAGTTACAGAAGTTAAAGTAGAATCTGGCATTCCCAAACACTCAAAAGCACTTTTGCATGGCTAGAAGCTAAAAAGCAGTAAGCAGAAGCTCTCCCAAACACTCCCTAAGTTCAGTGAATTAGTGAAGAGGAGATTAATAGTGAATAATAATTTTCTATTTGAATTTTTTTAATTGTAATTTTCTCTTATAGAGGTGTAAGATGACTTTGATTTATTAATCTTATTTAACTTTCTTAATTATTCAATGATTTTATTTTTATTTATTTAACATTAAATTTATTTAAAAAATTAATAACTTGTTTTGTTTGATAATAACTATTTAACTTATATATATATATATATATTAAAACTATGAACTTATAAAATTAATTAAAAGGTGTAATTTATGTGATATATATAGACGATTCGTAATCTGTTTAATGAGTTATTCCGATCATTAATTTTTTTTATAAATTTATATTTTTTAAATAATAATAATTATAAATCGTCATAAACCAAATCGTAAAATGTAATCGTCTTGAAAGTTAAAGTTAGCGGTCAATGTTTCAGGAACCGACGAACTTGTTTGTTTTGAATCGCGATCCAGTCTAATTCCAAAGAAAAAGTTTTTTTTGGCGGAAATAGTTTAATTTGCATGGAATGAGAACTACCGGCAGCAAAAACTAATTTTGAAGAAATATATCTTTTAATAGGGTTGTAAATGAATTAAAAGTTACAGAGAAGTTGGTATTTATGAATTTATTTATGTTCATTTAATATATATAAATAAATAAATAAATTTAATATTTTATTAAATGATGAATAAATTTGAATTTGTTAGTTAGGGTTCAATGAATCTGAATTATGCCGACAGTTATATTGTGATAAATATCTATAGAATTTATGTATTTATATTTAATCGGAGAATTGGACGCTAATTTTAATCAATTTGTCTTGGTCTCTTCGACTCCAAACGGTTGTAATAATGGTTTTTAATATTTTTAAAAAAAAACAAAATGTCTTTCTAATTGTAATGAAAAGAAAAAAAATTCCATTTTTTACCAAAAAAAAAAATACATAGAGCAAGAATATATTTTTTTAATTTTTTTTTTAATTTGGTGGAATTGTTTAGCAGCTACAGAGGGGGCATCGAACGAGGCCGTTCTCGTTGCAAGCCGGGCACATCCGGAACCCTCCTCCCAATTCCGCCGGCGCCTCCCCAGCCGCCGCCTCCGTCGCCTGCTGGGCCGCCTCGCAGTACACCTTGTGGCTGCCGTAGCAGGTGCCGCAGGGCAGGAAGCGCACGTCTCCACATCCCTCGCAGGCCGCGCCGCGTCCCGCCTTCTCTGCGACCGCCGCCCGCTCGCACGCCTCCAGCACCTTCCGCAGCTTCCCCGCCTCGTGCAGATGCCTCAGCTCCTCCGCGCCGCCCACGTACTCCCCGTTCGAGAAGACATTCGGGAGGCCGCATCCCGGCCCGAGCGCGCCCAGTAGCTCCGCCTTGTACGCCGCGTGCAGCGACAGGTCTCGCTCGTCCACGCGGACGTTGTAGCCCTTGAGGATCATCCTCGCCGTCCAGCTGTCCTCGAAGGTCCGCCGTACGCCGCGGAGGCTGGTGAAGTAGAGCACCACCTTCCCCGCGCCGTCGGGCGGGGATCGAATCCGATTTGCGGCGGCGGCGGCCGCCGCCGCCGATCTCCTCGCGTCGATCTTGCGCTGGAACTCTTTAACCCTAGCCTCCACGATGCCGGCGACACTCGAATCCCCGCCGCCGCCCCCGGAAGAGGATTTCTGGTTTTTGCCTTTCTCGTCGGAGAAGTCGGTGGCTCGTCGGAGATTGAGAGGGCTGGCATTTTGGAGCCCCACCATGATTTCCCAGGCGTCGATCATCTCGGGCTCGTGCTGCGGCGTCAAATTCGGTGTTCTAGAGCTCCCCTGAGTTCTATTCTCCGGCCACGTCTTCACTCGGCCGTTCTCCTTCCTGTTCGCTGTCCCCGCCGCGACGAAGGGGGCGTCGTCATTGTCGCACTTCATCATCACCTCCTCGTCGTCAAAGACAGGATCCCGGCCGAGCAAGAGCATACTGAGAGCGGCGGCGGAGGAATTCTGCTCCGAGTTTCGGCCTTGGCGGTGGCCATAACAACAGCCACCGGACCGCCGCCTCGAGCCGCCACGGCCGTCCATCCTCGAGCCAATACAACCCATGGCAACTCTCGACAGGGGAACCCTCCGCCGGCGATTTCGAACTCCACGTCACCGGAAAATCAAAATGCAAACTTTACCGACCGGAGAAATCAAGATCGAATTTTGATCCCCAAAGGCGTCAATTTGATCGGAATCCAAAAAGAATTCAAATTAAGACGGAATCGATCGATCTGGAAGAAGGGAAGCGCCGCTCCTTCCGTACCGTTCCGCCATGGGAGGGCAGGAGAAGGAAATCCAGAAGCAGAACAACTCCGAAGCCGACTGGGAATTCAATCAATCGGCAAGGAATTGAGGCACAAGAAAGAAGATCAGATTGATGGAAGAAGATACGGCAATCCGTCCGCCATCGTCGATCTTCAGTGGACTTCCTTTTGACCTTCCTGAAATCTTCTCCTCTCCTCTCTCAACGGCGGCCCTGCTGCTTCAATCTTTGTCGTTATATTCTCTTCTATTTGTAGATGAAGTGACCCCGACATTTACGGGGGGAGTTTAATTTTTAAATTTACCTTAAATAGTAGTTTTTTTTTAAAGGAGAAATGAATAGTTTAAAAGGTTCATATAAAACAAGATACGGTGTCATTTGGGCAAAAGTGAATTTTTTTGGGAAAATTTTCATAAATCGCCCACATGCCAATTCAACTTTACATGTAATCCTCATACAAATTTTTCTTTGCATGCAGTCTCTGATGAGATTGATAAGACAGTTTGGTAAGTATTATTTAAAAAAAATTGAGTATAAAAGTTAAAAAATTGAGTATGTAAGGTTGCATCCACCACATCAAAAATATGTGTACTCAATTTTCACTTTTTTATACTCAGGTTTTACTCTTTTATACTCAATTTTCACTGATGTATACTCAATTTTTACTCTTTTATACTCAATCCATCAGGGAATAAATACAAAGAAAATTTCAAATTGGGAATGCATGCAAAGATCAAATAGTTATTGGAGAGTTTTCTACAATTTACTGAATTTTTTATTATTATTTGTCTTTAATTTATACATTGAATATAAAATGTCAAAAAGGATATTTCTCTGTTATTTTTATTTTAAAAATACACTGTTATAATTTTCTTGGCTTTAAATATATAGTTTTAGTCAAAATTTTGACTAAAATTATTGTAAGATAAAATAATTTTGGCAAATAATATAGTAATATTACCCAAAATTTTTTAAAGCTATAAAATGGAGAAGAAATTTTAGGATCAAATATTTTGTATATATTTTTTTGAGTAAAAATTAAAAGGACGTCTCATTGTTTTTGAGTAAAAATTTTAGGATCAAATATTTTGTATATATTTTTGAATATATAAAAAAATAAAGTGACGTCTCATTGTTTTTTTCAGTAGCTAATATAATATTGTTAAAAGGATATTTTTTAGATGAAAAATATTATGAGACAGTGCAATATGGTTCTCACAGAGCCAATTAGGGGACATTTAGTTTACTTATTTTACATTTTCATTTTCTATTGAAAATGTGATTTTCTAAAAAACGTGTTTGATTTGTATTTTTTAGTCTTGTTTTTTAAAAAAAAATATAATGTTTTCTGAAAAACTAAAGAATAAAATAAAATCATTTTTTGAAAAATAAAAATAAAAAATAGAGTAAACCAAACGTCTCTTAGTATTTTTAGTATTTTTCCCTGATTGATTCATGTCTAATTAATAGACAAATAAGGCGGACTATTTTTTTTCAACCCTAATGTCCTATTTATATAGCCTGTAGTATGAACGAGAGATGGGATGAATTGCATAGAAATTAAGAATTTTTTTTCTCAATTTATCCACCACAAATCAGTCCATATATTGTTTTAAAATATTTTTTCGTCCGTCCAAATTAATGGGAAGAAGATCCTGTCTAGTGTCCACGAGCATTGAAATGTGATGCGACGAGATTGTTGGCCTAGGTGATACTAATACCAACACCTTCGGAGTCTACAAGAGATCACTTTAAGTAAAAGAGCGTTAGTAACAAGCCCAACGAAAGTCTCTGGTGCATGCACTCTGACGCTCACGTTAGTTTCCAAATGATAAGGAAAAAGAGCTTGAATGGAGTAGAAAAGTGATAAGACCTTACCTGCACTGCGGAGAAGAGACCCCTATTTATATACAACGTCCCTTGGTGACCCACCTTCAGGATGTCACATCAACCGTAACAAGGTTGTCATGTTGATAAATCTCCTGTAAGAAATCTATGAATAAGCAGATAATGTAATCAATCACTGAGCAGGTCAATGTCTAGGCTTATGTGTTATTGAGCAGGCCAGTGTTTTGAACTCATGGATTACTGAGCAAGTCAGTATTTAAGCTCATGGATCAAAAGGGGTGTCCGTTTGAAAAGGCTGATAGGTTGTTTTGTGCACACGAAGGCCTAATACAATGAGGGTTCGATTTGTGGATCCCGTGATAAGGGGTTCAACCTATAAAATTCATGAAGCCTCTAACTAGCTAGTTAAGCTAGGATGTTTCTGCATCAGCCAGTCGGTTACAATGGATTCAGGAGCCAACCGAGTGTTATAGGCGGGTTAGCCGAGCGTTCATTGTCTAGCTACCCTCCTCATAAGTACACTATACGTGGGTCGTTCGATCAATCGAAGTGGGTATCTTGACCCTTCTTAGTTATCTTTAGTTAGACTTGCTTGACTGTCACAACATCTTAAATCATGTAGGTTACGTACCGTACGTGACCCGTCAATAGGTTGAACACCCGACGTGAGTCGATAGACCGGCTATTGCTTGTCTCTTTGGCGTACGTGGTCAGTTTGGCTGATCAACCATTGGCCTGTTGAGTCGGCTGTCCAACCAGCCTGCCTGACTCAGGCGGTCCACTCGACACGGCCAATCCGCCCGTCTGGTCAACCTGTATGGCCGGCCTATTTCTATTAACCTTGGTTTTAATACACGATAATTATAGCCATGTTAATCATTTGACCCTTATTTTTTTCCTAGGTGGTCAGGGGCTCAAGATCCCACCGTATCATCGGACAAGAATAAGACTGCGTAGGATCATTCTCGGAGACCCATTTAAATCCATTTCCTCCTTAGATCTACACACGTAGGAGTGACAGATCGAGCATGCATCTAAGGCTGCGTTTGGTAGGGATAATCTATCCTGTAATATAATCAAGATTATATTACAAGTTATATTCTTTTATTTAGAATAATTTTAAAATTGTAATATAATGGAATCTCAATTACAAAAGTGGTTCAAGATTTGTAATCTCGATTATAAAATTAAAACCATGTGATCTGATTACATTCCCTAGCCTCTATTCCCGAAACCTATCGGCAAAACCCTCCGTGGCTATGGCCTTGACGACCGGCTGGCGTCATCGGTCGCTGATCGCCGGCCGACAGGCGACGGTCGTCGGCCGGCCGACGGCAATCGTCGGTCGCCGGCCAACCGGTGGCGGTCGTCGGTCGCCAACCGTGATCGTCGGTCGTCGTTGTCGGTCGTCAGCTGCCAATCTTTGACAAAAGGCGAAATCGCTCGCCCCCAGCGCCCCCGCCGCACCCGTCCCAAGGCCATCACGAGGGAGGTAAATCACGGTCAGCTGTCAATCTTTGATTACATTACAGGATGGATTATCCCTCACCAAATACAGCTATAATGGTTATCAAAAATTACATACAACTTGTTACCAAATATAGTAATATAATTTAATTATATTATATTATATTACAGACTTGATTACATTAAAATTCGATTATATTATCCCTTACCAAACGAAGCCTAAGTAAATTCAGTAAGAATCCAAAGCGGCCGGGAACACCACGTGATTAATTAATCTCAAAGATCGACCGATCATTCTTGTTCATGCATGTTTTCCACGCTCGAATGCAATACGATACGCAGAGTTTGGATAACTACACCTCGGATCCTTCAAATGCGTGGCGATCGCCATTGGAGCTTCACCTCCATCCATGACCATATATATCCGACTGTCTATTCCACGCCGCACCCATCCTCGCTCTCTCTGTAACTAATTGGACTGGATGCATCTAATTTTCATTAATGAATGATAATTTTTATTCGAAATTTAGAATCATATTTTATTTGTATTCACGTATACAGAATTTAAAATTTTATATTTATAATAGGAGAATTTACCATTCAAACTCTTTTTTATTTTTAATAATTTTTATTTTATAATATTTAGGATATTCTTGATAATTAATATTTTTGGATTATGATTTATCTAAATAAACATCTTATTTTATTAATTTTTTAATAATAATTTTTTAACATAGATTGTTTAAATAACAGAAATTACCATATGTATATAAGAATTTCTTTTTATTTTTTAAATGAAAGATAAAATCTATATAAACACATCTATATCTATTTGTTTGTTTGAAAAATCATAGAATGTTTCAAGGGAAAATTTGAGAAAACTCCCTAACATCAAATTAGGCTTTGCATGCACTCCTCAACTCAAAATTTCTTTGCATGCACTTCCTGATGAGATTGATAAAATAGTTTTGTGTGTTATTTTTTCAGTATAAAAGAGTAAAAATTCAATATGCATTGTAAAGATTTGAGTATAAATTATCTAAGATTGAGTACTAATTTAAGAAATTTGAGTTTTATTTTAAAAAATTTGAGTATACATTGTTTCAGTATATAGTAAAAAATTTCAATATACATTGTAAAAATTTAAGTACGAATTGATTTAGATTGAGTATTATTTGAAAAAATTTGAGTATAAAATTTAGAAATTTAAGTATGTCAGATTGCATTCACCACATCAAGATTTTCACAAAGTGTCAACGAAACTTTATACTCAAATTTCTTAAATTAGTACTCGATCTCAAATAATTTATACTCAAATCTTTAGAATATACACTGAGTTTTTACTCTTTTTTACTCAAATCATCAGGGAGTGAATGTAAATAATTTATCAAATGGGAGTGCATGCAAAGGTCAATTTGAGATTGGGAAGTTTTTTCCAATTAATAGATGTTTAAAACTCTAATAGGTACGAATCTTCAAATGCTAGTTATCAAGATTCTTGAGCTCCCATATATACTTTCCTAATTTATTCATGAGAAATTTTCGTCCTATCGATCACCTAGATTCATCAGCTGCTTAGGTTAATCATTTTTATAAGAAGTTTCAGGCTCTCACCTTGTTCTAGGCCTACCTCGCTACCATGCCCATGTTCATGTCCGTCCACAACAGTAAGAGTACCGCACAGAATCTTTCTTTCCATATAAAGAACTCCGCCGATCCCTCTCCAATCTCACTCTCGCGCTTGTAGTCGTACTACTACTTCTTGTTCATCCTCCGCCGGCCATGACTTACCGTGGAATGCTCCCCTTCTTCCCTGCAGCCAACCTGCTTCTGCAGCCGCATGTGGACGCGGGGGTGGAGATGGATCAGGGGAAGAAGAGAGCGGCCGAGGGCCGCCTGGAGGAGACCAGCCTCTCCTACACCGCCGGATTGGCGGCGGCGGGGGAGAGGAAGAAACGGCTGAGATGGGAGCAAATCAGAGTCCTGGAGAAGAGTTTCGAGATGGGGAGGAAGCTGGATCCCGAGAGGAAGGCGGAGCTGGCCGGCGCCCTCGGGCTGCCGCCGCGGCAGGTCGCGATCTGGTTCCAGAACCGGCGGGCGCGATGGAAGAACAAGCGGACGGAGGAGGAGTTCGACGAGCTCAAGCGGCAGCTCGCGGCCATCCGAGAGGAGAACGCGGAGCTGCAGACGGAGAATCGGAGGCTCCTCGCCGAGGTAAACGAAATCCAATATCGATCATCGATCAAATTATACATCAATTCATATCTTTCAGCTCCTGGAGCTCAAAGGGAAGGAAACCGCCAGCTGCGAGCCCATCAACCTCAACAAGGAGGCGCAGGCCAGCTGCGGCAGGCCGGTCACGGCACTGGAATTTCTCTTCCGCAACGGCGGCGGCGGCGGCGGCTGCCCCTTGCGCCGCGAAGACGGCGACCTGTGCAGCATGCTAGACGGGCAGTCCGCCTTCTGGGTGTGGCCGGAGCACAGCAAGTTCCATCCGCACTGAATTTCCGCCCTGGACAACCTGTAATTTAGGATCATAATCTGCATAATCCGATCCGGATTGTATGTTCTTCGATTTGGATGCATCAAATCCATATTTTTTATGGTTGAATCGGAGGATCGTGGGATCCGTAAGATCGGAACAGGATATTGGGTTTTTAACAGTGGAATCGGAGGATCAGGGGATCGGTAAAATTAGAGGAAAATTTTCATAAACTCCCCAATTTCAAACTCACCTTTGCATACCGTCCTCATTCGAAATTTTCTTTGCATACAGTCACTGATGAGATTGACAAGACAGTTTTGTGAGTATTATTTAAAGAAAATTGAGTATAAAATTTAGAAATTTGAATATGTAATGTTGCATCTACCACATCAAGAAACTGTAAACTTAAATTTCTTAAATTAATATTCAATCTCAAATAATTTATACTTAAATATTTATAATGTATATTTAATTTTCACTCTTTTATACTCAATCAATCATGGAGTGAATATAAAAAAATTATCAAATGGGAAGTGCATGTAAAGATCAATTTCGGATTGGAAAATTTTTTTGTAATTTACCGTAAAATGAAAACAGTTCGATTATGTTACAAACGATTTTACACATTATTTTAAAATAATGAGAACTATTTTATTGGCCTTTAAACGGGATGAATATTTTTTTGTTGATGGATTAGTGTTGGTGCGGTAGTAGAAATTTTATAATTTTAATTTTATAATATAAAAATGTAAATATTATTGATTTTTCCTGTGTTACAATGATAACTAAATTATTACTTAATTTAAATTTATACATGTAGTACAGATATCATACGAACTATGGTTAGATCAATTCAAGGCATTCGAAAGGTGAACAGTGTGGAGGGAGAATATCTACAGCAAATTCCCTCGTCGTTTGTGATCGATTGATCATTCAGTAAGAAACAGTGGAGTGCATCGCAGCAGGGTATCTCCATATCTGGCAAAGGAAGAGGCATGTGAGAGAGTCCAAGACGGGGGAGAGAGACGCAGAGAGAGGGCATGTGGAGGAACAGTGTTTCTACTGTTCATATCAGACATGATGTCTCCTTGGACAACGATATATGCATGCATTCGGTAATTACCCTCGGTGAGGCCGGTGAAAATTTTGATGTGGTCGAGTCGTCGGTCATTTTAAATTCGTCTACTATCTAATCTAATATAAATCGATAATTACTAAAGCTTGAGGAATCATTGGGTCTTTACCAAATTCCGTCCGTCTTCGATTTGGTTTTTCTTTGAATGATTGAGTAGTTTTTTGTCATAGTAAAGGTGGCAGGTGTTTGTTGCCAAAGTTTGTAAACTCTTGGGCAGCTCTTGATTGTCGGTTGCTTGGAATATTTATCGATCGCTTAAGTATATATTTATATCATTTTAAATATATTTCTAATAATTTTCTTTTAATATGTGTGATTTCAATTTTCTCTTTAATATTTTTATTTTTTAATTTATTCATCCTGGTATATTAACATATTTATTTTAACATTTTTATCTTTACAACTCTCATTTTTCGCTCTTGTGCTCAATTTATAATTTAACATTTAACTTCATATAATATAATATGTCTAATTGCAAAAAAAAATGTAACACTCTTTTTCATGTCAATTATCTTGGTTATATCCCGTACAAATTTCTATCAACCCGTTCTTTTATAAAAATGAAACTAAATATTTAAAACTTTCAATTATAAATAACTCATTATCTTCTATAATAATTATCTTACTATATCTACCGCTATTAAACTTAAATTCATATATTTTCTCTTTACTATTGAACACACGAGAAAAGGACAAAATGTTTTAATCTAGCCAATCCCAATTCAACCTTTAAACGACCTCTAATTGGATCCATGTCCTGGAAAGCCTTATTTCCAATTTGACATCTGAAATATACTCAAAAGAGCCCAAACAACACTCATATTTAGTAGGCAAAAGATCATAATCATAACACTAACAGATACCAATATCAGGAATTTGTAATTCTATAAAGACTTGTAAGATCATTGATCCAGCCACAAATAGGTGCTCTATCTATCTTGAACTATATATTGTGTATTAATGTTGACAGAAATAAAATCCTTGAGTCTGAAAATGTCTCTCCATAAATGAACACCTCTTATCCAAACTTACCTGGCAAGATTTTGCTCTATTGGTTAATTAGGTTCCACCACAGGAGCTTAGTGCAGTAGGTTTGAGACAAATGTGCTTTGTGAAGAACTATCATTGTGTTTTTTCAGAGGAAACTACTTCTTATACTAGGAATAAGGTATGAACTGGCTAGATATATCAATTGTTGACTAAAAACACTATTGATTATCGTTAATCTACCTCCTTTGGATTGATATCTTACCTGATTGAAAGTGCAGATAGGTGATGGCAATTTTTACCTCATTGCAACCAGAAATGTTTGCCAATTTCCTGCCTTGTTCTTCATGTGTGCCAATGTAAGTTATGGAGGGCTTACTAAAATTAATTTTCGATCCACTGAACACAGAGAAACATGTCAGTAATGGCCTTCAATTTTCACCTCTGATGGAAATTAATGTCTCACCTGAATGTTGTAGTAAACAAATGCTCTGATGGCCCCATTTCTACAGCTAAATTTCAGAATTCTGTGTAGTAGGTCTGAGAAGGTGATGAAAGAGGGAAGACAGTGGATTCCCTAGTCTTTAATCCTTTCCCATATCTTGATCCGTTGATAAGAATGACACTCTGAGCTATAGTGATGAGTTTCTCTACTCAATCAAAGTTGAATATTCATTGCAGCAAGGAATACATGCTTAAAACATTCGACAGGTCACAAATTGTTAGCTCGCAAACAAACTACTTCGCCTGAAGTTTTCACAAGCAACCAAAGTACAACTACACTGAAACATGTAGGGTCTTAATTCTTTCTATTTCTGTTCACGGCAATTGTTTGTGATCCAAACACAACATAGTTGAAGTAACAGAAGCTTTGCAAGGGAAGAAGCTGCAAAAGTAATAGTGGTTTAAATTTCAGCTGGGACGCGGGCGTATAAATGGGTTGGCAACCTAGGGTGCGCGACGACTTGCAATGGAGTATGCATGAAGGTGACCATCCCTGGAGTCTCTCTCATATCAACATCCTCTGATTTAACACCATCGGGAAGTGTCCACTTGAAGTGGTGTAAGAGATGTGCCAACATTGAAGAAACCAAATTGATGCCCAGCTGTGCCCCAGGGCAAACTCTACGACCAGCTCCAAATGGTAGCACTCGAAGGTCATGACCCTTAATGTCAATGTCCTCCTCAAGGAACCGCTCAGGTCGGTACTCTAGAGGGTTTCTCCAAACAGTTGGATCGCGTGCAATTGCCCAAACATTAACAAGCACATTGGAGCCCTTGGGAATATCATAGCCACCAATCTTGACGTTCGCACTGGCTTTGTGGGGAAGCATGAGAGGAGTTGGAGGATGGAGTCTTAACGATTCTTTTACAGCACACTGCAAATAAGGGAGATTAGCAAAGTCAGTTTCATTTATGATGCGCTCTTGTCCAATGACACTATCCAATTCATCCTGGATTTTATCTTGAATTCTTGGGTTCCTCACAATCTCCGACATGGCCCATTCAACTGATATAACAGTTGTGTCCATTCCAGCTGTAATCATGTCCTGTAAATAGTAGATAGAAATAATCAGAATGAAATGTAGAATTAATGCAATCAATCCTGAGAATGAAGATTATTGCGACAAAATCAAGATCCAACCAAGGGCATAACAAAATAGTTCAAAAAATTTGGTTGTACTTAGCTAAATATCAGGTTTAATAAATCATAGCAAGTTTGATTATTGAAATATCAAAAAAAAACTACTGGAACCATATTATTTTAAGGAAATGATAAAAAGGATGGTAATGAAGTCACGAACCCAAAGAAGTCCAATAATTGTGTCCTCACTAAGATCATATTGGTCTTTCAATGTAAGAAGTGCATCCACAAAGTGATCCTTAGCTCCACTTTTGTAGCGTGCTTGAGTGTGCTCTTCCATGATGGTTTTAGTCAACTTATCCCTTCGAGCATTGTGCTTCTCATAGGCCTCTTCATCGAGTGGGAACATCCACCTCAACCATGACACAAATTCAGCAAGTGAGAGGGAGGCACCAAATTTGTGGCCATTGGAAACAATTGTCTTGAACTCGATTCCTTGCTCGTCGATAGTACCATCTGGTTTCACAAATCGCTTCCCAAAAGCAAGACGTGTAATATTGTTGAACGCCACAGCTTGTAGATGGTCCTTGAGTACAAAACTCTGGCCAATCTTTTCTACAAAATCAAATTTGAATTTTATGTTAATAGACACCTTGATCAAATCAAAATTCCCAACAGAGCATTTCGAAGTTCTCTAATACTTAGTCTGTTGCATGGAGAAATATTAACTTCAGTACTTTATATTGTATAGACATGCAATACCATTTGATCAAGCAGCATGCACTGTTTTCTCTTTAAATAGGGCCTCAACTTGCTTGGCCTGTGTTGGAAATTTGAAATAAAAAATAAACTGTTGGCATATATCACTCACATTTTGTAGAAAATGAGGGAGTAGGACCTTGTTTCCAGTTTCAATCAGGATTGCATGGCACTGGATGAAGAAAATTACAGCTTATTTGTTCTAAAACTAGCAAAGGAAGAGATTCTAGCTATTACACCATATATTGCACAGTTGCACTATGTATATGATAAACCTCAGTAAACATGTATAGTAGCACCAACATGATAGACCTAGGAACTTAAGTTGTGGAACCTACTAACAACTTTGTTGATCTAGGGCAGTATTTGACTTTCAGTTCACTTCTCAAGTAAAAGTTTTTGATCATCTCAACACCAACCTGTCTTTGGTCTAGGCCACTACTTAACTTTCAGTTTACTTCTCAAGTAAAAAATCTTCATCATCTCAACACATTCTCAGTTTGACATCTCTCCACTTAAGCTATTTGACCATACATGGTATAATGAGATTATCTTCCACGTAAATGGATAGCTGATGCATCTCCCAAAGCCATCCTCCATATAGAAGAAATTCTCCGATATTTCATACATCTGCCACTAAATCTCATGGCTTCCAATGAATCAAGTTACTAAATGCAAGGGAAGAAATTCTCACCAAATCGTATTTCTAATAATAAGGATTTCTTGGCAACAAATGGAGCTGGATGGATTGAACTACAAACCAAGAGAGGATTGATAAATCCAAGAAAGTTTCCACCATGTTAACACATTAATTAAGCGATCAAGAATGTTGGGATTTGCTGTCCGTTCACGCACAAAACAATTCTCAAACAAGTACGACTCTATAAATGGCACCTCTGCGTTCGAATCAAGCAGGATGCGTGCGCATCCAAATCCTGTTGCTCCCTTTGATTAGATCAACATCTTATCGGTTGGCCCCAGATCTCAGTCTGCCTCCAATTCCAGGTGCCTTAGCTAGCTTTAAACAGACAAGTCACAGAGCAGAGGGACGACCTGTAAGATATGAAAACCAACCAACCCTCCTCCTAAAAGTAGAAATTGCATCCTACCTACCTACCTAACATGATTGCAACCAAGTAACATACACGAAAAAAGAGGAATTTCCTGTTTCTGAACGATCAAACAAGTGCCGAGGCTGAAATACGATGCATTAAAATTAGTTTCTGGAGAAGTCGATTACCTGGTTGCGTACAGACTCGAAAGATGGATTCGACCATGGCGGTGACCTCGTCCTCGCGAATGGGGCGGAGGGCTTCGAGGCGTTTGGGGGAGAAGAGCTCGAGGTTGCAGACCTTGCGGACCTTGACGTAGTGGGGTCCGTAGTCGGCCCAGATGAGGTCGGCCCCGTTTCGGCTGAATCTGGCGGCCGAGCGGGTGCGGGGGCGATCAGCGAGCTGCTGGTCCTTGTCCTTGAGCACCTCGCGAGCGAGATCGGAGCTGGACACGATGACGGTGAGGGAGGTGCCGAACCAGACGGACATGATGGGGCCGTACTTCTGGGCCCATTCGGCGAAGCACCGGAAGCGGACGGGCTTGATTTCGTAGAGGTTGCCCACGACGGGCCATGGCCAGGGCCCGGGAGGCAGCTTCGCGCGGAAGCGGAAGTAGAGAGCGAGGATAACGGCGAGGGCGGCGAGTCCCGCCGGGAGGAGATCGGAGCGGTCCATGGCGAGAAGTCGCCGGAGATCTGCGGGCGGAGGAAGTGGAGATGGACTTGCTACTTGAGGCGCCGCTGAAATATATAATAAAGATGACTGATGAGCACAACAATCTTTTTTTTTTTGTATTTATTTGAAATTATTTTTTAGAAAGTAAATAAATAAATTTAAAAGAACCTTTTGACTTTTTTTTGGGACATTTTTTAGGAAACTATAATTTTATATTGGTAGAAAATTAAAAGTAAGTCTTTTTTATCCATGCCATCAAAAAAAAAATAGCCCTTTTAAAATTTATCAAATAATATTTTACTCCTAATTTTATGCCTATTTATATTTTTAGACTCCATCTTATTAATTAAAACTATACATCTTGAAATAACTTTAACCAAAAATAACATCTTATTTATTTATCCTAAATACTTAATCGACCATGATTTTACATAAGATCTATTTGAGATCAAGATTAATAATTTTATATATGTATATAACTGTCGATATTGGACATCGTAGATAAGGTTATTATTTGATATTGAATAAAATAATAATTTTTTGTAGGCTAATTTTAAGAGAGAATTTTGCGGAAAGACATTTGATCTCGTTTAAGATAGAGAAATCTTTCCTTGATTTAACTAACTAATATTAACTCAAAAATAGTTACACCGGGAAGGTATCACACCCATGAAGGCAAAAGACTTTTATAATTCTAAAATTAGGAGTTTATATATTTCTTATGCTGCGTTTGGTAAGAGATAATCCATCATGTAATGCAATCAAGATTACATTACAAGTTAGATTCCTTTGTTTGAATAATTTTAAAATTTTAATGTAATGAAATCTCAATTACAAAAGTGGCTCAAGATTCATAATCTTGATTACAAAATAAAAATGATGTAATCCGATTACATTACAGCTTGTAAAGTCGTCGGTCGGCCGGCGACGGTAGCCGGTCGGCCGCAGGCCACTGTCCCGACCGGTTGCCGGATGCCAGCCGATCGCCGGCCGACCGCGCGGTCGTCGTTGCGACCGACCAACGGCAGTCGCCAACCATGATCGTCGGTCGTCGTTGTCGGTTGTCAGCTGTCAATCTTTGATTACATTACAAGATGGATTACCATTCACCAAACACAGCTTATGGTTATAAAAGATTGCATACAACTCGTTACCAAACATAGTAATGTAATCTTGATTACATTACATTACATTACAAACTGATTACATTACAGACTCAATTACATTACCCCTGACCAAAAGCAGTTTAGTTTTAAATCTTAAAAGTAACAATTTTCATACCATGTAATAAGAAGTGTCTTAATTTTTTTTAAAAATAAATATAATTGAACAGTGTAATCCAATTGAAAAGGTGAATCCTATTGGATTTTTTATTTTTGATTTTTTTTAAAACATGAACATCATAATTCAATTGACAAGATAAATCCAAAGAGCTTTTGATTTTTAATTTTTTTTAAGATGAACTCTAAGGGTATTCGATTTTTTATTTTTTATAGTGAACATTATAGCATAATTAGAAAAGTAAATCCTAAACTAAAATAAAATAAAATATTAATTATGAAATTAAAAAAAAATCTTTTTAAAAATTGATATCAGAATGCTAATTTAATATCAAGGTTGATACCAAAATATATTTTTCTCATTTTATATTGCTCCAAGATATATCCACTCGAGTAGCTCTTATTAAAATTATTCCATCTTAAAATAATTTGTACGAAAACAACAGAGGTAATTTATAAAAGAGATATAAGAAGTACTTTTTTTATTTTCTATATTTTATGATAGAGGTAAGTTATAATTTGCATTGTAAATCTAAAAAACAAGTATAATTCAATTAGACATTTTAAAATTTATGCATGATATATATATAAAAGTTATCTATTAATTTTAAATGTAATAATTTTTAAGTTAAGTTTTTATGATTTTTACAAATAGTAAATAAAAGTAATCAATGTTTCTATTTTATTATCAGGGTATTCTTAAGTGAGAAAATTTAAGAGTAATTTAAACATAAAATTTTAATTGCATTAGTTTAGCCTCTTAATCAGATTAATTTTTCTCTTTCTACCTAAATATTAAATACACGTTTATATCATTCTAATATAGGGGAAATTTTCATAAACTCCCCAGCTCAAACATAACTTTGTATATAGTCCTCATTCAAAGTTTTCTTTGTATTCAGTCCCTGATGAAATTGACAAGACAGTTCTGTGAGTATTATTTAGAGAAAATCGAGTATAAAAGTTAGAAATTTGAGTATGTAAGGTTGTATCCACCACGTCAACAAACTGTGTACTTAATTTTCACTCTTTTATACTCATTTTTTACTCTTTTATACTCATTTTCACTGATGTATATTTAATTTTTACTTTTTTATACTTAATCCATCAGAAAATAAATGTAAAGAATTTATCAAATGGTGAGTAAAAGTAAAGATCAAATGAAATTGAGGAGTTTTCTGTAATTTACCGTTCTCTGCAAATTTTCATACAATTTTAATTTTCTTTCTAATAATTTTATTTTTTTATACCGTTCACATAATTTTATTCAACTAATCTAAAATTAATAAATAATCCTAAGGCTAGGAAATAAACAATACGGTGGGTGGTTCGGCGGTAGGTGGCTGGTTGGTAACGAGTTGGTGACTTGTTTATTTTTTTTAATTTCTATTATTTATTTATTTATTTATGATTTGATGAAGGTGGACCATGATATTTATGATTTGGGAAAGGGATGGGAGGAATGTTGGTGAGTGAAAGGGACAGCGCGTTTGGTGGAGGGAATTGAGAAAATGATTAGAGGTTAGTGTTTTTAATAAAAGCTGATTTAATAAGGTAATCAAATCGAGAAAAATCGAGCCTAAAATAAATTGAGTCATTGAAATAATTGCTCAAATTTTACTTAATTTTTTTATGAGTTTGAACTTGATTCGAATTTGGATTGAGTTTCTTTCATTTAGATAACAATTTTTTTTTGAGACTTTTATATTTTAAAATTACCTGATAGATTATTAAGTATGATAATGTAAACTCAATTATTTATTTTAAAAGTTTATTTATTTATTTATCATATTAATAAGAATTTTATCGATGAATATGATTTATAAATATTATTTTCAATATTGTTGAAGTTTTTCATGAATATTAACAAGATAAATATATATATTTAAATTTATTATTTTTTAAATGAGTTATATAAATTTATATATTTAATTATCTTATATGTATTGAATGAAGATAAATAATAAATATATTTTTATTTACTCAAACATTAAGTTCGTTCATATTATCAACTTATAAATAATCAAAAAGAATATTCAAAATATAAAATATCTAAGTTTGAAATAAACCTTTTAGTATTTTGAGAGGTAAAAATGTATTATGATGATTATAATTTTGAGTATAACTCAAATTAAATTTGAGGATAAAATTAATTAATTATTTTCTTCTTAAACTGTGTGCAATTCGTAAAGTTTGACTTGGGTTGGCCCCTCGAATCTGAATTCTATAAGGCTGCGTTTGGTATGGGGTAATCCATCCGGTAATGTAATTAAGATTATATTACAAGTTAGATTTCTTTGTTCGGAATAATTTTAAAATTGTAATGTAATGAAATCTCGATTACAAAACTGACTCAAGATTTGTAATCTCGATTACAAAACAAAACCGATATAATCCGATTACATTATAACTTGTAAAGTTGTCAGTCAGGCAGCGCCGGTCGGCCGGTCGCCGGTCGCCGGTCGCCGGTCGGCCGGCCGGCCGCCGGTCGCCGGTCGGCCGGCCGGTCGCCGGTCGCCGGTCGCCGGTCGCAGGTCGCCGGCCCGGCCGTTGGTCGCCGACCGCCCGCCCGCCACCAATCGTCGGTCGTCGGTCGCCGTCAACCATGGTCATCGGTCGTCGTTGTCAGTCGTCGACCGCCAATCTTTGATTACATTACAGGATGAATTATTTTTCACCGAACACAGTCTATGGTTATCAAATATTACATATAACTCGTTACCAAAAATAGTAATGTAATCTTGATTACATTACATTATATTACAAATTTGATTACATTACAGACTCGATTACATTACCCCGTACCAAACGCAGCCTAACGGAAATAACTGTTGACCAAACAATTGAATTTAATTAAACATGTGTTGGTCTATTTAATATTTTTAATTTAACTTTATATAGATGATTATAAAATCGATTGTGTAAGGGGTTCAAGATTAACCTACAACTTTTTGCAAAAATTGAATTTAATTAAACAAATCAAAGGGGCCTAATCATCAACTAAACAATTCAAATATTTGTTAGACAAATCAAAGAGAATTCGATACGAAATACCTTCTTTTTTTCTCTTTTTTTTACCGAGCAATTTAAAGAAACTTAGGAGAATTAATTCAAATTTACATTGAACAACTCGAAAAATTCAAAATGTACTATGATGATTATAATTTTGAGTATTATTATTTAATAATCTAAGTATATTCCGATTAATTTTAAACATTGGTCAGTCTGACGTCACATAAATTTAAATTTTAAATTAATTATCAGGATAAATTAAAAATACAATATGTCATGATAGATGATCCAATATCACAAAATTTTCAAACTTCTCGTGTGTAATATGCTCTGGATGAGATTTGAATCCTCTTTGTCTAGAGATCCTATCTCACAGCTTACTATTTCATTGTAGTCTCGAAACAAGTATTATTCTTGACTAATCCTGAGGTGACCGGCCTGGTACCATAAAAATTTTCCAGTAGCCACCAAGATAAATTGAGAAACGCTCACAATGGACAGTCTATTAGCACAATATTCTTAGGCCAATTATCCATTAAGAAAAATTCATCCATTAATTCACCGAAGTTGAGATTCAATCTTTAGATGTTTAAGAAAAATTTATAAGACGTCTTGCCACTATATCATTATCCTCAAACGAGAATATTAATCTTTGTTTTTTTTATTTTTTGTTTGTAATCTAGATATTCAATTCAGACTAATCCTCAAGCGAGAATATTAGTCTTTGTTTTTTTTATTTTTTGTTTGTAATCTAGATATTCAATTCAGACTAATCCTGAAGGTGATCAGGTGATCAACCTAGCTCCACACTATCGGTTATCAGGATAAATTAAGCTCATTGAGACTTATTTAGATGGTCAATATTCTTAGACCAATTTTTTATTTGAGGAAAAATTACTTATAGTGCATCATAATTTCGAATCTTAAATCTCTTAATTATTTTTTGCAAAACTGTGTGCCATTCATAAAGATTGACTTGGTATAGGATCCTAGAATTTGAATTCTTTCAAACGAATTTGATATGATATAACTTTTGGCCAAACAACTTAAATAGACTTCGCAACTATTTGAATTAGTTAAACAATTCAAACGGCGTGTCTAATTATCAACTATGCAATTCAAATAGACATTAAACAAATAATTCAATACTATGTGCTTGTTTTATTTTTTTTGCCGAGTAACTTAAAAAGACTTGTAGAATTTTACATTGGACAACTTAAGAGAATTCAATATGATGTGATGTGGTTTCTTGCCAAATAACTCAAGAGTTTGCTAACTAAAAATATGTGTTAGATTCTATAAAAAAATTTCACTAACCAACACATATGGAAGTTTCCTACCAACCGATCATTCGAAAAGTAAAACTAAATCTTGACAAATAATTCAAATTCTTCAAATAAATATAATGTTATCCCATCGCATATCATTGCACCAAAACACCGGAACTATTCTATCTTGCACGGTTTAATTCAATCATTCCTTATACATTTCTTGTTTTTTGCTCAAAATTGTCAATATAGATATAAGAAAAATGCTATGCTCAAGAAAATCTCAAAAAAAAAAAAATGACGTGACATTTTACATACAGGGATTTCCGATGAATTCACTGTGTCTCTCAAGGTATAATTTGATTTGGAACGACGATCGAAAACCACCGATAATATCTAAACAATAATCGAACGTATACATATAAAATATCACATCATTTTTTAAAATTTTCATAAATTTTTCATTGAGCATATCATACCGGCGACACTTGAAAATCTTTAAATTTGTTATAAAAAACCTCTTAGAACAATAGTTACTCGTTTCAAATAGGGCCAAACCTAATCCATTTAGCATAAACTGAGTCATATTTACGATCGTGAATCCAGTTGACTAAGGCAGTTTTAGAATCATACTATTTGATTATTGTCTAGTTTCCATCACTATGTATCGGAAGACATCTGGAAACAATAATCGAACAGTATATATGCTATAAATGTATTTTTCTTTAAACCAACAGTAAACCTGTTTCCAACAGATACATGATCTAAGAAGCAAGAGTCAGTGGATCATCGCAACAAGAACAGAGTAACCAAGCTAAGTATTGCTCGAAAAATACAGTTATCGAAAAACTACCTATCACAATGAAACTAGGTTTAGTTCTGCACATCAAGCTACCATCCGTGTTGCTAATGAAAACAGACATGCTACACTTCCAAAACAAGATGTCCATTAGTGTTTCGTTGTGCACGGTGAAGACAACCGGCGACAATGAGGACATGGACAGAATCTGAAGTCACTCGACGTATCAGTTCCATGTACGCCATGGCCACAAGGATGTCGTCTTCGGTTGTATGCATCGGATATCAAAATACCTGAAACTAGAAAAGGCAACCAAGAAACATGAGTTAGCATAGGATTACGAATAGTTAATGCACAGAGAAACAAAGAGCTACATGTTAAAATGAATCTGACCCTTGCGGGTTCAGTGAGTTTTTAAGAACTCAGAGGAAGAACTATAACATTGTAGTGTTGACGTTATAAGACAATTGTTAGAGTCCGCCAACAAGTTAGTATGGCAAGTCACTTGAAAGGATAGAACAAAAAAAATATTTATATATAAGAATATTTAGATATAATCTAGACGCATGATATAATTTTGTATAGTTCCAAAGTTAACAGAGTTGAAATCTATTAGAGTGTGTTTGGTTGAAGTTATCATATATAATCTTAGTTATGTGATTAACACGTAATCACAAACATAATCTAATATTGTTTGGTTCAATTTAGATGATCAAATAAAATATTATTTGTTTGGAGGTAATAGTATACAATCTAGTATAATATTTTACCGTATTAATCTTTAGTTTAATATAAGCATGATAATATTATATGCTTGTCTAAATTAAAAAAAAAAGATAATATTTTATACTTGTTTGCATCCTCAATTTATGTTTAAACATTATATCAGTCGTCGGATCAACAATCTACGATTATATTTATTTTAATTTTTAAAAAATTATATCGTCACCGGCCGTCGGCCGTCGCCGGTGGCGCCGACTATCGGTCGCGGCCGACTACGGCAATGAGTTGTAATATAATTACTTATTATGGGTAGTTTTGTCTTAAAGAGTAAATATTGAGAGATAATTTGGGAAAGAAAAATTTCATAACTCCGGAATCAAGAAAACTTCACTTTTCCAAGGTTTTTCGATTCCTGGTTGCATGCCTCTTTTGCTGACGTGTGTCGGGCATGGATGATTACTTGGCAGGCCCGGCTTAAGGCACAGGCCACTAAGGCCTGTGCCTAGGGCCCCAACAAATCTAGGGCCCACCGCCCATTATTAGTATATATATAATATTAAATTTAATTATTTTTTTATCTGCATGCAGCCATGCGTGATTGCAATTGCCAAAAATCACGCGCCATGCAGCCATGCGTGATTGCAATTGCCAAAAATCACGCGCCATGCAGCCATGCGTGATTAAATGTGATTTCTTGAAAAATTCATTGAAATATTGAATCATTGAAACGCGCGTACATGCCAATTGCCAAACCAATTGCCAATTGCCAATTGCCAACGCATAATGAACCAATAATGCCAATTGCCAAATCATGCCAACGCACCAATAATTAACAGTTAATTATTAACTTCATATTAATTATAATTATTTTATTATCATAAAAATTTTATTTAGGACTATAAAATGTCAAAGCTGATCACTTTTTCATTCTATTTTTCTTAGCATCATTTTTTTCTTGGCATTATTGGTTCATTAGCTCAAGGCATCCTTCTTCTCAAGGCTCAAACCTCCCTCGCTTGGTATTCGGTAATAATTTTTCACTCTTTTCTTCTTCCAATCTTGAATTTTCTTCGAATTTTTTTTATTATTCTGCATAATGAATAATGAATAACTATACAGAAATTTCTTATTCTGCATAATAAAATTTTTTATTCTGCATAATGAAATTGTTTTTATTCTGCATAATGAAATTTCTTATTCTGCATAATGAATAATGAATATTAAATTTCTTATTCTGCATAATGAAATTATTTTTAGTATTCTGCATAATGAATAATTGTTTTTATTATTCTCATCTAGGTCATCCATGCCAACTTTTTTTTTAGCTTTTCTATTTAGCATAATGAATACAGAATACTACTGTCTACTTCAATAATAACTGATGGTATATCATCTTTTTATCCAGGTTTTATTTTTACTTGGAAAACTATCGACCAAGTAGAGACTTATATTTTATTATTATTATTTTAATTTAAATATGTCTGCTAAAAAATATGATTCCGGGTATACAAAACGTATGAAGAAAAGAAAAATAGAAGAATTTATTCAATCTCAAAAAGGTGCACTTGATAGGTTTATTATTAATAATCAAAATGAAAATGAAAATTTAGAGAATAACATAATTGAAAATTTAAATGAAAAACAAATTGAATTTTCATCTGAAGATAATTCTTTACCACAAAAGGAAATCTGTCAAGAATTTTTTAATGATCACAAATCTAATTCATCATATACTAATATTAACAAAGAAGATAATAAAAATTCAAAAACTGAAGATGACATCTTAATAGATCATGAAGATAATTTTTTTAATAATATTGATGAAACTATTATTCAAAATAAATATGATCTAGCACATTGGAAAAATATAAATACAAATTTAATAGATTTATTAGTTGAAAAAGGTCCAATTAGAGAAATTAATATTTCTTTTCCAAATGATGAAAATTCTAGGCATTTTTCTATGATTCATTACATTCGAAAATTACCAAATGGAGAAAAACATGATCGAAAATGGTTAATATATTCTAAAGAATTAGATAAAGTATTTTGCTTTTGTTGTAAATTATTTAGTCAAAAATTAATTACAATTCAATTAGCAAACGAAGGATGTCGAGATTGGAAAAATCTTAGTGCCAAACTTAAAAGTCATGAAATAAGTAGTGAACATATTATAAATATGAACATTTGGTTTGATATTGAAATGAGATTACTTAAAAATAAAACTATTGATCAAAATTTACAAGAAAAAATAAATAAGGAAAAAGAACATTGGAATAATGTATTAATAAGAATTATTGCTATAGTTAAAAATCTTGCAAAAAATAATTTACCATTTCGAGGTACAAATGAGAAAATTTATCAAGATAATAATGGGAATTTTTTAGGTTTAATAGAAATGATTGCAGAATTTGATCCTATAATGCAAGAACACCTTAAACGTATTCAAAATGGTAAAATTCATAATCATTATCTTGGTCATAATATTCAAAATGAGTTAATAAATATATTAGGAAAAGAAGTAAAAAATATTATAATTAAAAAAATAAAAGAAGCAAAATACTTTTCAGTTATACTTGATTGTACTCCCGATATAAGTCATCAAGAACAAATGTCTCTTATATTAGGATGTGTAGATATTTCAACAAGTCCAATCAAAATAGAAGAATATTTTATAGAATTTTTAAAAGTAAATGATACATCAGGAAAAGGTCTTTTTGATACGCTTATTAATATAATAAAGGAAATTGAACTTGATGTAAATGACATAAGAGGACAAGGATATGATAATGGGGCAAATATGAAAGGTAAACAACAAGGCGTACAAAAGAGATTGTTAGATATAAATTCTAGAGCTTTTTATACACCATGTGGTTGTCATAGTCTTAATTTAGTACTATGTGATATGGCTAATTCTTGTCCTAGTGCTATAACATTTTTTGGTGTGATACAACGTATTTACTCATTATTTTCTTCTTCTACAAAAAGATGGAAAATTTTACAAGACCACGTTTCTAATTTAACTCTTAAACCATTATCACAAACACGTTGGGAAAGTCATCTTGAAAGTGTTAAAGCAATAAAATATCAAGCTCCACAAATAAGAGAAGCTTTATATAAACTTGCAGAAACTATTGATGATCCTAAAACAAAAAGTGAAGCAAATTCTTTAGCAACATATGAGTTTGAAAATTTTGAATTTTTATTAGGTATGATTATTTGGTATGATATATTATTCGCAGTTAATACTGTTAGTAAATTTTTACAATATAAAGATATGAACATTGCTATTGCATTAGATCAGTTAAAAGGTCTTGTTTCTTTTTTCAATGATTATAGAGAAAATGGATTCATATCTGTTGTAATTTCTGCCAAAGAGATTGCAAATGAAATGAATATACAACCAAAATTTCGTGAAAAACGTGTAATTAGAAGAAATAAACGATTTGATGATAATACAATTAATGAGGTAAAACTTTCACCTGAAGAATCTTTTAAAATAAATTACTTTAATTATATTATTGATCATGCTATTTCTTCACTTCAAAGTAGGTTTGAACAATTTAAAATATATGAAGATAATTTTAATTTTTTATATGAAGTAGAAAAGTTAAAATTGCTTGATGATAATTTTTTAAAAATAAAATGTTTAAATCTTGAAAATTTTTTAACACGGAATATGTTATCTGATATTGATGATTTAGATTTATTTTCAGAATTAAAAGTTTTAAAAGAAATAATAAATCCAGAATTAAAAACCACAATTGAGGTATTGAATCTTATTAAAAAATTAAATTCTTTTCCAAATGCATGGATAGCTTATAGAATATTATTAACTATACCTGTTAGTGTAGCTTCAGCAGAAAGAAGTTTTTCAAAATTAAAATTAATAAAGTCTTATTTACGTTCAACAATGTCTCAAGAAAGATTAAATAATCTAGCAATTTTATCAATTGAAAAAAATATATTATCAAAACTTGAATATAAAAGTTTAATTAATAATTTTGCATCTCAAAAAGCTAGAAAATTAAATTTTAAATAAAAATTTATTTTTAAATTAATATTTTATTTTTTTAAAAAAAATTTTAAACCCACCATTATCGGTCCCAAGTCCGAATGAAAAAGGGTGAGGGAAAATTTTTATTTTTTAAAAAATTATTAAAGATTAAAAAATAATTTAGCCTAGGACCTCATGGAAGCTTGAGACGGCCCTGTTACTTGGGAATCACTGATTATCCAAACCAAACAAGATTTTATATTTTTTTGATAACCTTGGATGGATAACCAAGGTTATCATGTATAACCTCCAACCAAACACACCCTTAGAGTGAAAAAGTAATAGGAAGAGAGATTTGTAGAGAGTAATATAACTCGAACTAGAGATGTGAATAAGAGAATAGGCGGATTGAGTGTTGGCTATGGTGAGAGGTGGTACTTCAAACTGACAGAAAGAAGAGAAAGATTTGCAGTTCCGATATCCTAGAACATAACTTTAGACTGATCACTTCAAGATATAGGCATGGTCTCATTTTCATCAGTCTTGAAATCCAAAAACAGAAGTTATGTGGGTTGATCTTGCTCCCACCGCCACTTAAAGGCTCACACACTTGATCTTAACACGCATACTAGTCTCTTTTTTGGTTCTCTACCTTTTGTGAATCTCATGCAGACGAAATGTTTTTCTTGTTCACACTTTCTATGGATCGCATGCTGAATAGGTGGAGCATACATAGATAGATCACTCTTTTGGGTGGATTTTGCATCTTATAATTCTACCCATAAATTTGCAAGTTCAGGAAGCATTTGTCAAACTAATCATTCCTGTGTAGTTAAGTTGAGATGATTGGCATCGGCGAGAGGCGATACAATATTGTCCAGTATCTAGGACATGGGTTCAATACAACCACAACCAAATCTTATCCAACTAAATGGTGTTGGCATTTGAAGTCATAAACATAGGGAAGATATAAGGACTCATACTTTCTTTAATAAAGACTTTCTCTAGGAGTCTTTCCACTTGACGATTAAGTGCAACGTACCCCTAAAGATACCAATTGAAGCAGCATGAATTACTCGTGTTGCCAAAGGTTCGAACTCTCGACTCACAAAAAAAAATATAATAATTAAATGATAATTCTATACATAGGATTCTAAGCTCGTTTATGCACTTGAAATAAGATCAAGTCATCTAATAAAAAGTCTATTTTTTCTGAAATTATAATCAACTTTTAGAAGACCCAATCGATGCATCATAAACTAATCGTGTTGCCAAAGACTTGAATTCTTGACTCTTGAAAAGAAATATATTATCGAAAGAAGTCCTAATACAAGGTAGCCTAAAATGTTTAATAAATTTTAAAAACTCTTAAAATTGTTCAAGTAAATTTAAACAAACTTCTAAAGAAACTCTAATTGCGTCAACCATTAACCTTATAGCTCTCAACCTCCATTAATGTACTAAGGCCCTGCCATGAAAATCTTATAGATAAAGCGTCTCCAAATCTTTGCTTGTACAAGGTTGCCCATAACGTTCACCTATATGAGATCACCCTACCTTCAGTAGACAAGCAAGACAACCTCCTTTGACTCTGCAAGATCATTATAGTGGCCTCAATAATGCTCCACCTTTACAAACATCATTTCAACTTCGAACAAGATCTCAAACACCTCAATATGAAGAGAAAGATGACTAAAACCCATGGACCAAAAGGAGCTTATCTTTCTCTTGATAAGGCAAATGTTGAAGTTAGTTCCATTAAACAAGTATGGTAGCTATTATGCATATCTATTAGGATTTTCTATCTCAAGGACTCAAATAATTAGTCATTTTGGGATGGAATAAGCTCCCCTATAGAAAATTGGTGCTAGAGTTACACTTATACCGCTAAGTAATTATAGGCATGAGAAGGCACATTAAAGCTAGAATGCTCAATGCCCAGTGTCCAACACGGACAAGTATAGTCCACAAAAAAACTATACATGTCAAGAGTGTCTTGCTCTCAAATAACTAATCATTTCACGATAAAATAGGCTCCCTCCCTATTCAACAATAAATGTAAGACATAAATGAAGTCAATAAATAGATAATGAAGGAAGAGTATTGAGGCATGGAAAGGATAGGGGGAATGCCCTCTATATTGATCTCATTCGAGAGTATTAAAGATAAACACCAAGAGGGGGAAAATAAAGGTTTCTTTCCTCTCATACATTACATGCAAAAAAAAAAAAAGGGAAGTAAGCTTCCATGAGAATAATTCCAAGACTTATCTTATTACAAACTATGTGTGAAATTATGAGAAATTAACAAAGTTTCTAATAATATGCTGCCAAGTACTTTAAATACCTGCCATGATTAATACAAGAATATATGGTAAGTTGTACCTAGTACAAATAGATTTGAATATATGATATTGCCTTAAATGTGCACCTAACCCTTATGGCATAGTCCTCTTGAGCCAAAGTTCTCAGCGGTAGGTCGACTAGTCGCTATCTCAGACATCCGCGGTTCGATCCCTAGCTGCGGCGTATTTTGTAGAAATTTTTCCTCTAAATGGGGCGTGAACCTGGGAAGTTGGGCTTCTAGACCGCTCACTGAGCGCTTCCGATTTACCCTGGTGACCGGTGGGAAACTTCCGTGGGGCCGGGCCGGTCACCCAGGTTCGTTTGCTACCTGGTCCAACATTTTCTTGAGCCAAAGTTCTGATTTAAATTTAGCGATGTCCTTCTAATCCAGTAATTAGCATGGCTTGAAATACCACGTCAAGAAACTTAAACAATTTCTTATTAGTATATCAACATTTACGTCTTTTATACCAATCCAACAAGTATCTATATCATTCTATAATTGTCATCCATCAATTGAAAAACTGGTCAAAAGGAAGATGTGATAATGAAATGCTATTTTAATCTTCAGATGTGTAAGTTAACACCTAAATGTTGCTTTAGGTTTTCATCAACTTGCACTACAAATAAAGCATATAATAGATATAAAGGATACAGGGTATACGGCATAATGAGACAAACACTAATTGTTAGATGAGTAAGTAAGCTTCTGAATATGAATCAAGTAATCCACACTAATAGGTCATAAAATGCCAGAATAAACCCTTACCTTGAGTGACAGGTGATTGCTTATGGTACTTGAATATATTATTGATGAAGTTTTACCCAAAATAGCCTCGACAATTTGGAGATGCACACAAGCACTTCTTATTACGGATTGATCCAGAACCAGGACCATAATCATATGTCAGTTCAGTCATAGGAGGAATGTGCTTCATTGCAAAGAACATTATATGCGGATACTCTTCATCGCCATGATCATATAAAATTGGTTGCCAAAAGACATTTGGCGAACAGCTATGATTAATAAAACGTGCTATGTTGCCTGAATTCTTTGCGCTTAATGTAATGGGAAATGACCTAAACACCTCAGTTTCGGTACTTAATTCAGCCTCTTCCAATAATTCAAGCCTACAATTGAATCCCATTGCTTTTTCGCCAAGATAAGTAGCTTGAAAGATATACTCATCCTCTTCAATGTCATCTTCAATTTTGCTCCTATCAATAACCTCACCTATATATTCACAAATAAATGTACCTGCTCTAATAGGGTCCCATGAACGAAGACCCCAACCACGATCACTTGTCCTGAAAACTTCAAAGTGAAGCCTGATACCCTTCATAGTCACCCTATTCCGGCAATTAAATGTGCATTGGCAAGATGAGCAACACTCATAAATCAATGGCTTACGACATACAAGAAGACCCATTGAATTGTATGGTAAATCACCCCCATTGTGGTTGGCACAAGAGCAGTTCACATCACCAGGGAGACAAACACTAAGGCACATGCAACCCTGTAGAGGTTTCATCATGTCAATAGGGTGGGGATACTTGACACTTGTTATGTATACAAAATGGTTTGGCCCTCTCTCATCATCAACATCGTTGACAAGGCAAACAGGAATGTTTTCTGCACCTGATGATATGTCAGGTAATATCACTTTACCTCTACTTGATGGATTTTCTTTCCACTTCTGGGTCATTTTCCATATTGCAATTCCATCAGGTTGTCCTGGTTCTCTTAGCAACTTGTACTTAAACATGTTGAACCCTGCCTTATTTTTCTCTGTCCATGAGCTTTCAATCTTATAAAGTCCATCGTAGATGTATATTTTACCAGTTGGACAGTTAATATCTTTAGCACTCCGTACAACCCGAATTTGATTCTTCCTGTGAAAACTTCTATCAAGAGCAAGGTTACCTCTTTCCAGTTTCTGGTTGTCTGGTTTTTTGTCATGCTTACCGCTACCTCCCTGGCCACTGTAAATCAAGACATCAATGTCATCCTCCTCGTTCTCATAGCCACCGGATGACACAACACAAATGGCAATAGGCTCATCTTTGTCACCGAAATTAGTTGTTAGGTAATCAATACCAGCCATACTAGGAGCATGCAAACCAATCAAGTTCATCTCAAACCTGAAATAGAAAATATCTCCAACTTCAACTCCTGGAATAGATCCAATCCTTTTTTCCACATTAATCTTCACATTCCTAGCGGACATAATGGACCCAGCTTTCAAATAGTGATAGTTGCTCTCATCCTTTGCCTCATCCACCTGAAGAAGCCTCCTCCGGAGCGAATCAAAAGTCATAAGGATCATATCCACCGACTCTCTTGGGTCATCTGGCATAGGTAGTGACAAGGGAAGTGGCTTTATTGAACTCTTAATAAGTCGTTTGCGCTTAGCATCTAATCCTGAGCTTCCTGCTTGTGATTTTTTACCCCTCTTGCCCGAGGTTTGAGTTGGAGGGTTCTCCTCCTCCTCATCATCATCCACAAGTAGAATGCTTGCTCCTGCTGTCCAAAAGGAACCAGAGGGTGGCGTTCTAGTCGAAGCAGAGACTAGTGTGGCATTTATGGAGCCATTAGCACCAGACCTCGTTGCAACATGAGCTGCGGTCTGTTGATTAAAAAGCGAAGGATCAAGACCTGAAAGAGACGAGCCAAAGGGACTGATGCAAACAAGGGGTGGCACATTTGATTGCGTAACCATATCGAAGCCAAATGGTGTCGGGAACATTGGCGCCAAAGACCTTAATGGTTTCACATCCAATATCCCATTTTCATCCATTGGAGTGCAATTAGATCTTCTTTCCATGACCAAACAAGCAAAAGATGATCCAGAATAAAAAGACCAAACTTTAACCAACTAGTAGCTCGTTCCCTTCCTCAACTAGTATGAGCCTCTACAAAAACACCAAGAAAGAAGTTAAAACCATGAGTAATAACATCCAAAGATGCAGAAGCAACAAAAAATTATCTAAACCAGGAAAAGGGACCATTCAGAAGCCTTAGAGGTCATCAAAAAAAGCTGAATTATCTAAACCAGGAAAGGGGACCATTCGGAAACCTTAGAAGTAAAGCAAAACTGCATTTAAATACAAAAAAAAACATTTTTCCCAGGCTGAAATAACATGATACCAAGCGAATCTAAGTCAACATCATTGAAACATACAAAAAAAAAAAAAAAAAGGAACGTGACTAAAACCATTTTAGGGTTACCTTAGCCTAGAAAACCGCCTTTCAGAAGTTGCAAACTTGGCACGAAATCAACGAGATTTCACAGATTTGACAGCAGAAACAGCTTCATCAACGCATCTAGCAAGCAGCCACTCGGAGAAAGAGGAATAGAATTCGAAGTACCACGTACGAGATTACGAATCGAAGAGATTCGGGCAATGCGCGCGAGGGATCTGCCTCAGGCGGCTCCTCACGCTCGGGCTTCGCCTTTTGCCTAATTGGGCTTTTCAAAGGCTCTTCTTACAAAGCGGGGCTTCGGTGTATGATTTATTCATCAGAGGGAAAGTGAGGCCCCCATTTGAGCGTTCAGGATTTACTTTATTTCCCTCATTCCCCGGAAGGCAATAACATAACCCGGGTAAATTTGTAAGAACCGAGATTACCCACCGCACATACCTCGATTTTTATTGGTCATATGTGTAGTTGTTTTTTTTCTTCCAATAAACAAAAAAAATAGTGGGTAAAAAATAAAAGGATTTACGAGCGCCCATTTTCCAATTAAAATTAAATAGACGTCCAGTTTAAAATAAATTATTTAAAAAACTCTTAAATCGATTTTAAGATTTAAATGGTAACTAGTGACTTCTAACAAAATTAAGATTAACGAGGTTTTTTCAATCTCAAACGAATGATCTGATCTCGTAAAAATTTTTTATCAGTCGTTAGGATAAATTAGGAAGTACTCATGATGAATAGTTCAGAAGCTTAACATCTTAGGATTCACATCTTATTTAAAGAAAATTTTCTTTAAAATATATTGTAACAAATGACTTCTAACACCTAGATGTTGTTTAGTAATTTTTATAATGTATAGTAACTTATTGCTAACTTTTACAATAATCAAATTTTATGTTAATTTTGTTTATTAAAAAGTGATAATTTATTAAAATAATATTTTAATTAGTAAAATAAACTAAGTGGATTTCATGACATCTATATTTCACATGAATATTACATGATCACGATCAATCACGTATAATATAATAATTACAACGATTAGGGACAAAATTTTTGATCGCTAATGAATTGCTAAACATGTTTAGTGATCAATTAGTCATTGATATTTCAGTCGCACATACATCGGTCGCCAACGTTTTCTAATGACGAAAATATATTTCCATCACTCATTAGTGATGAAAATATATTTCCGTCGCTAAATTTAACGGCAAAAATTAACTAAGGCATGTCAAATGTTTATAGATCAAAATCCTGGACAATTCATTCATGATAAATCTAAAAAACATTAGACCTAAGGACCAAGGTATAAATCCTTAAAAAGGGAGATATATGCTTAGACAAATGGGTAGGTTTATGAATGTCCATGATGAACATGTCAATTCTAGGTTTAAAAACCTAAAAAGGAAAAAATCAAGCTTTGAGGGCAAAACTTGAGCAATTGAAGAAAACCCTAGATAGATTCACTATTGGATCTAAGAGATTAAATAAATTGTTGGGGAGTCAAAAGCATAATAATGATAGATCGGGTTTGGGATATCGATCTAGCCTCTCAAATGTCAATGAAAAGATATATGCTAGGGTAACATATAACTATGACAAAGGGAAGTCCACAAATGACAAGGGAATGTCATTTAAGGGTAAAAAGACTTTAACCAAGGACAAGGTGTCCAAGGTTAAGGGAAAGAAGAACTTATCCAAGGACAAAGTGTCCAAGGTTAAGAAAGTTAGGTTTGTAGGCCAAGAGTCACTAGAGGTACACCGGTGTGGCCTTGTGATCGTAGATGAGTCACTTAGGGAGGTGGCTAAGGCTAAAAGCTCAAGGGAGAGCTCTAAGAGCCAAGTTGGGACCTATAACAAATGAATCTTGGGAGGATATCTCTTGGAGATCTAGATGGACCATGGAATATGCAAAAGGGTTTAGAGACGGATTTGAGTCTTAGTTCTTGGGATTTGACACATTAGGATTATGTTTCATGCATGAAAATATGACATTGAGGTTATATTGCATGAAAATTAGTTTTTGATATATAGATGCCATAGAAATCAATGCTACGGATGCATCGTGGTTTGATATGGACAGATACATCAAGAGGAAGCCAAAATTAGGATTTTAGGTCAAGATTCATTTGAATCATTTAGTTAGTTTTGGATTTTGTGTCAATCTTAGGATCCGATATATATATATTTTTAAATATATTTTTCTCAAATAGACACGGGCATTATAAATTTTTTCACAAAATTTAGAAGTTTTTTGAGATTTGTGGATTTATTGGTGCATTTCTGAAATTGAGTTCAAAATGCAAAAAAGGTTGATTTCTGAATATTAATCGACTGGTGCAGAGATTAATCGACTGAAAATTCTGAGAGGTTGTTTTCGATAGGGGTCAGTCGACTGATAACTCTCAGTCGACTAATACAGAGTGAAATTATTTTCAGCAAAGTTGAAATGTGTCCTAATGATGTCAAACATGTGTATAATCTTATGAGGGTTATTACACAATATTTAGTGTCATTAGAGGTTAAAGAATTTAATAATTGAGATATTGTTGGAATTCTTTTTGATGTATGACAAAGGAGGAGAATTAAAGTTTAATTGGAAAAAATCTTATGTACCTTTTCAAAAAATCCTAGCTCAAGGGGGAGCTTAGGTAAAAGGGGGGCTTTGTTGCTCATGTATTGGAAAAGGAGGAGTCTTGTGATAGGTTCTTAAAATGTCCTTGGTAAGATCATTTGTAGGGGAGCCTTGGAGAAGTTCTTAAAAAGCCCATTGATGGAAATCCTAACTCATTGGGGAGTTTAGGTATGAGGTATACTTTGTGATAGGATCCATGCATGTTTGCATTGACATTGCATTGAATATGTATTGGCAGTGTAAGTCCAAGGTGTAGCCTTGACAACGTAAGTCCAAATATTTTTAGCATTTGTTATCTGTTATATGTTTTCCTCAACTTAAACGAATTGTCAAACATCAAAAAGGAGGAGATTGTTGAGGTAATCTATGATCTGTGGGACCATGTGTTTTAATATTTGGGTAAAGGGTTTAAGTTAGGTTCACCCTTGTATTAGATATGTGTATTTGAGTATGCATGTTTGCAGGATACACATAAACTCAGCTTAATGACTTCGGATCCGGTGAAGGATGAAGCATCCGAGGGACCGTGGATAAGACAACAACGATGAGCTGAGGGAAGCACATTTCGAGGCATATGTGAAGGATGACATAAAGATGAGCCGCGGGCTTGTATGCATTCGAGGGACGAGAGCCAAAGCGAAAAAGGCTTGAAGGCAAGAGTCAAAGCTATAAAAGAAGAGTCAAGTGAGTCGCGAGAGTCCGAGTGCGAGTAAACTATACTCGGGAAGGAAAATCCTAAGTTTAGAGTTTGATCAATCGACTAGTATAGAATCAGTTGACTGGTAAATGTTACAGAAAGATAAGTTGACTGATCTTCTATACAGTCGACTGGTGTTGACTGAATTCGAACATTGGGCTATAACGTTCGAATTCGACAGTTGATAGCCGACTGATGTTGGCACTAACCGACTGGTAATGGCTAGATCAGCAACGAGCTCTATTTAAGAGAGCTCGGTTTGCTTGAGTAAGATTGACTAAATTGGTCTTGGTTAAATGTCAATTAGTAGTCTAAGTGCTCAGAGTTCTTGTGCTAGTTTGTGGCAAGGTTTCTCCACCCATAAGGAGCTACGCGAGCTAGCCGGAGGCTTTCCGGAGAATCATCCACCAACCGATCGGGATCGCCCACCTTACGGACAGCTGTGGAGTAGGAGCTTTATATCCGAACCATGTTAAATGGTTTGTGTTCTTCTTGTTAGTTTAAGTTAATTGTTATTCCGCTTGCTACTAATATAATAGGAAGAAGAACCGAAGAATATTGGGTGATCGGCTATTCACCCACCTCTAGCCATCCGATCGATCCCTACATATATGATTTTATATGTATAGGGATAGATCTAAAAATTAGAATTGAGCTGAATTGTAAGTATGACTTAACATAGATAATAAAAAAATTGAACTTCATACTAATGTTGGTAAATGTTGGATATAAGTGAATGGTAAAGAGGTGGAGAAGAAAGAGACTCTATTGTAAATGAGATTTTTAGTTTCACATTGGGAGTTTCAAGACATATTAGTTGATTTATATTGGTTCACAAGTATATTTGTTGTAAACAAATCCATGGGAAGAAGCTCTCTCTCATATATGGGTGCGCAGGGGTGCAAATCCAGGGCTCGGATTTGCACTAAATCAAGTTAATTCGTGTGCGAGCACGACCTGCGAGCGCCAAATGTTGTACTAATCGGGGCAAACTTTGCCTAAGCGAATGAACTAACGTTTTGCCATTTTAATTTTTTGCTTGTTGCTCAAATGTAACAGATGCATTAATCAATGATTAATAAAGGATCTGTAACCTCCAGACGTTTTGATCTTAACGGGTTAATGGGCAATAAATAACGATTAATTTGGTCATTAAATACTAAATTGGTCTAAGTCCCTATAGAAAGGGGTTGTGACTAAGAGAGCAAAAAGAGGATATTGAGAGGCTGTGAGCTAAGAGCAAAAATTTTCTTCTACCTTCGTTCTCCAAATCTTTCGTGCGTTTTCGCTCGGTGGATTACTCATGATAGCAATCGGGTACTTTCTCAGTTCACCATGAATAATCAATACTTGGTTGTGTATATGATTCCACTGTTGTATCCTAGGAAATAGACATCCATCATAACCTTGAAGCATAGTTGGAGGAGGACGAATCTGTTTGAAGGAAACTGCATTACGTATGTCTCAACAACTCTTTCTTCCTCTCCAACTTGGGAGCTTAGGATGGGAGCTCTGGTCGGGAGTCTACATATGGAGTCTTCAACTTAGACTACAGTTCGAGAGTTTTAAGCTCGAGAATCTCCAACTTGAGAGCTCAAGTCAGGAGTCTGCACTTGGAGTCTTCAACTTAGACTTTGCAGCTTGGGTGCCTTCAGCTCGGGAGATCAAATCGGGAGCTTAGGTCAAGAGTTTGCACTTAGACTCGAAACTTGAACTCTGCGTTTGGGAGTTTGTACTCTGACGTGCAAGGCAGTTCAAGTCTTTGCAATCAACTCGGCTATTCCAAATAACTCTTTCCCTGCTTGACAGTCTGAAATTATTAATTTAAATTACTTAGTTAAAATTAAATTGTACAATTTCAATTTAGTCTTTATTTTCCACGAGTATTATCTCCAACCGTAAAGACGGTATATCTCATTATCATTATAAACTCTGGTGGAATCAGAATTGATCAAAAAATTACAGATTGCTATCAAAACAAAAGAATCAAGAGAAGCAATGAGCTCGGCATGATGATTGATCAGATATAATATGCAATAATTTCTAATAATTAACCAATCACATTGCGCCAAGATGAAAGAAAGGAGAGAATATGCAAGTTCCGTTGCTGAAGTCGTCAATGATCAATAAACCCCTAGATCCCATGATGATCAGCACAGCAACCTCGTGCACAAATATGCTGTTATGATTAACGAGGTTTTTTTAATCAATCTCGGGCGACCAGTCGGACCATAGTTATCTGCCGACAAATCCAAATTGTCACCGTTGAAATTGAATCTCAGCTTCGGCACCTCCAGCGATGACGATTCTTCCGGCAGCAAGAAACAAACATCAAGTCTCACATTGGAGTCGTCGGCCACCAGTAGCCGCGCCTAGTTTAGGAACATCCGTTTCACTTGCCGGTACCCCAAGTACGTGATCGGCATGCCAGAGTCAATGATCACGCCTCCAGTGCCGTCATCTTGGAGGTCGAAGGTAGAGCTTAGGATTGGGTCCCAGCGATAATGGCAAAAGGGCGAAACGCTCGCCCTCAGCGCCCCCGTCAGCCCATCTCAAGACTAACACAGAGGAGATAAATCACGATAACTGAGAAGGCAAGAGGTTGAGGAGCCGAAATAGGATGGCAAAAGCAGAGCTTGGGATTTGGAGGTGGGTTTCGCCGACAGTAGTAGAAGGATGGGTGTTGCGGGTTCATCAGCAAATCATTTGCAAGGCCGTTGATGCTTCTCCAGCACTAAGGTCAACCAGGGAGCCGAAGAGCATGGTTTCTGATGAAAAGCATGGGACTCTTATTGGATTGATTCAAGGAGGTGAGGCAATAGTGAATTTGCCCATATTTCTTGTATTTTTTAGAGTTTAGTGAAGGTTAATATTCATGTAATTATATTTAAAAAATTAGTTGTTAAAATAAAGTAATGATATATTATTCATTAGAAGTCATTTTATAAGTATCTTGTAAGTACTAGTTCATTAGTCAACAGTGAATCCATAGATCAATGAGTTGAACTAAATATTGACATATTTATTCAATATTAATATTAATTGATGAACTAGTTCATTAACTGGAAATTCATCTTGAAGAGTCTTTCTGAAGGCTACAATAACACAAAAATCGACTTTTTATTAAATTTAATAATTTATCATTGATTAATTTATAACTATGGAAGAGCTCTTCGCAAAAGTTTTGTTCACTTTTAATGCCTACCTATGAGACCCACAGCTAGAAATAGAAAGAGTCCTAAAACCTATAGGTGGCATAGCTAGCCGATCTAGTTGGGCATGTATCCAGCCCATTTGGCTCGTTTACGCATTGGGTTGGGCATGGCCTAACGTCGATTGATCGACACATTCATGTGTGTGGACCGAGCATGACCTCAAGCTTAGTCACCCCATTTATGTGATAGGTCCAACATGAACTATCAAGAGATCACTCTCCTTTTCACAAGTGATTTCATTTCATTTCATTTCACAACACTAAATCTAGCAGCCATGATCAGACATCAACTTTGACAATTGTGGCAGGACGATCGAGAAATACTTTAAATAAGCCAAACTATACAGAAACTCCATGTGATATAATTCTTTGAGGTTTCAGTTAGTTGATTTGCTCACCACTTTTTTGGTGCCTTTTCTCCTCTTCTACTTGCTCGAGCAGTGCCACTAATTCAGCTTCAGTGAGTCCCTCTAAGCGTTTCTGGAAGATGTAAAACCCATCAGTGATATGAAAATGAAAATTCAGCAAATGCCCACAAGATATCTTTTTTTTTTTCTTACAGAGACTGATTCAAAACTGTAACAATCATGATTGTTTTCGAGATGTCTCGAAGGACAGTTTATGGAATGCTTATTACAACTTCAGCTTCACAGGTGCAGTGGAATGTTTGGGTTTAAAAGTTTGCCAGTACAAGTAAATTTACAACACCAGGAAGGGAGCAGAGTCCAAGTCATAAGAAATCATAGCGAGATTAAGAAAGAAAACCAAAGGCGAAGGTAGAAACCTAGTTGTCAAACCTCCAAGAGGAGGTTTGTGGGGTTCGGTCGCGATACAGCAACCACAACTGAATCCGAGGCCACATTATGTAATTAGGCAGCTTGACCTAGGGATTTCACAATCATTGTTGTAGGCGTAAAGGACATAATAAAGACGAGGGTTGGATTCTCTCATTAGTGTTGTTTCATGTTCTCGGGTACAAGAAGTGAGTTCTAGACTTCTATTCATATATCAGTGTGCCTTTTGCTGCAAAGCCTCTAGTAGGGCACACTCATCAATCACTATACAATCTTGGGCAAGTGGAATCAGTCCAACAAATATTGTCAGCAGTCGTAATCCCAATACTTATCACCAAGATTGCTCCATGATTTAGGCATCAAACATTCCATAGAATTCAACACCAGCATATTCAATTTTCCAAGCTTAGAAGCAACCGACACTCTTATATGTGTTCACTTACAGATGAGAAATTTGCCTTGAGAATGTCAAATCTCAATGCGGATAGGTGTAGGATTCAATCAGCTGTCAGCTCAAGTTCATGAAAGTAGTTTTCCAAATTTAAATATGCAAACTTACCTCCATGACTTTTTTCTCGTAATCTCTTAGCTGCTGAGCATATGTCATATCTTTGTTCGCAACTCTGAACATGTATGTAGAAATCCATCCGACTGTCAGGCCCAAGACAATGACTAACTGAACCGCGTTGCCTGCTTGCAAAGGATCAACTCCAACTAACTGAAACAAAATAAAGTCATGGAAATCCAATATACAAGTTCTGAAACAAAAAGTCAACCGAACAATTATTTGGATATTTAAAACTCAGCTACATTCATTTGTTTGGTCAAATCGTCTCTGAGAAGGGGTTTTACTAACTACAAAATAGTTGCAGAGTGCAAGTATTCCGGACACAAAAACAAAATTACCTCCAGTCCAGTTTTCAATCCCACACCTAATAAGGTGACTCCAACACCAATCAACAAAACATCCTTTCTTGTGTATCCAAAAGGAACCTGCAATATTAGAAATGTTATGCCTCAACATTAAGACATTGACTTCTTCTGTTGAATAAAATTTATAAATTTAGAAGCTTGCAATAATTTTTTTTTTTTGAGAAAAGTACAATAGAGCTAATAAGATTGCAGCTAAATGTTGATGTTCTGGCAGACTCTAATTTTATCACAATGCAGCTTTCATTCAGGGTAAAGTTGTTTAATACTGTAAGATTTAGCACAACCAAGAAGTAACAAGAAGAATATAGCAACAGTTACAAAAGGAATCCTTGTTTTCTGCCAAAATTGAAATGGGATAGTGATCCTCCTACAAGGCTAGAACACGTGAAACAACAAAATAATTAAGTTCAAAATAAAATTCCATCTTTTCTCATTTTTCTTTGGCAAGAAAACATTCATGTACTGTTCTTATGTTCTAGATGACCAAGTTAACCCAACAGATCTGAGTTTATGAAATACCCAAAAAAAAGTAATAGAAGTACAAAATATTCAAATGAGCAAATTGACCAAATATACAAAATCAATCATCTTCATCATGAGATCCTAGTGCTTTACTCATTTCTTTACACCTCATGACTCCTCATCATGTGCAGATCAACCCATTAATTCATACACCATTAGGCATTTTACCATTCTTGATCAGTATTTTCACTACAAGGACGTCACTACTTTTTAAATTACTACCCTTTTTTCTATGAATAATAATCTGTGAATCATATGCATGCTTGTGCAAACCTTTACAGTAAATTGACTCAAATCAACTGCATGCATGTCAAAGCTATTATACCAAACCTAATTAATTATGTACATGCTTCAGCTTTCTGCATCTAAGGCTTGTAGTGTCCTTATTCAAGGTGAAGGACCTTTATCACTTCTTTTTGTTAGAGAATAACTGTTTATAAACCTTAAACTTGAATGCCCATTCCTTCATTTGATCGAAGGGCTTCCCAACTTTGTAGTAACATGAGATCATATTCTCATACAATCAGTTACTGACGTTGCAAGTGTGGAAGCTATGGAAGCATAGGAGCTATAGATGCAAGAGATGAAGACAGACATAATTATCCTACACCTTTGGAAGTCATTGTCGCTATTGACAGGAATTACTGTGTTATGATCTCAAGTGTGATGGAGACAAGGGCTTCCAGATTCTTGTGCCTGGTCTGTGAGGAAGATCACAATGCAAGGTTAATAAGAAGCATGAGGTAGACCACAATGCAATAGCACCTCCTTATTAGTAAGGAAGTAATAGGTTGATCACAACAAGGCTGAATAGATGAATCGGATTTGCGAATTGAAATGGCTAATTTTAAAAGAAGATACACAATTTAGTACGAGACCCTATTTTAGTTCACATAAGCAACTACTCTGACAGACTTGTCATGCACTTTTTCTGTTTAACAAAATATCTGTTCTAGATGTTTGTAAAAAGTGAGATTTTCTTCGAACAAATAAACTTATAAGACCAAGTACAATTTGTTTGCATCAAAATTTGAGTATCTGTCTTCAATGGTGTAAAGCATACCTTCTCTCTGTCCAAGGATTCCGTTTCATCTACATTGCCTCCTGTGGATGATGAGCCACTGTTTCTGGTAACCTTAGGCATTATTCTTCTCGTATCTAATCTAAAAGGTGCTCTTCTTAAACACATGACTTTCTTGGACTTATATGTGTGATGAAAGCAAACTGCAGCTGCAGGAATACAGTTATGATTAGGCTGTTAAGTATCAAATTAAACAAAAGTATGCCACACTCAGAATAAATTCTTATGTTAAGTTCATAGATAAAAAAATGGTTAATATTCTTGTTGACAAAGATCATCTTGGGAATAACATACTTGTATTGTCTGGCTATTTCTGACTGAGGATTATTAGATCATCTTGGGAATAAACATACTATAACTATCTAAAAATAACCAAGGGGTAGCAACTCTTCATTTTTTAAGACCAAAATTCACTACTCTTAATAGATTCGAGAAATTGATTTTAAAAAACCATACTAAAGTTCAGTCAACTGCTTTGGCCATTAAACTTCATATAAGAAATTGTGAGTTGTTCTGCATTAGTGTTCAAGAAGCTAATCAGAGTCCTTCCTGTAAAACAGGTGATTAGAACTAGACGAGTGACTGAATGATCAAATTCAGAGTAAGGAGATTATGGTCTCCTTTCTCCCTTCAACATGGTTTTTTGTTAAGCTTGTATAGTTTATCATCTCTAATAAACAATAGGATATGAAACTTCAAACAAGCAATTGAGAAGAATAATTAGACAGCTACAGAAAGTTGCAAATCATGCATGTAATTCGAACTTGATGGCTTAACAAATGATCAAATTCGATAGTAAGGCTTTCTCCTCAAAATAAGCACCAACGATCATGGTGTCCATCCTACCTTCAACTTGGCTTTTGTTTTGCATTAGTAGAACTTTTCATCTTTAGCAAACAACAGGATATCTGCTGAAAAGAAGCAATTAAGAGGAAATTTTGAACAGCCGTGTAAGCTAAGAAACTCATCAAACGCGCTGCAATTTTTCACAAATGAGGCTTCCGTTCTTCTCACCATGCCTACCAATTGCCACACCAAAATCGCCACCAAATTTCTTAAAATTGCATCATCCACATATGAATAGAATGCCTATGAATATTTCCATTACCTAGTGTCATGAAAGGAAGCACTTTTAAACTAGCGGTTTCTATCCGGACCAAAATCAGTACAAAAAAAAAACGCCCACAAGCACAAGGTTATATAAGATTCAATCAATCTTTCCATCACAACTGCAGCAAGTTTAGTAGAAGCGATGTGAAAATACGGAAGATAATAACTCTAACCATTAAAATAAAATGAAAGAAGAGCGACGAACTTGGAACCCAGCGGCTTCTAGCAATCGAAGGGCGTCCATCGACAGCAGAATGCAGGAGCGCCGAGGCCGGATTCCCGACAGAGCAGCTCAGATTCACAACAGCAGCCATTTGGGAAGCGGAGTTCCTCGAATGTTCGATCTCTCCTACTCTATCGCGGTGGATTACCTTGGGAGAAGCAGAAGAAAAATCCGGGAAGAATTATGCGACTCTTATCGTCTCCTGGTTAATTCGGGTACCACAAAATATCTTCTTCACAGCGAGGGGGTAATGGGATAATACATGAACCGGGTCCATCTTCTAAACCGAGCCCAAATTAACTTTGTTATGGACCAGGCCGGTGTATGAGTCATGCTCAACTTTGTTATGGGAAAAAGCAATAAACAATCTTCATCTACGTGTGTTTTCCCGCTCTTCCATCCTCCTTATCGTACATTTTTTTTACTCGATAGAATATCCGTAATATATATCACTTATTTTTTGACCATCTATTTTTGGTAGAGATCACGGGTTATCATTGTATCTCAAAAAATAAATAATTCATGTAATCTCAAAGCATAGTTGGAAGTAGGACCAATTTATATTTAAGGAAATTGCTTAAAAGTATGTCTCAACATTTTTTTTTCTTTTGCATTAGGGAGTTTTATAGTCGAGAGTTAGAAATTTACACTCGAGAGTCAGGAGTCAGACGCCTACAACTTGAACTCTACAGTCGAAAGTTAAAAATCTGCACTTGGATACTACACTCGGAAATCTACAGTAGAACTCTAGACTCGTAAATCTATATTCTGACATATAAAGTAATATATGATAGTATAATTTTTCTAACCAATTCAGGCATTCTTATCAACTACCTTCCTACTTACTACTTAATAATATGAAATTATTAGTTTAGTTAACTCAGTATTTATAATTCTAATTTAGATTATTTTTCTATATCACGGAGAAGATTGTCCAATACAGTATTTGGCATAATGCTTTTAAAAAATTAAATTTAAATTTTTATATATTAAAACTATTTATACAAGTTTATTTATTTATTATTTTATTTTTTACTTCTTTAAAATTTTAAACTTTTTTAAATAAATAAAAGACCTCCGATACATTCAGTGAAAAAACTCGATAAAATATTCAATAAATGACGTGACATTTTATATGCACACGTCGATTATCGCTCGGACATCATCGCGGCCGAAAGCTACCACTCCGAATCAAAATATATCATGGGAGACACGATGAATCCGTCAAAAATTACTACATGTAAAGTACCATGTCAATTTTTTTAAATATTTTTCATTAAATATATCATTTTCTTAAATAAAATATTTAGAGCCGATGGTGTAAGTTCGCCGGCCCAGTCATGGCCCGTTGGGTAGTTGCCCATTTGGGAAAGCAGCATTAGCTGTCGATTCCACTACCGTCAAAACCTCGACAAAGCCACCGCCTTGTCGTCGATCATGCTTCGCTGCGGCGCGAAAATGGCGGCATTTCTCCCTAATTCCATGCTCGCCGTTCGATCCCTCCCTCGCCGTCCCAAGTCGGTCGCCCAACTCCGTGGCCTGGAGCGGCTCTCTTTGGTCTGTGAGCACCAGAACATCACCAATGCTCGATTCCCCTGCCGCCCCTTCGTTTCCTTCCCTTGCGTTATGTTTGGAGGTGCGACCCCTCGTTTTTGTCCCCGATTTGAGCCGAAGGAATCCGGTTTCGCGCGGTTCCGAGCCACCTCAGGCGGTGGTTCTGGTGGTTCCACCGGCGGTGGTGCTGGGCACGGGGGACGGGGTGACGGAAACTCCGAAGATGGAGGTGGAAATAATAGCGGCAGTGGGAATGATTGGTCCTTCCTTTCCTGGTAAAATGCTGGGATTCCCCCCTTCTTTTTGTCAGCTCCCTACATTGTTTAACATACCGTGCTGCTGTTTTTCGTTATCGCTTAGCATCTGTTTTAGACCACAGCAATGAAATGTGGAATTGAACTGTTTGCAATATTTTGTACATATTGAATAAATTTTATCCTATTTTTATTGAACAGTCAGTCAAGAAGTCTAACATCATGCCACCAAATTGGAAAACCAACAGCTTTTAATAACTGTATTATGGGCTAAATGGATAGTAGAATTTGTATCTTGTACAGTTAAAGTTGTGCCTATGGCTGCCAAACTGACTAATTATGGAATCAATTTAGCCATTCGCGCTACCATCTATCTATGTATAAGGAGGTAGATTCAATACCTCAACAAAAGGGTGGCGTATAGGCCTCACACATTTTAAACATTGCTCGAGCTTTGATGTTTGAAACAAACTTTCCTATAAAGTATTCAGAGAGTGAATTCTAGAGGCAACTATTTGATTAATCAAGGATCAAACACGATTTTGATTGATAGAAGTTCACATGAGATCCTGATTAGGAAAAAAAAGAGAGTAAATTATGAATGTAAGCATCTTAAAGTATTTGGTCGTTTATATTATGTCCAAAGGCAACCAAAAAATGGTGACTAATTTGATGAAAAGGGACGTGTGTGTTCCTTGGGTGTGCTTATGTCCAAAAGAGTCGAAAGTGTCTAGATTCAAGAACATAGGAAATCTTCGAGGCAAAAAGATGTTATATTTAGAGAGTTGGGGTTCCCTTTGCCCAGGGTAAGATGTTTAAGAGTCAGAAATCCCAATTTGAATGATAGGCCGGAGTTGAACCAAAAATGTAGTGACTAGACTGAATGAAATTAGAAAGTAGAAAGGAGCACAAAAACACAAGAAGTTTGAAGAGGAAAAAGTCAATATAGCCGAAAAATAACGGTACAAACTATTGACATAATGCATTATGATGAGTAGATAATTAGGCCTCAAAGAGTACAAAGATTGTCAAAACGTTTGGAAGATCATATTTGTGACACCATCATCATTCTTTCTTTGGCAATCCAGTCCTCCTCCGCAGCACAAGTTTAGATGTGATTTATCCTATATGTCTTGTAATAAATTATATATCTTATAAAGCTTTTGTTGTTGCCATTGACTCAAACAATAAGTCGGTATTCAGATGCAGTCCAAGACCCACGATGGAGAGAGACAATATCGGCAAACATACAATCTACAGAAGACAATGAGACATGAATAATTGAAGACTTACCAATTGGTAAGAAACCTATAGGATGCTGATAAGTATATACAATCAATACAAAGGTTGATGGGAACGTTGAAGATGAGCCAATTGGTTGGTAAAGGATTCATGCAAAAGAAGTGTGGATTTCCTCTAGCTGCTAAAATGACAACACTGTAACGTTAATGAAAGACTGGGATCTTCATTAATTAGATGCTAACAATGCACTCTTACATTGAGCCTTGGATACATAGAGCTACTATTAGAGTTCGAACCTACTAACCTGATTAAAGCGCAATGGCTGAGAAAATCTTTGTATGAGATAAAGCGAGCTTTTCAAAATTGGTTTGAAAAATTCACTTTTGCAGTCAAGGATTATAACTTCAATTAAGCAGACTTCAAGTATCCAATGTCAGACTATTCCTTGCTTATTTACTCATAAGGTGACGTAGTTCATGTTGATGATCTTATTCATGCAGGAAATAGTTTGGCTTCTTGATCCAATTTTAAATGGTTTTCAAGTAAGCATTTTAAGATTAAAGATCTTGGGTCACTGAAGTAGTTCCGTGGTATTGAGGTAGCAAGACAAAAATCTTCCAATTTTCCAGAATACAAAATGTTTGACTCGAAGCCAGTTGACCTCCCAATGCAGGAAATGTTTTATCTTAATTCATGCAAGCTCTAAGAAAAGCGTTGGAATGCTGCAATGTGAATCTTGAGATGTTTGAAGAAGAATCTAGGACAAGGAATCTTGCATTAGAAATCAACCTCCGTTAACCTTGTTGCCTTTTTATGACTTAGACAGGAAAAGTTGTCTATCGGCTCATTATTTTTGTCAGTTTCTTTATCATTTTTGGAGCATGCCATATCTCTTGGCAGACCAAGAAGTAGATGTGACCATCTCAAGATCCTTAACAGAGGCAGAACATAGGTGAATGACAGTAGCAACAAGTGAGCTATTATGGAATAAAAGCTTATTGATGCACTTGGAGTTGGTCACATGCATTCAATGTGCCTTTATTGCGATAACCAAAACGTTCTCCACATTGTAACCAATCTCTCGTTTCATGAACTAACAAAACACATTAAGATTAATTCTCTTTGTTAGAGAGCATGTTCGATGTTGGGCCATTGCAATATGTCTGATCTCAACCAAATATCACACTCCAACTTCAAGTGAGTATTGTACAACTAGTCATCAAGTTTGACAACAAGCCTCAAACCAACTGCCAGCTCACAGCTTGATTAATTTCACCATGCTAAATGAATTGTACAATTTGTATGTTGTATAGTTGAAGTCATACCTATGGCTGCCATATTGAGGAATTATGGTAACCATTTACACTACATCCTTCCACTCTCGTCTTCCATTTTTGTTCTTTTTTTTCCTCCTCGAATTAAAATTTACAATTTTTGTTTGAGTAACATTAGAGTCTTATCAATGTGTAATTGTAATGTTAATAATATTTGTCACGTCATTCAGGTACTTGACAGCTCTTGATAAGCATCCAGTGATTACAAAGGCTATAACATCTGCACTTCTCACCCTAGTTGGAGATTTGATTTGCCAGGTTCCTTCCATCCTCCATGGGCTATTAATTTTAAATTATGTTCTATTTTCACATGTGCTCGGCTTATTGATTTTGGTTGGTTAAGTGAAAGTGAACTAACAAGAAGATTAAAACTGAATTTGTCTTCATGAGTAAATCCTCAAGAATAATCTATGACTGCTTCCATTATGTTATTGCTTATAATATTGCTATTTTTATTTTGGATCTTCCAAATCATACAGTAGGTTCAACTATTGAACGCTTTCTAGGTCTTATAGGAACTTGATTGTCTCCAATTTTCTTAGCTTATCTCTGTTTGTGTGTCTGAAGATTTCTTTACCCCATAACCTTGCTATTCATCATACTGATATTCTTGTTCTTTTGAAACTCATTAACATTGTTTTCCTGGTTATGAGCTGAGCATAATATCCCAATTTAAATTCTTTACATAGTTAATTAACTATGTCCTTACTAAAGAATTCTTATTTGTGCTTCGTTTATCTTCTTTCCTCATGGTTCAAGTGTGGGAACATAAATTATCCATAGCTGAACAATTAATGCATCTCTTGCATCTGTAATTAATTGTCAGTTCTTGGATTTTCCAGCTTTTAATTGATCAGGTGTTGAAATTGGATTGGAAGCGAACGATCGTCTTCACATTCTTGGGACTAGTATTAGTGGGCCCCACATTGCACTTTTGGTAAATATATGAACTTGTGCTTTCTCTGTAATGCTGTCAATTTATTGGTACATTGTGTGGTTGCTCTGGGTGAAATCCCATGTTTAAATCGTGTCAGTGCTCAAGCATGCAGTTTGTAATGGTGAATCTCTGTTTGAGGCCTGCCTTTTCTGGAATGGAGCGTGCTCAACATGAATTTGCCAGCCTCTTATCCATACCTTGTGCTTTTTATGCTCGAAAGATTCATGCATGCTACACTTCCTAAATTCTATTGCAGGTACTTGTATCTGAGCAAATTGGTTACACTGCCTGGAGCATCGGGTGCCTTTTCACGTCTTCTTCTCGACCAGGTATGTATTTTTTCCTTTCTTATGTACTTGACCTAGCATCTCCATTCTTCTGACCTAGGTATCTCTATTCACGCACCCAATAGACAAGGGATATTGCCTATATATACTTCTTGTTGTGGTATTTGTAAATTTCATCTCGAATGGCTTTTTATCAAGTCTGATGTTTTTTGTTGCATTGTGGTTTTACAATTTTCCTATTGCTCTGTTTCTTGATGTCTTACTAAATCTTCGGTGCAGTTTATCTTCTCTCCCATCTTCATAGGAGTTTTCCTTAGTTCAGTTGTTGCCTTAGAAGGAAGACCTTCCCAAATAAAGCTCAAACTTCAACAGGTGATTTTTCATTAAAAAAAACGTTTTTTATGAAATCTACAAGTTGAAGCTTACTCTTTCCTGCTTTCACTGATTCTTGTAGGAGTGGTTTTCAGCAGTGGTAGCAAATTGGCAGTTGTGGATACCTTTCCAATTCCTTAACTTCCGGTTTGTTCCACAAAAATTTCAGGTGTGGTGAATTCCTATTAATTGTATAGCTGTCAAAAAAATGTGTTTCTTTGTGGAGAAAAGGTGGGGGAAAAAAGAGGCTTTAGGTCTTTCCCCTTGTTTCCGTGGAAGAAAGCAAGGGAGGGTAAGAAAGGAGAGAAAAATTTCTCCCACTTTCTCCACTTATGGCTTTTGCTCAAATCAGGCATCAAGTCACTGCAGGAGGCTGTGGCTGATTGTTATATGGTATTTATATTCAATTTTTATGTTATTAAAAACCAAAATTACTAATTTTACTTTCTTTCCTTACTTTTCCTTCAAGAAGATGATGAGGAAAAAAGTTATACTTTTTCTTTCCCTACAAAGGAAACAACATGAGGGAACTACTCGATCATCTCTTCTATCCATTTTCTTTCCTCAATTATTTTTAGTTTCCATTTTCAATCAATCCTAGGAAACACAATCTAAAGGAATTTGAATCCTTTTAAATCATCTGTCAAATTCAATTTTTAACTTCCCATATTTTATTAGGGAAAGCTTTCCGTTATTTAATAATGTTATTTCTGCTGGGATGCTAGGCTTTATTATTTGTTAATATTAAATGTATCTTATTTTTTTTTATCAAAAAATTGAAAATCTAGTCAAGATTTATAAATTTCTTTGCTGCTTCATTTATCTAATCTAATATAATCTGACTATTTCAAATGACAGGTTCTAGCTGCTAACTTTGTGGCTCTTGCATGGAATGTAATTCTATCATTTAAAGCTCATAAAGAAATTGTGCTGAAATAGGTAAATCTATTTTTTTGATTTTATGATATTTGAACAGACATACTTATTCGTTCTAGTAAGATGTTGATAAAATTAAAAACATAGATAAGTTGATAAGAACATGTTAAAATATTAATATTGAAAAATAGTTAGAGAATTATTTGCAAAACAAGTTAAACTTTGTCAAATTGAACGTCATATCATCTTCATTATCATAAATCTAGGTTGGTTCAACTATTTGGGCCAGTTCATGAATCTCTCTCTCTCTTTAACTCTGCACATTGTAACAGTGTTGTTTTTCATCTCTCTGCATATTCACAAGGATGGCTTCTGATTATTTGACCTGTAAATTTACAGGTCCGTTGCTTTTGTGAATATGCTGACTTATTTATAGTCGAAATCTACTATCACCACTCCAAGTTACATGTCAGGTGATTTTATCGTGTTGGTCATGTTATGCTTACGGTTTACATACGATGAACTCTTTGTAATCGCGCGATGAAGCAAAACAAGATAAAGGTAGCAGCGTTTTCATTGTTTATTTATTACAGAAGCTTAACCAGCACGTCAGTTTACCCACTCACATACTCGCAGAGCAGAGTTAAAAAGAAGTTATCACATTTCGGTCTTCATGGAGGAGGCCTTCATCTCCTCCCCGCCCTTCTTCTGTTCCACGATGTTCACCGCCCTCGGCTGCTTCTTTTCCGCGGCCAGTTTGGGCACCGTCACTAGCAGCACGCCGTCCTCCAGTTGCGCCTTCACGTTCTCCATGTCGGCGTTCGCAGGCAGCCGGAACTGCCTCCAGAACTTCCCGGCGGTCCTCTCCGCCCGGTGCCACATCTCGCCCTCCACCTCCTTCTCATCCTTCCTCTCTCCCGAGATCCGCAGCACCCGGTTCTCGTCCACTTCCATCTTCATGTCCTCCTTCTTCACCCCTGCATTCGTTCGTTAACCACATTTCACATTAGGATCAGAGCTAACATGGTCACGCACTGCTAATGAATGGCACGCACCAGGCACATCGAGGGAGAGGATGTGGGCTTGCGGGGTCTCCTTCCAGTCGACGCGCGCAAGGTTGAGCGTCTCGTCGGCGGACTTATAGGTGGAGACGGGGAAGGGGGTGTGCTCCAGGATTTGGAAGGGGTCCAAGTCGCCGGCGGTGGAGAACATGGCGTCCCACAGGCCTCTCGTGTAGGGGATCAGCGCCGTGGCCGGAGCAGAGGAGAAGGCCAAGAGCAGAGCGGCGAAGAAGGGCACAATGCGCTGCGAGGGCCTCATCATATCAATGGCGGATGTTGGCTGATGATTTGAGAGCGAGCCGGTAGCAGACTCGATCGAACTTCGAAGCGCCTTTGTGAGGTGGACTGGATATCGATAGGGTTTATATAGTGAAGGGATCGAAGAGAGGGGAGGCTTCGAGAGGGGTCGGGAAGGTTGCGGATTGATCGAATGGGGGAAATGGGAAGAGGAGTCTGGGAGCTTCCGAGGGGAAGGACGTGGAATGGCTGACGTGGCTATTCTGGAATGTCCGCATGCATGCCGACTCATGCGGCGCCTATCGTCGCGGAGAGGGAGAAAGGAAATGCGTGTTTATCATCAGCGGATTTGATCCGTTTGCATTCCTAAAGATATGATTATCATATAATCATATAATTAATGTTATAAGAAATAAAACAAAATATAAAATTATTTGATGATTCAATTATAAATTATGTAATAAAAATTTATTTGTTTAAAATTTTAGTTATAATTTAGTTTAATATTTTAATGTATTATCTTTGAACGGGCAGCAGCGGAGCTAAGTTAGTAGCTACCCGGAGCAAGGGAAAGAAGAGGTTAGTTTGGGATAACAATGTTAGCATTGACGGCTAAATCGTGATGGATATATTTCATTATCTGAGAATTATTCAAAATTAAAATCAAACGGAATTCAAGAATTAAAATTATCAATAATAATTTTCTTTAATCAAATATGCTCCTAATGTTATATTAGAGGATGGATCGCCTGGCGTAGTCTCATTGATACTAAGATGATAGTATTGTCATATAGGAATAAGATTTGAATCGTCTTATATTTATTCACTTAGAAAATAAATTTCTCTCAATGAAAAAGTGGTTCAATATGAGGATTTATCATCCTTCCATATCTTTTAGGATGGATTATGAAGGATTTCATGAGATGGAGTGATAGTTAATGTGTGAATGTTATCATCTTGAGATCTAAGAGTAAAATTTGACAAAGTCGGTATGCTCGTCCTCGTCACGTGTTAACTACAGTATCTGGACTGGTAGCATTCGTAATTTACCTTTTTCGTGTTAATTTGAGACGGATTGGCGGGATGCTGAGGGCGAGAGGCCACCTAGATTGGATTATGGAGGGGTGATTGAGGTTAATATTATCCTCTTTTACCACATATTTGAGGACGGATTTAAAAATAAAGCAAAAGCTGCGAAATTTTAATAGATTGATTGTCATTTTCATTTATTCATTATGATGGCAACAGATGGTTCTCTAACTCATCGTTTTTGTCAATTCATTCCATATCAATACGAAAAAGGTAAATTACAAAATTATTAATTTAAATGTTATGGTTAATGTGCAGGGACGGTGGATTTCATTTATTCATTATAAAATTCTGAGAGGACGGACGTGATTTTCCACTCACGGATCAATTTTCAGAAGAGCAATGATAGGGAGAGTGAAAATGGGAGAGTGAAAATCATAGTGAATGATGTGGCATGACGTGACACTTTATATGCACACGTCCGATTATCGCTTGGACACCATCGGTGGCCTTCGGCCCCCGTCCCGAATCATACTATACCCTGGGGGCACGGTGAACCCGTCGGAGATTGTGCATACAAGGTGTCACATCATTCACTATGATTTTCACTCTCTCTTTTTCACTTTCCCAATCATTATTCTTTTCAGAAATGGTTGTATGCGGTGGAAGCTGATTTTCTTCCTCCTTTGACGGTCTCCACCCTCACCTTGCCAGCCACGTGTGCCCGCGAGCTGCTCTACCCGTCCCCACCTCGCGCAGGGTAGCACTGCACAGTCGCTCGCGCAGCTTTGCGTAGTCACCTCTACCTCGCGCAATGTGGCCCGTCGCGCTAGCGGCACTGCACGTACATCTCGCATAGTGCGGTAGCATAGGGTGGCATTGCCCAGTCGCAGGCCACGAACATGACTGCACCTCCGTCGTCTGGTTCATTCGATCTGCCCTTACGAGCAGTGCCGAACACGCCTATAAGGGTTTTGTAATTTATTATATTACTATTATTATTTATTGTGTTAATTGGAGAAAACCCTCCAATCCCAAACTTGCTTTTGCATATACTCCCCACTTGATAAATTCTTTATATTCACTCCCTGATGGATTGAGTATAAAAAGTGAAAACTCAGTATACATTGTAAAGATTGAGTATAAATTGTTTGAGATTGAGTACTAATTTCAAAAATTTGAGTACAAAGTTTCGGTGACCCCTCATATGAAAATCTTGATGTGGTGAATATAAAAGAGTGAAAACTTAGTATACATTATGAAAATTTGAGTATAAAATTATTTGAGATTAAGTACTAATTTAAGAAATTTGAGTATAAAATTTCGATGACCTCTCATGTAAAAATCTTGATGTGGTGGATGCAACCTCACATACTCAAATTTCAAAATTTTATACTCAAATTTTTTCAAATAATATTCAATTTAAATCAATTCATACTTAAATTTTGATAATGTATACTGAAATTTTTACTATATACTGAAATAATGCATACTCAAATTTTTTCAAATAATACTCAAATTTCTTAAATTAGTACTCAATCTCAAACAATTTATACTCTAATCTTTACGATTTATACTGAATTTTTACTCTTTTATACTGATAAAAAAATAACACACAAAATTATCTTGTCAATCCCATCAAGGAGTGCATGCAAAGAAATTTTCGGTTGGGGAGTGCATGCAAAGCCCAATTTGATGTTTGGGAGTTTTTTCAAATTTTCCTAAATATTTATCAATACATTATTTTATCTTTAAAATTTAAAAATAGAATTATAATATTAAATATTTAAAAAATTCAAAACCAAAAAATTTAAATGTTTACAAAATATAAAGGAGTGCGACGGAACTATTTTGACATCTAAATTTTTTATTTTATTTTAATTTTTTTATTCTTTATATTATAATTTAATATTTAAATTTTAAAATTATTATCTTAAATAGTATATTTATAAATTAAAAAAAAATCTTTATAGACATATTCGAGCGCTGCCTTTAAGGACAGGATCGAACGGACGCCGTCGACAACCATTTACTTTCTCTTTTATTTTCGTCTCCCATCTTCTCTCCGCAGCTGTCTTGTCTCGTCATTCTAATTCCTTATCTCAAATGGCATTTCGGAGTAAACACAACGAAAAAAAATAGAATCGTCACCTTAGTAGCTCTTGGTCCTTATTTCACGGGTGTCCAGAGGGAAACAAATCACGATTTACTGATAGGGTAAGACGTCTGAGGTTGAGAGAATTTAAGTTAGCAGATCAGATTTTTATCCCATATATAACTGACGACTCTCAAATCTATAATCTTCGAAACAAACGATTAGACGTCTTACTAATCGAACCTAACTCATGAAAACTTATTTTGGAGTAAACAGAGCCCAAGTCAAGGGAGGCTCTACCAGCAACTCCAACATCACTTTAATTTCTCATTTTTATAATTTTTTAAAACCCCGTGTCATCATTTTCGAACACTATTAAACTTTAATGCCAATACTGCACATCTTAACACATTAAAAAATATACATGCAAAATTTAATTTAAATTTTTTATTCAAATATTAATATTCAAGTTAATTTGACAATTAGACCTTACTATCACTATCAAATTAACAACAATCCTTGTCATAGTTGGTGGACTCTCATATACCTCCCCTTCTCGGTAATTTCTTCAATATCGATGACTATTTAATGACTGTTGAAAAGTAGTAATTAGAGAATATAATAATAATATTCTTAATTATTTTATTATGAAAGTTTTTTTTTAAAATAATAATAACAATAATAATATCTCATTGTATTTCTTTCCTAGAAAATTTTTTTATTTCCACGTGGTTGTCACGGTGTTAAAGTAAATCATTTATCTTTTTAATTCAATTTAATCAAAAATAAATATATATTCTAATGGCTATAATAGTTTTAATGATTTTTTTATTATGAAATAGTTTTGATTAAATTTAAATTATATTGATGAGTTGATAAATTCTTTATATATAGTGTTTTTATCCTGTTAAACTAATTTATTTAAGACATTATAATAGATATTTTTTTAGCTATGATAGGAAGAGTGAAAATGAAAAAGTAAATAATAGAGTAAATGACGTAATATTTGAGTAAATGACATGATACTTTATAAGTATATGTTCGATTATCATTTGGGCATCATCGACGGTCGAAGCTGTCGTCCTGAATCAAACTATATCCTGGGAGGCACGGTGAACCCGTCGAAGATCACTGCATATAAAGTGTCACGTTATTTACTCTACCATTTACTCTCCCATTTTCATTCTCTCTATTATTTTTCTATTTTTTTAACTGTTATAATAAAGTTAAAATAAATTATTTATTTTAATAAAATTATAATTAGGGGAGCGATCTTTTTATTTTTGCTATTTCTTTAGCCTCGGCATCGCATTCCCAGACAGAAGCAGTGACGAGCAGTCGTCGAAGCAATAGAACTCCTCAGATCTGCCACCTTCTGCAGTCGTCGAAGCAACAAAGCTCCACCGCCCGCATTGATCCTCCCCGCCGCCCATAATCGACTTCCTTCACCGCCCACGATGATCAGTCTGCTCCACCGCACACCACTTCTGCTAGATCGCCGCCTCCGCCGACTTGGATCTCAACCATCGCGCCGCTGGGGCCGCTCCCTCGTTCTCCTCCTCCTTTGTAACCGCAGACTCTCAAAAATCGATCATCGGTGGCTTATCGCACATCTTTTCGGCCACTTCCGGTCCGCATGCCAGCGATCTTGGTCCCTTCGACCTTAATAGGCGATCTTCTTATACCACATCTAGGAGCAGCACATCGGGTACGTCCTCCTCTGCGTCTGAATTGATGGTTGCCTCCGTTGGGAGGTCAGCTCCTGGATCTCCAGCAAATCCCACGTCCATGCCAACTGGCCTTCCTTCCTCGTCTACAACGATCTGAGCCTTCTTGTAGAAAAACCTAGAATTCCTGCCAAATTATGAGTTAGTTATTTAATCAATCCTCACCCAAACCGATCGATCAACCTAAGCACAGCACTGCTCGCCTCGCCAGAACACTCATTGGGGCTTGAGGCCTGTTTGACAATGTCTACCACGATTTAATACAAAGAAAGATCAAACCTCCAAAAAGAAATTTTCTTCCACATGAGGTAAGTAGACTTAATATGCCACTTCTACTTAGATTTCTAAGCGCTCATTTTGTTCCTCATTGTGATTCTTCTAATTTCAATGTCTTTGTAGAGTAGAATAGTGGTTTCAGTAAATGATGGATTTAATTAATTGTCAATATTTGAATCAACCATAAATTTCATATGTAGCATGTTTATATAATTCATAGTATTAAATTTTGTTTATAAGGGATATTATGAAAATCTTTCCTTGCCTATTCCTTACGGTATTCATACAAATTTAATATTAGGATGAGAATAAATTAGCTTTTATATATTTCACTTCATAGGACTAACTATTTCATTCTCTATCAATTTCGTTCCATAAATTAAATTCAACATTATGTAAAGAGAGAGGAGAAACATTTAGTGAACCCAATATAATCGTATGGTAGCATTAAAAAAAAAAAAAGACAATCTAGTGATCTATTGCATGCAGCCTTATCCTATTTTATAAGAGGTTATTTCCAAGACTCAAACCTGTGACCTTTTTGGCCACAAGGTGGCTACTTTATCATTGCACCAAGACTTCCTTTTATATGGTAGAATAAATACATTTAATATTTTTAGATTTTAAATTAGTTGTACATGAATAACTATTTGGTAGCATTTGATGACATTTTGATATACCTACATAATCATCTTAGTGGCATCAACAAGTTTTAAAAAAAACAACAGAATATTACTTTTAGGATTTATATACGAATTTGCTTAAACTTCATGTGTGAATAAAGAAATCACTCTTCACAATGAGTGTCACACCTTCTTAATTATTGCCATTATGCCTTCAAATTGTGAGTGCAAGATATGTGCATTGACTCTTCTAACATTAGAATTATTCCTTTGATCAATTCATTCTAGAATTGTTAGATAAAGGAGAGATTATAAATACAATTTTTGTCTTAACAGTAACGAGAAACAAAATGTTTATACACATACAAGTTTGATAAATTTCATTTCCTAGAGACTATAAGACAACGTGAGGAAAAACAAGAGTTAATGGACCAAAAGGGCTATAACCCATGAAAAAAGCATGCCTTCAATCTGAACAAAATTTAATAAATTGGAGTTCCACATGCAGGAAAAGAATACATGTATTGGACTGCTGCTCTGTTTCAGTTGCTCACATTTTTTTGTTGACTGCATGTCTACATCACCCAAATTTTATATAGCTTATAGTTGACTTCTTCATCATTTTCTCTTTGAAAGGGTCTTCTTTTTGTTTTATCTAGCCTTGTAATCTCAACGGTAGTTATTTACTTAAATGACTCCCCAAATGTTTGCAAGCAAATGATTCATGAAAAATTCAATAAAATAACTGGACAAAGAAATAAATTAAAATGTTTACCCTTTTAACTAGAACTTGCTGAATAAATCTAGTTTCTTTTTGTTTTATGGAACAAAAAGCTAAATGAATGTCTCTACACAATAACTCTTATTTCAGTTGGAGCTGAATAGACAAAATTATGATCTATCTCTGCTCCTCAAAATTTTATTCCAAGAGGCAAAAGAACTGAATGAAATCAGATTAAATCTTATAAGATCTGTCTTCTGTACCATGTGGGAAAAAAATAGACCTTGGCCCTTATGATGGAAAATAAATCGAAGACATTTAGCAGGGAAAAGAGTATAGTTGTCAAAGAAAAAGTTGATTGGATCATTAACCAAGTAAATCTACTATACAATAAATACTATAGAGATCCTAAGTGTCGAGAGGACTAATGGGGGGAGAAGACTTACTGCTGTTTCATTCCAGTGAAAATTCTTTCACTGTTCTAGGACTACAGGTGATGTCAAATGGCTTTGAAAGGCTGTCTCTCAAGATAGAGATCTGGCCCTCCTTTGTAAGAATGTCTTCGTCAAGTTCCTCAATCTTCTTTTGTAGAGAACAAACTTCATAGTTAAGATGCATAATGCTCTCTTTTGAACTCTTTACTTCCTGCCACATATGGTTTCTCTCCTCGGTTATCTTCAATAACATATTCCGGGCAGCTGTTAGTTCTTTTGTGCTCTCTTGATGGTCATTCTCAAGCTGTTTGATCCGTTCGTCTTTCTGCATCAACTGTTCATGGATATTCAAACTAGTCAATTGATGGATCATGAATTTTATGCACAATCTATTATCTGTTATAGTCGACGAGAAATCAAGGACTAGGTGCGGTATAAGTGCAAGATACATATTATAAAGAAATACAAGCCCAAAATCTCTAAGAAATGAGCCATACCTTGAGCTCCATATTAGTTGTCTTGTGGGAGAGACAGGAGACTTCATCCTGCATCCTCTGGATCTCTGTCTGGAGGACATCATGAAGCCTTATTGAAGAAGCCAAGTCTGCTTCTAGTCGCTCAATTTCCAGTGCATTTGAGTGCAGCTTCTCCCTTAGTAATCTAGTCAAAATGACCTCTGACTTCAACCTGATTTCTAATTCATCCTATAAAAGGAAATTCAGCATCAGTGACTCGAGGATCTTAGAAATAGCACTGACCACCTTTGCTCAAAGGAATTATAGTCAATGAATGCACATCTGCATCCACTTCAATATATTACCAGTGTCATTTAGTTGAATAAAATGAACAGCAGTATCGACAATTAAGAGTTTAGGTTACATTGTGAACTGTCTAGCAAGTTTAATTGAATGCCAATAGAATTTGCCAGGTAATAAACAAAATGTTTTCATGTAAAACTCTAAGACACTATTAGATCTAAAAAAAAGGTTCAAAATTGCTTATACATACTGTTGTTTTAGGAACTACAGTGTGATATTTCTACAGCATATGTCATTGCTAAAGTAAAATTTGAATATTACCTTTGACTGCTTTGGCATGTCACCTTCTGAGCTATGTGACCGGCATACCATTGCATATAAATCTGACTTCTCATCCAAGACTCCCACTATAGTTTGTAGGCTTGTTCTTAAATATTCATGTCTTGCACGTAGACTCTGGCTTCTAATTCTATATTCGACAAAAGGATAACCATGTTCAAATTGTTTGCACCTAAGGAGTTCTAATAGGTTGTCATTGAAGTGAATAAAGTCATTCACTAAGGACAAACTGTCTGTTTGCAAGCAATCTACTCGAGCACGAAGCTCCTGATCCAGCTTAATTGATGAGAATTGGCCTCCATTTCCAACAGCTTGTAAACGATTCAACAAGGCAATGTTCTCTTGCCTGAGTGTCTCCAGTTCATACCGGCAAGTCTTTAACTCCCTCCTTAAATTTTGTTCAATACCTGTTAACCTTATCTGCTCCATCTGCAACTTATTTAACTGATCATTTCTTTCTGTCAAATTATTCTCAAAAGCATCACTATAACCTTGCCTCAACCCATCAATAGTCCTTTCTTGCTCGTTGCATGTTCTTTCGAAGCGCACAACCAGTTTTTGCAACTCTTTGTACTCTCTTTCTTTCTCGTTGAAGCATCTTTGGATACAATCCCGTTCCTTTTCGGTTGCATCTAAACGGTCCTTCATCTCCAGCAAAGTTTTCTCGAGATTTTTATTCTCAGCTCCAAGTTTCTCCACATTGGCAGTTAGATTGGTTAGTTCCATTTCATAATTCAATTTCCTACTTTTATTATCACCGTCAGTGCCTTTGAGTGAAGATATTTCCCTCTGATAAGAAACATTTTGCTCTGTTAGATGCACCACTTGTTCCTGTAGCCTCTGTTTTTCAAACTGAATCATCTCAAACTTCATGGACCAGTCACTTGAACTTCTCTCCAGTTCTTTCCTTAAATTAAATTGAAGTTGAATCTTCTCCCTCTCCAATCTACGACTTAGTGTTTTCAGCTCTAATTTAGCTTGCCTCAAATGCCTTTTTGTGGCATATCTTTCTGCAAGTCTGCACTTTATTTGTGCTGAGAGGTCCAATGCCAAATACTTCCTGTCTTCATGGATGTGCCTAATAGTTTGGAAGAGCGAAGACACATGTGACTCACTTTTGTTAAGTTCTTCGAGGTCAAAATATTCCTCACCAAGGAGCTCTATCATCTTTTCAATGTCGTTCAATTTCTCAAGTAATTCTTCATCTGTATCTTGTTGATCAGAGCTATTGTCCATGATTCTTTTTTTGACAAAACAGTCATGTTTTTCTAGGTCCTGAGCAAAAGAATCCATGTATATATCCTCAACAGTTGCAGTGCTTTCGGAGTCGTAATCTTGGAAATTCATGGATAATTTTCCAGGAAATGCATGCGACGATTTCTTGTTACCCTCTTTTGTGTGTCTCCATGAGGATGCAAGTCCAGAATCATCTCCTATGCAATTTTGTTTGGAAAAGTCATGAAAGGAATCATTCACCTCCCTCAATGAGCAAGTTCTTACATCCTCTTTATTGAACATAATTGAAGAAAGTGCTGTAGATTGGACATCCTGCAACCTCACTGCACTTTGATATGCTCGATTATCTTCGGAGAACTGGATTCCAAATTCAGACAAATATTTTTCAGTTTGTCTCCCCGCTTTAACTTCCTGATTATCTCCATCAGAGTGCTGGTCAAGAAATTCATTCCTTTCTTGGAATCGCGATTGTTGAGACACATTGCATCTTGACAAAATAGGAGAGCAGCTGGAAGAATTTTCTGATGAAATTTCAGGATTCCTTGAAGAACCAGGAGAACCCTGTTTATGAACAGCATGGGAACGCAAAGGTCGACGGCAGCTGAATCAGAAAGCGAGAAGAATTAGATATCATTACCACCAGAAGAAAACACTCAAGTATCAACATTCAACCGGATCTTTGTAGTCTGGTTCAGAAATTAACGACAGGAAGGTAAAACTATAACATGCACAACCATAGTATGAACAATAGCTCATGGATGCATTAATCCGACACACACACACACACACACACACAAGTGACAATCTCAACAATATCTCTCGTGTATAAGTTGGAAGACCAATAAGCTAGCACAACCCTGATATTATAGATAGGTGAATCTTAACTCCTAGTATGTTGGATTATCTTCCAAACTTCACATGCTAACTTGTAATCACAAGCATCAACCAACTACAAGAAGCTTCAACTACTCTCCTTTAAAACCCTTGAAACATGAAAGCGTTTACCTAAGATGCCATTAACTAACTGTAGTAATTGGTAACAATTTGTGCAAACAAGCAAGAAAAAACAGTTCACAAACATGCAGCATATGCCAATCATTAATTGGGTTAGATAAGCGTCAATGAATAAATTTTTGTATTCCAGAGAGGTTTGCACTTGCATGTGGATCAAAGAACAGAATGAACACAGGAGTAATAGAGTTCTTGAACATACTGCACTTGGCAACTAGATGCTTGATGTGGTGAGTTGCTACAACTGGTGACTGGTCTGCACAGATCACTCAAAGAAACAAGGTTTCCCTCTCTGAAGTCGCCGTTCATGGCACCGGAAGAAAACGAATGGCTTCTTCGAACAAGTACTCGAGGTGAGTCTTCATTTTCTGGATACCGACTGGGATCTTTTGCAATGTCTTTTACAGTCAGAGAACAATCACAGGCCTTCTCACTGCATCCCAACTTCTTGTCAGAACATGAAGGAGCTGTTTGTAGAGAAGTGTCACTGGCATCCCTCGCCCCCAGAGATTTAAATGAAAAAAGCCTCTTCATTGACAAAGTTCTATTTGATTTCACTCTTGCAAGGCATAGAGTTGTTTGTTTTAGGACTTCCCATTGACATTATTTTTGAATTCACTCTTTCAGGCCCAAACAGACAACAATCAGATCGATATAACAAGGGATGTTAAGCATCTTACAGAATAAGCTCAACAGAATGCTGCATAAAGATGAATATGAAGAGACATTAAAGTGCAGGAGATACAAGGATTTGCTAGTCCAAAGAACAATTACAGGAATGCGTTAGTCAAGTTTGTGGCAGCAGAAAAATAAACTGAGGTGTAAAACATAGGTTGTGCTGCATAGGTAATTTGTCTCCATATTTTGTTAGTGTAATTCGAGACCTAGATTTACACTTCATGTGTTCATATTCAAAATATTTTCAAATTGTGATTTACTTCATATTAGAATCAATTTCATTCTTTCTTTGATCACTTTTGCAACACTAACTACTCTTGATCCAATTAACAGCCAATTCGATCTTCAACAAAGAAAAGAAGAGAAAAGAAAGACTAATTCAAGCAAGCAAAAAGAGAATTCCTTTCCCCCCAAAAAAGAAGGATTCTGAAAAAGAAGGCAAACCAAACCAAAGAGAAAAAACCGCCTGCACAAAGAGCAAATTTTTGGCGAGGATTGAAAGAGAAGGAGAGGAAGAAAACTACCAACCGTTCTACTGCTTTCGAATCACTTGAAGAGAGGAAAGCGAAGCGAATTACCCTTCAAGCGGGCCTCCGGCGATCTGGAACCGAAAGGAAATCGTAGAAGATGGAGAGGAGGAAGAGGAGAAGTCGAATACGGAACTGCTCTCGAAGAATTGAAACGCCGAGGAAGACGTCATTCGCCGCCGCGGCCACGAGCGAGAGAGCGAGAGAGAGAGAAGACCGAGGGAGTTAACGGCGGCGTCGAGGATGCTGCCACCCAGATGATTCGGAACGGAACCAAGTGGGACGGTATTTTACGAAAATGCCCCTTCTCGTCTACTTTCCTCCTTTTTAGAAATATATGGATTAGGTACTAGCAATTAAGCGGATTCAAAAACTAAATTTTAAATTATAGGGAGTTAGATGTTAAATGGCTAGAGATGCTCGCCCCAACCCAACAGGAAATATTCTAGACTAAGTCTCAAACACATCACACCTAACCCATCACCCGACCCACACCTAAACTCGGTTGAGCTATGTTTATTTTCCCAAAATAGCAAATAGCTTTGTTAGTTTTAAAGGGCAAATTAGGAACTTTCAAATAATACAAACATTCATTAGTGACGAGAAAATCATTCTTAAATAATATTTACCACTCATTAATTAAGCTTCCAAAACATTATTTGTAGGATTATCTTAAAAGTGCTTGTAATTGTTGAAATTACATATACTTTTTGGGCAGGGGAGGGGAGGGCCGTTAGGTGAATAAATAATTATATATTCCTTAATCACCATAAAGAATTATGGTTAGTGTTTGGTTTGTTCTACCCACATCACTCTACATCCAACCAATATTGCAAATGAATTATTATGAAGAACGTGAACCCTAAAAAGCCCTTGTGATTTTTAAAATATTTTATGTGGTTTAAATATTTGGAACTTGAGTTGAAATGAAAGTGTTTCTTCGTTAAAGGCGAAAAGGAAGCATGCAAATAGGAACAAATAAGGGTTGAGAAGTCCACAAAGAGAATGTGACGTTTTAGGTCAAACGTACCAATGAGGCTATTAGTTTGCATCACAACATGGTCATATAACCCATTGAATATCTTAGTCTCATTAATAAACTTTGTATTATTTCCCTTTCTTTGATCATTATTTATCAACCGAAATGATGACTAGGATGGGTGGAATAACCACTCACTTTGATGACATGTCATTCCTCTTTGATGACTCAAAGGATAGCTCACTATCGGTTGGGCGCCTTTGCAAGAGTATAGTTGCGGAGAGGAATAGTTGTGAATGAGGAAAAAAGGCGATGATGGCGGTAAGTAAAGGTAGAAGGGAGGAACGTATACGTAAACTATGAGCGAAGAGAAATACAAGGAGGTGTTGCCAATGCTCAATGATGAGGAGGAAGTGAAGGAAGTAGTATTGAGAGTGAAGAGGTTAGCTATGAGCGAAGGATAGAGAGGGAGCTAAGGCTATAGACACCCACACTAGAGATGAAGAGGAGCAAAGTGAAAGGGGATGTTGGGTAAAATGGGTATCGGAGTTACTATATTTTACGCAAGTATCTATTACCGTGTTTGTCATTGAACAACAATAACAAATTCTAAAATATGTTACTAAAATCCATTACAAATATAAACTACAATTGTATCGTAGATTAGTATTTCTCATAATTTCTTTTACAAATAAACATTTAATTTATTATAACATCATGATCTTAATATCTCAATGATATAATGTCACCACATAGCTCCACCAATTAGTTATGACATATTATTCCGAAACTATCTTTGTCCTAACAATCTTTTTCTTAGGTCGAAAACCACTTGCAAACTTGATGCAACATATAACGAATCATCACAAATTATCTACATCACAAATCACAATAATTTTGTATTTTAATTATTTCAATTTAGTTTTCTTAGTCTTCTAAACTTGAATTATAGAAAATATTAAACTTTTTGCACAAGTCTATTTTTTTTAAAAAACACATTTAATATAATACAGAAAACTAAGCTAGCACCCATAAATCATTCATAAACAAATTAAGAAAAAAAATCAATACAAGATAAATATGAAAAATAAAATAAAAATAATTCCATTTTTTTTATCGGTTGGTATGTATTTTTCATGCATTTCCTTGTTGTTTTCTACTTCTTTATACATCTCCCCATTTGATTCGACCTTTTACCTTCCTTCGGTTGGGTGGGACCACCCACATTATCTACTATTTTTTTTAAAAAAAATCATATGTACCTAATTTTGCAGATATATATATATATATATATATATATATATATATATATATATATTTTCTTATTCGCTCTTTAAAATGGATAAGAATAATTCAAAAAATATTTTTTCTATTTAAATGAATTTCAAATAATATAAATTAAAGATTCTTCGCCACTTGGGCTAGAATTAGACCTTCGGCCCAACAATTGCCGGCCCATTAAAATATTGCAATATTCTTTTTAAATATTCGTGATTTAATTATATGGTCGAATGATCCTGATTTAATGAGTTATTGAATGAATCACATTGATCATCATCAATATGTTGATTATCAAATATTAAGAATTTTTGTAAGAATTTTTTTTTTTCCAAATGAGATGTGAATCCTGGGACGCTGGATTTTTAGAACCGCCAGCGAACACTTTTTAACGAGATTAAAAAAACCTTATTAATCATTTATTTTTCCTCCAAAAGCTATCGGCTACTAGTTAACTGCTAACTCATGATCATGAGTAGGCAGCTAACTCAGGATTGTGATGTTACCCTAACTTGCAGCTGAAACTAGTTGTAAATTAGTATCTCATCAATCGGAAAATTTGTATAGGATTGAATCGATCATTTCAGATATAATATTATTTAACCTGATTAATTATTTTTTAATTATAAATTAGTAGCCAAGTTGACCCGACCTCACGATAATCTTAGCTCCTTTCCTTATTTAGCAATTCCGATCTTTTCTTAAAAATTAAAAATATAAATATCTTTTGTACAGTATGTTTTTTCTTGGAGAGATTCAATCTTATTGGTACGGGTTATGTCGGTACAGTTTTTTTTTCTAATTTTTTTATTAGATATCTCATTTAAGATTTTACATTTACAATTTAGAATTTGATTATAATATTAAATAAAAAAATTAAAATGAAAAAATTAATATTTGATTTTATTTTATTTTTGAAAAATATTTTTTATTTTAAAAAATAATTTTATTTTATTTTATTTTTCAAAAAATAATTTGAAAAATAAATTAAATATATTTTTTAAAAATATATTTTTTTGAAAAATAAAAATAAACATATGAACAATTTTTTCAAAAATATTATATTTAAAAAAAATTTAAAAATATAAATTAAATATTTTTTAAAAAATTATATTTTTATAAAAATAAAATAAAAACAAAAACAAACTGTTCTACCACACTTCTGACCCGCACATTCCCGCACTCGCTCCTCATTCTTCGGTAGAGAAAAATCCTCTGTCTCCAATGCCTCTGTCCCGTGTCCAATTCGTGATGCGGCAGTCCTCGATCGTCGATGACACCCCGCCCCCTCCCGTCCCGCAATCTCTAATGCGATCTCGTCGGATTCACCTCGAATCGACGAGACGAATTGCACGATCTGACCGATCACTGTTCTCCAGGATATGTTTGATTCGGGAGTCGATCGAAATTAATAATGATGTGATCGACATCAAGATCATCATCGGTGAGTCCAGACACAGGACAGATCCTCGGACAGAGATCCCGTTTGCTTCGGGTAAACAAAGCGTGCCTACAAGTAGGGGTGACTCAGCAACATTTCCAAACTCAAATTTTCGTTCCCCGCCTCTCCTCGTCGTCTCCTCTTCGTCGCCGACGCACTAGGGTTAGGGCTTCTCGCTTCCGATGGAGCTCCCCTCTCTCCGATTGACCGTGGAGAAGGGCCCGAAGAAGGGGGAGACGTTCGAATGCAAGGCCGCCGCCGTCGCCCGTGTCGGACGCATCATCAAGGGAAACCACCTCGCCGTCCGCGACCCCGGCGCCTCCCAGAAGCACCTCACGTTCCAGTTCCAACACGAAGCTTCCTCGTGGTCCGTCTCCGATCTCGGCACCTCCAACGGCACCCTCGTCAACGGTTTCCAGATCCCGCCCTCCTCTCCGTTCCCCGTCTCGGACGGCGATACCATCAAGATCGGCGAGTTCACCGTCATCTCTGTCAAGGTCCTCTCTTCGGAAGTGCCACCAGTGGGTGATTTCTGTGACGAAGAAGAGGAGAGGAGTGAGGTAGGTCGGAAGAGAAGGAGAGTGGCTAGGAAGTGCGTGCCTTCCCTCCCGGTTGTTGAGGAGTTGGTAGCTGATGTGACGAATGGGAATAAAGATCGAAAGGGTAGAGGAAGGCCGAAGAAGGGTACTTCTGCTTCTGCAAGCGTGAACAAAGATGAGGATTTGCAACCCCTGGTTGTGGAGCAGATCGTGGATGTGGAGGTCCCTCTTGCAAAGCCTAGGACAAGGGGTAGAAGGCCTGCTACAAGATATACTGCTATGGCTTCTAAGGACGAAAAGGAAGTGATCAAGTCTCATGATTCAGTCAAGCGTCCTCATTCCACAGATGTTGAAGCTGTAGAAGCAGTTGAAGCAGAGAAGGTAGTGGTGGAAGGTGATATTACTGAGAAAACAGCAAGTGCTGGAGAAAGAGAAAAATCAGCAGAAGAGGAAGAAGAAGAAGTGGATTTGGACAAAATGACGTTGGGCCAGTGGTTTGCTCGAATGGAGAAGGTCTTGCCTCTGATGATTAATGACATGGCAGAGGAGGCTATTGCAAATTTGAGGGAGACAGCACGGAGCTTTGATGAATTCATAGAAATGAGTTCCACTTCTCAATAAGCACAGATATGTTAAATTTCAGTTGTTTTCCTCTAGTTTCCAAATTCCCTGTTATATTATCGCTAGAAATCTTGGAAATTATTGATTATGAAGACATGAAAGTCTAGTCCAAGAGAAATCTTTTGTAGAACTATGTTGCATTTTCAAATCTTTTGAAATACATGGGAACCACTCTCCTTTCATCTAATATTGCCTATCAATATATACACTTGAATAGATTCTTATACAAAATGTATAGATGTGACAAATGAAGTAGATTTTTGTTTTTGCAAGTATGTGATATATATCTGTGAACATGTTAGGGTGATTTTGATAGCTCAGAGATGATCAAGATTGCCTATTGTTCAATTATTATATTTGATAGCCTGCAGTAGCATTGTGTACTGGCTTATAGAGTTGTTCAGTGATTGGAAAAGTAGAGATGATTCTATGTGCATTATTTTCACCATCATGCTATAGGTCTTACTAATCACTGAAGTAGAGATGCATACTTCAGTCGCATGTTCAGCACTCTCTATATTTTACTGGAATTGTCTGCTTTTTTACTATTGTGTTTGACATGCTTGGCATGGATGATCAACTTAGTCTGATGGTTCTTATCCGTTTCAGATTCAACAATCTAACATACCCAAGCAAGCTGCTCATTTATTTAAATTTAGAAAAAAGGATCTTGAAGACCTTTTTCCCCGTGTATTTCTCTAAAATTGTTCCAACTTCTATATATATATATATGTTCATTATCATTTCCATTGTCACTGTATGACTTCTGATTGATTCTAAGAATATAATCATGTAGCAGTCCTGCATACCTGGTAATGAACTATTTATTATTAATTGAACATTTGTTTGTTTGTTTAGACGATTTTGCTTTTGTAAATTCAACATTGTATTACTTTTTTTTAATTATTATGTAACATTTTGATATCAGTAATACCTTTGGCTTATTTGTAATATGCAAATTATTATTATTATTTTTTCCAGCACTGACATAAGGCATTCCTCTTCGTCTACCATTATTCTATTAGGGCATGTTTGGTTCACTTGAATTCTTAGGCTATTACCGCTGCACATAGTTAGAGCAGTTAACTCGACTTTGGTGCTTTTGTTTAAGTTCCACTGATAGAGTTAGAGCATGCCGTGTGGATTTTTCTAACAGGGACATATTGTTGTGGTAAATATGCTTTCTCAGTTGGAAGGGTGGCCGAAGGCCTTTATTTACAGCTTCTATACATGAGCATCTGTAAATGCTTGTAACTTACTGATATTTTTGACAAACACACACCCATCCCCTTGCAAGCTGAATAGCATGATTTTTCCACACATTTGTAGGCTAAAGATTTCTGCAGTGTTATAAAGGGTAGTTCAGTAAACAAAGTTCTTATCAATGTGCGGTCTTGAGAAGAATCTATTGTATGCAATCTTATCTTATTTTGTAAGAGATTGCTTTTAAGACTCAAATCCTTATCACAATAGCAACTTTACTATTGCGCCAATGCTCTTCTTTTTTTATCCTCTAAATATAGGGAACATATTAATTAAAGTGAAGAATTTTATAAAGCAGAAAATCATTTTATATATATTTGCTTACATGTGACATTAGTTATTATTTTGTACCAGTTGTAGATTTTGTAGCTTTTGTGATGTGTAACAAGTTGAATGTGGATTTGTTTGCATACAAAGAGTAATTTATTGTAATTTGTCTTTCAGTGAGATTTAGACTGCATACTTATACCTCCTTAATAGTTGAGATTGATCCTGACGCAACACTTGTTTGGATTTATTTAGAGTTTGTTTATTTTGCGGAAAATAATTTACATGTCGATTGCTCATTCAGGTTGTGAAAAAGTGATTTTGACTTCCCATCATACGAGTTCATGTTTTTTTTTTTACCTCATGTCTTGAAATATGGAGTGAAACTTGAAACCTTGACCGACAAAACTATATGTTTTTATTTCATCTCTTCAGTAGCTGCTATGTACAAAGATATGAATTCCAAGAATCTTAACCAACAATATAAGCAAAGATGTTTCCACCCATTTGTATACAAACAATCAGATTGGATTGACATAAACGTTACCGCATACCAAGTGAATCAAAAGCCCCAAAGAATCATAGAAGACCATAAAACTATGGCCTGAAACACTCAACTGATGATAATCAATCCAGGTGATGTTAATGACTTCATCAAGGTATCACTCCATCTCCGTACTTCCAAAATGATTTAAAGCTCCATGGTATCTGTTTCTAAAATTAGTGTTGTAGCTTTGGACACAGGATTTAGAGGCCAGAGGAAGAGCTGAAACTCCACTGAAATGCCCAAGAATCGAAAGAACAAGTACCAACGTTACTTGTAAGAGTTGTTTGCATCCTATCGAGATAAACCATCACAGCAATACCGGTAATTGGGGAGCAACCAAGTCCTTGTCTAAAAAGTCGCCTTCTCAAAAAATTGTGAATAAGGATACACTAAAGGTCATTGCAATAGGGGCTTTCTCAAAGAAATATCAGCCTGCACATATACATTTCAGTTAAATCTTGATCATAAACAAAAGAAGAATAGCAAACAAACTACTATGTAGAATACAGTAGAGAGTTGAGCCTTACTGCTTTATTTAGTAGATATTACATTTGTTCACTTCGAATGTCAGAATAGAATAACAAAACAACACAAGAAAGAACAAATTTTCATGCATGAAAGTAATGAGAACTTTGCGATAAATAAACTGTGCATTAGAGCGAGATAGAGAAGCCAGGAGTTCAAGAACTCACTAGAAGTATATGACAAAGATGTATTTCCTTAGCTTGAAAAGCACTAAGAAGTTTACTAGGGTTGGCGCACCATTTTCACAAAGCTAGAAGCAGTTCAAGTAATCTCACATGGGGAATTAGGCAATGCCTCAAATAATCATAATCTTCAATTTAATATCATAGATATGTTTGAAAGATCTTATAAGATTCTCAGATAGCATAACCCGGTGTAAAAAATGCTCCTTATGTTTCTGGCAAAAGAGAAGGTACAAAGTGATTTACAAGACTAGGAAAAATTATATTGTGCTTTAAATGGGCCTGCACATATTGTAGAATATCTAGTTGAACAAATTGTTACATCATTATTTGGCTCATTTTATGCTTGTAAACTATGGTTTCTGAGTTCAAAAAGAGAGTCGATATATCTCCATGTAACATGCTTAGATAAATAGATTCCTCAACAGAAACAGGTGGTTATATTACAATTTTTCTTCCAAGAAAATGCATGTAATTGAAAGTTCACTACCATGCACTACACTAGAAAAGGAGAAGTGTTTTTTTTTTTATCAATTTTCATTTTTTGGCGAATATTGCCCTTTTAAATGGATCTATCATGATATTTCAAAATAATCAAATCTATCACTAACCACAATTTTATTTTTATTAGTTAAATGTTGACATTGCAGTAATCCCAGAGAGTATATTTATCAACTCAAATACCACATCATCCCATTTATTAATTTACACTTTTATGGCAACAATACTCTGTTTTTTCCTAGTACTCGTCGCCTACATGGCACTTCTAAACCCTCATGGCTACCGTTGCTCCCCACTCTTGATGTCTTGCAACTAAATCAACCTTCCTACTTCAGTTCCTCTCCCACCTCACCGTCGCCGAACTTGTTGCCTATGAAAAGTGCTTCCAAAGCCACTCAAAATGTGTGATGCAGGAGAAAAGGCAATGGTTACAGCGATGTTAGTAGTAAAGTCATCGAGAGTATAGCTTTTAGGTGCCACTAGAGCAGCCTTGATTTTCAACCAGGCTTTGAAACCAAAGAAAACAGCAAAAGTAAGCACACCTATACTTCCATACTTCGCAACTTCTGGTTGCTTCTGCTGCTTTGGTGGTGTAAAGACAAAGCAAGTAAATGCAATGCCAGGGGAGTCAAACACAATGAGTGCAGAGGGAACAAAATCATTTCATCTAACATAATTTAGCACCATGATATGATTGATAAGAATATGAGTGTAATATGCTTAGAAAAGTCATTCAAAGCATAGGAACTTCATTAAATTTCTAGGTTACCACAATGGTGGTCAATAAAGGCATTTCGTGAGTGAATATATATGTCGAGCCATGTCTGTGCCAACTATTCAGGTTAATGACATGAATCTTATACCCTCAGCACAATGCTATCTTCACTACCTATGCATAAACTATTAGTCTGAGATGTTCAAGTTAAAAAAAATGGTAGATTGATAGTCCCCTCATACTTAAGCTGACTTTTATCTGGTTGCAATTTGTGAGTCAGTACCATGTAAAAACAAAATATTGATTCTATGGAAGATTTTTAAGCATTCAGTAATGAAATCCTCAACTCAGATACATCACATTTGCATGTGTGGATTATAGAAGAATACAGCTCAAAAACTAAATAAAGAATTTCTCAAAAAGCACTTGTATGTCTGACCTGAAAAGATCTCACCAATGACATGAGTTTTGAAGAATCATTTACCGAAGAAGAGTTACCATCATGAACAATCTGTTTTCCACCCTATCAAAAGAAATTAGCCAGCAACTTAATTTATCGTTTACATTTCACAGGTATGGAGGAAATCTAAGGCATTAACATCGATTCAACTTATATGACAGGAATGGTTGGATAAAAAAACCATAATATAAGCATCAAAGTCGTGTATGAAACAAATCTAAGTGATAAGCTTTTCTTTGTATATGATTATAACCAATAAATCCTTTAATCTAATTGCTTAGTTGCTTAAAGCACTTAACAGTAATTTACAATTGCATGTGGAAAAGACTAAGTTGATAAAATAAACTGAATGGTAACCAAAACGAACGACAGTTGAATATTTATAGTGTTTCATATGAAACTTCAAAGATACAAGACAATAATCCATGGAAACAATAAATCCTGAAAAGTTGTCTACCTATAAGATACTTGAAGCCGTTTGTGAAATCATCTTTGAACACAATCACACAAATATCTTAAGAATTCCATTCTGATATTATGTAGATACTGTACTAGTAAGATTATTCTAGTGACCAAATCGCCAAAAAAGGCCTCATCACATGGAACACAATTTTGTAAGTTCAATAAGTATTTGCTAACTGTAATAAATGGCGATTGACTTTTCTTTCGATTTTTAATACACTTTAATTATGAAGACATAATTTAATATGGCATAGATGACACAATATTTTTGTTCAAATATAATTTACTTTGAACAAAAATGCATTAGAAAATATAAATAGAGCAAAGGCTTCATTTATTTCGTGAAAATCCTTTCTAGAGGGAAATATTTCCAGGGGAAAACATTTTCAAATATCTTATTTGCTATTTTGTTTTGCATATGAAAGACAACTGAGAAATGTTTGATAGTGTCTAGCAATATAGATAAAAACATACAATTTGCAAACAAATCATAGTTCATTATGCGCACTACTGGTTGCTGGCACTTCTCCATTTAAAATTATATTAACTTTTACAGGTAACTATACTTATTAAACTTTGTTAACTTGTATTTGAGCCACACATTTAGAGAAGTATATCTACATTGACTAACTTGTATTTTACTTTAATTATTGGGTTTTTTTGCATAATTTCCCAGACATATAATTGTTTAAGTGTTCATTACTGACGAGTTCAGGGAGAGTGATATTGTTTTTGAGTGATTAGTTGTTTGCATAATCTATGTGGACAACTAGTAGAGATTGTATCAGTTTTTATCCAAAAATCTTAGAAAATTTGAGTATCAACATATTGATAATTGGAAACCAAACTACCAAAAATGGATAAACTGAATTGATGATCTTCTCTTGTTTACTTTGTTGAAAACTAAGGTGAAAGGAAATATTTAGTCCATTGATTACTTGAGTGGATTCACTTAGGTTATGTTTCCTTGGTATAGAAAAAATATGAGAATGAAAGAAAAGTAGGGAAAGAAAGTAAAGAGAAGAGAAATTAATATTTTCTCTAATTGTGTTTAGTTGTTGGGTAAAGAAATAAGAAAGAAAATTAGTTTTCTATTATTTTTACTTTATTTATATTGTTTCAAAATTAAAGATTGATATGATCGAAAAGATACAAGTGGGATCAGAGATACAAGCAAATGCAATAGCCTAGGAAACCTTGACACCACTGTATGAGTTTCTGACGTCTATGATGATAATGTGACTACAACCAAATCATCGATAGACTATACCACCTCATGGGTATTTAATGTCATCTAAGTAACTATCAATTTTCATCCTTGTAATTGTGCATGTTTGTCCTGACTAATTGAGGTTAGCTCCCCCCACCCCACCCTGCAAGTAAACAAAGGAAAGAATACTTTTAAGAAGTTCTATATACTTGACCTAAAAAGTTCCAGCATAGAAACAATGACAATTATACTTGACCTAAACTGAGATAAGTAAATGCCAGGATTCTTTTGTGGTATCACCTAAAAGTTAACTTTAAGTAACATAGAACAAAAGTTATGCAACACAAGTTCCAACGCATTGAAGTTAATTTAAGAAACTAAAGCTATGGTCATGAAAAATGCTTTGAAACTAGCCAAAAATTAAATCTAGATGATGCATCGAAAGTCTATTTTCTATAATAACATTGTTCATTTATAGACATATTTGCCAGAAGCCTACAGTGAGATAAACAAGAATACTAGCAGAATAGAATGAATGAGCTGCATTATTTTATTATGATTTAGTAACATATAACGGCATTCAAGTTGAAACAAGAAAAGGGTACAGATAATACCCCAGGATTTTGTTGCTTTTCTTGAGGGTCTTCAAAAAGTGAGGAGTAATAGGGAGGATCATAGACAGAACCTCCCAAAATTTCATCACTAGTGGAGTTTTGTCTAGCTACTTCATGTGTTGGAGGGTTCACAAAGCTATTTCTAACACTATAATCTGTACGGTATGTGGTACTGTCCACTGTCGAAAGCCCCAATTTATACATCTGAATCCATAAGAATGAGGACAAAAACCTCACCAGAAAGCCAATTATTTCCATCAATAAAGCAAGTCTAAGTGAGAAGATAAGTAGCGGCCCAAACTTCTGATCAGGAGTGATATTCCTACAGGATATACAGTGCCAAAGAAATATCATGTGTCGATACCAATGCATTACGAATACAAGGTCACAATGCCTTCATGTAAATCAATTATGATAGCTGAAATTTTATTTTTCACCTAAAAAAGTTTGGAGTTACTAATAATTTAATGTGACTATGTGTTGCATTAATTTGCAGCATAGCATCATGCAAGATGTATGAATTTGCAACAATCATGAATAATAAATATATTGCCACCTTGAATAATAAATATATTGACAAAAATAAAACATCCATCATACGTGAAAGAGATAATGCACTAGATTTAGTTCTGCATCATGCTATTTGAATTGAGAGTCTCTGGTGTTCCCATGTGTACATTGTCCCCACACTATGCCATTCTTGCTTACTTATCAATCAATTGGTCATTGTGTCAAGAAAACTCCAATGGGATCCTCAATTCAAGGCCATTAATGTAGCACATGGGATTAAGTTCCCTTCCTGGTAAAGAAGTGATGAGGCTTTCAATTTAACTTCTTTTTTTTTCTTCTAGCAAATCCTTTGACAGAGGAAGGACTTCTTTTAGCAGGTTTAAGAACTTCAGAAGAAATATGACTGCAGGTCAAGTAGTTACCAATTGCCAATATTACTTGATCTTCTCCAAGTAGAAAACAAAGGTGATGACTAACATCTATAGCGAACCCAACTTGTATTCTATGAAATTCTAGTGCAGCAATTAGGCTCTGAAGAAACCTTAAAATGGATCGTGCAAGAGCTAGTCCGATATGTAATTTCTTGTAATCAACAAGTAAGACAATTGAACTTCAGATTTCAAACATCTAGCTAAACTTGCTACTACAACCTACAAACATGCGTTGTTAACCATAATGCTCTTACCATATCGTATGCGAGAAAAGTATGAACCAAGCAACGTCGAGCACAATACAGAAGAAGAGAAGCACTGCATAAGTCCTTCCCAGGCTCTGACTACTGCTCTCGATGGCAACAAGTGCAAAAAGTGCCACCACCAGATTGATCAGCAAAACGCCATTGAACAATGCCCCGAGTGATCCCAACAGAGCACACCCGATCTGGTATTAAAAAAAAGTTAGCACAGAATGGTCTAACATCATCAATCCCAATCACATTCCAAAGAATCTTCAAGTCATTCAAATAATTATAATTAATACTCCACAAATCCCAACCGGGCCCTAAAAGAAAAAAAAACTGAAATAATTGCAAAAACAATGGGGAAAAAAACCGATGAATAACTCACCTGGATATAGATGAGGACAACAGCGACAGACTGCAAACGATCGTAGTCGCGAAGCCAGGATCGAATCCATGATCCGAGGGGCGCCGAAGAGCAGGGCATGTTAAAAGAGCAATATCCGCACAGAACGAGGGGTTCAAAAGTTGAATCGAACACCTAAAACAAGAGATTGGAAAAGAGAGCAGAAACGGATGATTCTTCCAAAACTGAAGCGAATTGGATTGGATGCTTCTTGCGCCCTCGAATTCCCTTCGGTCGTTGGAGTCCGGCGAATTGGATGGCCGCGAGGTCGAACCATGAAGATCGACGAGGCATCTATTTTTGGGCGACGAGAGCACGATTCCTGGAACTTGCAGTTCAGCCCTCACGAACGAACAACGCTTTTAATTCGATTTCATCCCCTCAGTTACTAAATTTCTATCATTAAGCCCCAAATACACCACTACCTAATGGTCTGCCCAGCCCGGCCCAATAGGCCCAGTCCGGCGAACAACCCATTTAAAATAGGTGTTTAGTCTTCTCCAAACTCTCTTCATAATTATATATTTATTTATAGTTTATTGTTTTAAAATGATTTATAATATAAATGTTGGACCAGGTAGCAATCTGGGGTGACTGGCTCGACCCAATAAAAATTTCCCACCAGTAGATAAATCGAGAAGCGTTCGCAGTAGGTGTTCATAGTTAGGAATCGAACCGTGAATACTTGAGATAGCGACATATCGTCCTACCGTTGCATATAGCCCTGGGGCTAAAATGATTTATAATATATCTTATATAACAAATAGTATAAATTTTAATGTATTAATTAACTTAATTTATAAGGATAATATAGTTACTTAATGGAGTTTCATAAACAAAATTTAAACTCCAAAACTTAAGTAAGATTTTTAATAAACAAATTATAAATAAATAAAGGAAAAATTTGAGAAAACTCCCCAACATCAAACTGGGCTTTGCATGTACTCCATAATAAAAAATTTCTTTGCATGCACTCCCTGATGGGATTGACAAAACAGTTTTGTGTGTTATTTTTTTTATCAGTATAAAAGAGTAAAAATTCAGTATAAATTGTAAAGATTTGAGTATAAATTGTTTGAGATTGAGTACTAATTTAAGAAATTTGAGTATAAAATTTCGGTAACCCCTCATGTGAAAATCTTGATGTGATGGATACAACCTCACATACTCAAATTTCTAAATTTTATACTCAAATTTTTTAAAATAATACTCAATTTAAATCAATTCATACTTAAATTTTGATAATGTATATTGAAATTTTTACTATATACTGAAACAATGTATACTCAAATTTTTTCAAATAATACTCAAATTTCTTAAATTAGTACTCAATCTCAAACAATTTATACTCAAATCTTTATAATGTATACTGAGTTTTCACTCTTTTATACTCACCACATCAAAATTTTCACATGAGGGGTCACCGAAACTTTATACTCAAATTTCTTAAATTAGTAATCAATCTGAAATAATTTATACTCAAATTTTTACAATGTATACTGAATTTTTACTCTTTTATACTCAAACCATCAAGGAGTGAATGTAAAAAATTTATCAAGTGGGGAGTGCATGTAAATGTCAGTTTGTGATTGAGGAGTTTTCTCCCATTAACCTATAAATAAAATCAGATATTTTCTTTATATGGCCACTCGCCAACGGCCACGTCGCCCAGCCTCCGTTTTTATCCTTGACCTACCAGAAAGCTCGACCCCTTTCTTCTCCGTTGGATCAGGGGTAAAACCCTCTTCCTAGGTTTTCCACGCAACTCCGACGGCGATGGGCGGCGCCTCCAGGCTCCTCCTCATCCTCAGCACACCCTTTCCTCGCCCTCCCGCCCTCCGCCTCGTCCGCCATCCCGCCTTCTCGTACGCCGCCGTTTCCTCAGTTCACTGCCGCCGTTTCCTACCCTCCCCCTCCCGCCTTCGGCTTGGTTTCTCCTCTTCCGCTGCCTCCGTGCAGCTCCCTTACCAGGCCGCATGTACCAGGGACGGCTTCGGAGAGACCCTGGTCTCGACGCCGACTTTCCTTGGAAATGCCTTTCACCCTTGGCCGGAGTGGTCCAATCTTGTGGATCATCTGCGAAACGCTGATTATTTTAGCAAGCAGGCGCCCTTGGCCATTGGGGATGACGATGATTCGCTTGTGACCAGAGATGATTTAACAGAGGAGTTGGTGAAGACTGCCCAAGGCTGCCTTTCATTTGCTAGAGATCGATTTCATTTTATAAGGTAATGGGCGTTAATATTTGAGTTTGCAATTGCAATTTTCTCCTAGTATTTTATCACTTGCTCTTGTTAAATAATGATCTTCTTGAATAGTGTTTAATCTAATGTTTTTAGGTTCCTTAACAAAAAGGATATTGAGATTATTGTGGAGAATGGCTCACCGTTCCTGTTTAAAAATGGTGCAAATTCGACAAGGCGATTGCAAGCATTCCTAAGGGCTGATGGAGCTGAGGTAAGTTTAACTGTGAAGGAACCAGAACATAAATTGTCACTTGGAGATTACTATTTGACATTGTCACTTGCAATTTAGATTCTCTTCCATTGAACATTACAAATGCGGCTCGTTTTTCTAAAGTAACACTTGTTTTACAAGTTATTAGCATCACTTGTTTGAGAAAATACAATGTTATCTAATTGCTTTAATTACTCAGGCACTGGATTCTGAGGTGGCTCAAACAGTTGATATTATGAGATATTTAGTGAGCTATGCTTGCAGTATTCATGCTACTAGTGATGCAAATTCCTTAAGAAATAGAGACCTTGTTTATGGATCTACACGAACTCTATTGGCCGAGCTAGTGAATCTGATTGTTGGTGGTCCAGGATCTGGATTAAATGACGCAGTTCATGGACCTCCTGGACAAAATGTTATGAGATATGATCAATTCCCAAGACCTCCTGGACAAAATGTCCAGATGAGAAGAGGCGACTGGATTTGTCGAAAGTAAGCTATTTTGTAATTTCAATACTTTCTACCATCTAAATATCGGCTGATTACTTGTTTGGTGCTGATATTATCCGATATTTTGTTACATTTAATATTATTTTTTTGCTATCTAAAAATTGGCTAAACTACATGTTGGCGCTGGTTATACAACATCATCTGAAATATAAATGAGAGTGAGTGATTCAAAACGTGTAAATCTCATAATATGACATGGAAATGTGTCGTGACATAGTCCATTTAGCTAGTAAATTATTTTTTTAAAGAAATTACAATTTTTGATTATTTAAATTTCATTTTACAAAGTTTTAGTAATGTTTTGTCATTTAATCTTATCTTTTCAGAAAAAGTAACTGTTTTATCATTTCTTATTTTATATTGACATGAAATGAAAAAAATAGATATGACACAATTAAGTGGACTTGGAGAGATGTTAACTCTCATGTTGAATTTAGTAGTATGGGTAGGACACTCACCCTTTTTAACATCGGATAGAATCATATCACTTCAATAAAATCGTAACTTTTTTTTAAATTACTTTTGGTTAATTTAGTTGATTATTGTTTTGCATTTAAATTAATTTTTCTCACCAAATTCTTACATATCATCATATACCCTATTTGATAATAACCTTCTCATTTGCTTTATTCTACCTTCACAAATCATTACAATAAATAAATAAATGATTTATATATAGGTAGTCTCTTGTTTACTCCATGAACTACTCCCTTTTGTCTACCGAGCGTCATTTTTGCATTATACTCTACGTAAGGGTTTTTTGTTTAGCCATCATGCATCATCTGAAAAAAAATTATATTTCATTATTGTTCCCTTGTATATGATGTTTTATACGATATATATCTATTTGTATATGTAAAGGCCTTAACATATAATGCTATACTTAAAATGCTAATGTGAGACTAAACTTAGTATACTAGTAGTTCTATTACTTGATGCTTTTAACCTCGACAACTTGTCATTCTACCTCTTTTGCTATGCAGATGTACTTTCATGAACTTTGCAAGAAATGCAAGATGTCTTGAATGCAATGAAGCTCGGCCAAAAAGGGTTTTGACAGGTGGAGAGTGGGAGTGTCCTCAGTAAGTTTCCCTCAAAGAAACATCCTTCTTGTCTTGGCTTATCCTTGTTTTTCTGACTCCTTTCTTTCTCTTCTACTAGATGTGATTTCTTCAATTATGGACGAAATATGTCATGCCTAAGGTGTGACTGCAAACGCCCTGTAGGAACCCCATTGGAGACAGAACATTCTACTGAGCAGATCCTTAATATAAGTGGCATTGACAAGTCTGAAATTGAGCGGAAGCTAGTTGCCAATGATGAGAAGACTGAAAGATGGTTCAATAAAATGTCCCAGTTAAATGATTCTGCAGACTTGAGTGATGCAGTAGCTGATGAAGATTTCCCCGAGATCATGCCCATGCAAAAGGGGATGAACAGATTTGTTGTCAGCACAAGAAAAACACCTCTGGAACGAAGATTGGCTAACAACCAGAACAACGGTCTGACTAATTCAAGTTCTTCAGAGGGCAATCAACTACAGCAAGGTGCTTCAGTTGGGATGGGTTCTCGGTAAAACTTATGATTCTGTAATCAGTCAGACACTGGACAGGATATTTGGTCGCACCTCCACATCATCATCAGGAGAGAAGCCAGTGAGTACAGGAGGGATTGATTCTGGACCTGGAAATAGATCCAGCTTTTCAGAATATAAGGATCAATTGGTCAACCACAGGACAGATCCTGACTATGTGCCATTTGTGCCTTTACCTGAAGATACATTTGCTAAACCTCAAAAGGGACAATCATCAAATTCAGAAGGCCCAATTTCCATTGAGTCCAGACAGACGAGTGATTCTTTGCCAATGGAGACTGAGATCTCAGCCGAGGGGAAGGGAAGTGAGTATTCTGATTCTTCCCAAAGGTTTACGAAAGTTTCAGAGCTCGATAATCAGGAAAATGCAGCATTGGACAACTTTCCAGAAATCATGCCATTGCGAAAAGGTGAGAATCGGTTTGTAGTCGGCAAAAAGAAGGACCGCTCTTTATCATCACCACAATACAAGAGGCGGGTAGCAATGGAGCAAGCCAATAATTCAAATTTTATTCCTTTTGTGCCTTTTCCTCCAGACTATTTTGCAAAGAAAGATAAACAGCCAGAAGTTTCTAAGCCAGTAGCTTCTGCATCTGAAGGGTCCTCGGCACTGGGCGAACACCCTCTAAGTGTGACTGAGAAATCCAAAGAGGCTGATGGAAACCCAACAAATTGGTCTTCCACTCAGACTTATCATGAGTCTTCGAGCATGAACTCTACTAAAATGAACCTGAACAATTATGAAGTTAATCCATCAAACACTAAAACTTCTTATTCAGCAGGACTGCCAAGTAACTCGAGATATCCAGGTGATTATTCGCAGAACCAATATCATGGTCCCAACATTTCTGCTAGTCCTCAGAAAACAGAACTTTCTGGGAGCACCAACGAAGGCTGGAAACCAAACTTCACTGGTAAGAGTTTAGAAGGATCATGTGTCACAGAACCTGATCCTCTTGACATGTCAGAGGAGGCAAAGGCAGCAAGATGGTTTCGCAGAGCTGCTCAAATTAAGGACATCTCGGAACTCAGCAACATTCCTGATGAAGATTTTCCAGAAATAATGCCGATGAGAAAAGGGGTCAACCGATTTGTCGTAAGCAAAAGGAAGACACCATTGGAAAGGAGGTTGACATCTCCCCAATACAGAAGAAACCTTCCTATTATTAACTCCGAACCAGATAAAGATGCCAACAAATAAGACTGCATCAACAAATTTTCTGCTCTCTTGGCAAAAAAAAAAAAGTCAGGTCTCGTAAATTTTCTTTGGCATATTTATTTCAGTCAGAGTCATGCATCTGTTTTTATGGTATAAAAACTCTTAAAAGTCATGAAGTGATTCAAAGGTTTCATAATTTCGTAGCTCTCACAGAGCTCATATGCGCAATGTGCTGTGTAGGTTGGGCAATACACTTCTTTGGTGGAACTAGCAGTAGCATTACACTCCCTTTGACTGATAGTTACATGCATAGATGTTGCTTTGATTTGAAAAGTTTTATTACTGTTTTTAGTGTTATGTACTGAAGTCAACTACCTTTTTTGGGCACTGAACCGTATAATAATTATATCCTTGTGGTGGTTGACCTTCCAATTTGTCTGGTAATATTGTTGTAATAATTATATGTTCAGATAATAGCAGAGGAAAGGGAGAAATAAAACCCCTGCCAAAAGATTTGTTTCTATCAACTGCTCATGTAGCTTGGTGAACTGTTCCCATACCATCTCATGTCGCCATCATTTTCTAGAACCTCCATGCTATTTGTCGCCAATCTCACATCAAGTCCAGTCAAATGTTAAGAAGTTCAAATTTACTTATTCAAGTATGATTTGATTTCTTTTTTATGAACTTGAATGTAGTTTCTTTAGATAAGACAAGGTTTCAGTTAAGTTTGATTAATTGTTTAAACTTTTTATATTTTTGTCATGGATTTTGTTCATAGCCATTAGCAAATTAAATAAATTTATTTATTTATTTTATTGTTTTATTTGTTGAATGAATATTAAAGTTGTTTACTTGAATTCATCAGTAATCCTACTTTTACATGGTCAGACCATGTACCATTTTTGATGGGATAATGTTGATTTATGCATCACTTTCTTTCTACTATTGTTGTCTTTTATGGCTTCTTCCTAATGGTTAAAGATATTATATTTTTTTTTAGGGTAACTGATAAGGCATGATGACCGTGAATTGAGTTGACTCGTAAAAATAATTTATCTGAGAAGGGGACTGTCGTTGAAATAGCATTTTTTTACCTTTTTCTAATTCCGTCTAACCTATCAAAATTTTCCATTAAAAGATAATTGGTTCCAACATATTTCATGAATTCATACATATAAACCCAAGTAAAAGAAAGTTTGCAACGAGTTTAAGAGCTAAAAATTCGTAATGTCTTTAGATTTTTTATTAGTTGACAATTAAAGGTCTAATTTATATGGATTAATTTGGTGGTAGAAGGTTATTTGTTATTTTTCAGCGCCTTCATCAATTCGTCCCAAGGTTAACACGGAGGAGGTAAATCACAAGCTGCTATTAGTCCGGATGTTATTGCTAGTGCGTGGGACGACGGGCATATTAACTTTGTCAAGTTTTGACCTTCAAATCTCATGTTGGCAATATCATGTATTGACTATCAGTCTATCCCGTGAGAACTTTATATGAATTAATTTGGGGTCATTGATTTGGTTTTATTAAAATTTTCTATCGATTACCATAAATTGACGCAATGAACGATTCATCTGCATTCCTAAGTTAACTATTTAAATGATGAATTAGGCAGCAGACAAATTGAATCTGGGGTGATCAGTCCGGCCCTATGGAAATTTTCACCGGTCACCTCTAAAAGCTCAACGTCCCAGGGTACTATTTATTAAAAGACATTGATTTGTTAATTTGTCTAAGTTAAGGGTTGATTATGTCTAAAAGATTAAAAAGATATTATATCATTTCATCATAGTCTCAAGAGTCATAATGTCTTTAGGTTTTTGGTTGGTTCTAAGGGTATGTTTGGTTCAAGTTATCAGATATAATCTTAGTTACGTGATTATCAAGTAATAACATAACTAAAGTAATGGTGAATGAAACATAACTTGAAATTGTTTGGTTAAATTTAGGTAATCAAATAAAATCTTGTTTGTTTGGAGGTAATAGTTTATGACATAATATAATATTTTACCGTATTACCTTTTAGTTAAATTTAAATATAATAATATTATATGCTTATAAATTTAAAATAAAAAGTAAGATGATATTATATACATATTTGTATCCTCGGTCGTCGGCCGTCGGCGGTGGTCGTCGGCCGCCGACGATGGTCGTCGGCTGTTGTTGTTGGTTGTCGACTGTGAATAATGGTGGGTCGCCAGCGGTGGCCGCCAGCCGTCGTTGCCGGTCGTCGGCCGCGATTAATGGTCGCCGACCGTCCTTGCCGGTTGCCAGCAGTAGCCGCCCGTCGGCGGTGGTCACCCGCCGTCCTTGCCGGTGGTCGCCTACGAATAATGTCTCTTTTGCAAAGGTAAATATTGAAGGATAATTTTGGAAAGATAAGTTTCATAACTCCGGAATCAAGAAAAATCTTACTTTCCTAAGATTTTTCGATTCCGAGTTGCATGCCTCTTTTGCTGACGTGTAGGATATCGATCATTATTTGGGAATGGCTGATTATCTAAACCAAACAAAATTTTTGTTGATAATCTTGGATGGATAACCACGGTTATCAAGAATAACCTCCCAACCAAACACACCCTAAGTATTCTAACTTAGATTGGCAAATTCGAGGGGTCAGGTTGTATCCGCTACCAAAATAAATTATGATTCATCAATCTAGCATTCTTAGATAAATTATTCATTAAAAAAAATCATCAATTAATTTATAGAATTTGAATTTTGATCTTTAGATATTTAAAAAATCGAGAAGATATTTTGCTCTATAACCTTATGAGCAAAAAGTGATTTGCTCAAAAGTAATTTGTTCGCCCTCATTAATCCGTCCCAATACTAATACGAAGGAGATAAATTATGGGGGCTACTAGTTCGGATTCTGTGATTAGTGCGTGGAGAGGACAGATCTATTAACTTTGTCAGGTTTTGACCTTCAAATTTTATAATGATAATATCCACATATTAATCATCAGTTCATCCAATGAAAACCCGGGATGTCTTTAGTTGGAATGATATGTAAGTGGAGTCATCACTATCACATTTTTTGGCCACCCGGATCAAATCCGAAAGGCCGACTCAACCGCTTAAATCGAATGTAAATGTAGTTACGTAGGACACATATCTATACATGATTTGGTTGGATAGAAAATAAAAGGCAAGAGGTTGGTTTGGCATGTGACTTCCGGGCCCGGAATGAATTGTGCCCGTAAACATGGCCCCCTTACTTGAGAACCAAACCCTGTGCACTCGAATGCAACCCTAGCCCTTGTTTAAATCATTAGCCATAACTTTCATTGCTAAAGATCAAACGACATTATATTGTTCGCCTTGTGCTCTTGTCCCCTCACTCGGGTTTCTCCAATGTGTTGTGTTTGCATATCGAGCTACATGATCACTGATGCTCTTTAATTTCTAGGGTTACTCCCTTGTCCAAGATCTTACTAGGGAACTTAAATTCTTTTTTTTTTCTCAATATTTGTTAATGCTCTTAGTAAAAAAAAATATTATTGTGATATTGCATATGAAAAGAATTCAAAATTACTAATATATTGCATAATAATAGGAACATTTTCACTTTGCCTTCAATTTTATCAGTATACTCATTATTATCTTCACGAGGATAATAGATTTGTTACAATGGATAGGGATTAATTCTTGACATGTATATATCCTGGAAAAACAACTCCTCTCATTCCCTAACCACTTGATGGCCGATTATAAACTAATCCCGTGATTTACTTGCCTTCCTTTATATAATTAGGAAAAAAACTCTTCTCACCTGTAAATCATTTAACGGTTAATTATATGTTAATCTTGTGATTTATCTCTCTTCAAATAATTTTAGAATGGACTATGAAAGACTTAACCACTTTTTTATTATAATCAATATTTTCATTGTTAAAATATTCTAGTAAAATATCATCGACATCTTGTAAAATATATACTCGGGATCCTCTATCTCGAGATTCTCTCTGTCCCCGTGTCCCAACTCGTCGATGATGGCCGGCGAGTCCTCCGATCACCAATCGAACACCACCATTAGTCTCTGATCGTCGTCCCGAATCAAACGATATCCTGAGAAAACAGTGAATCGGTCGAGATCGTTACAATTGCGATCTCGTCGGATTCGACGGTGAATCCGGCGAGATCACAATTGCGACGATCCCCAACGAGTTCACCGTACCCCCTAAGGTATAGTTTTGTTCGGGGCGACGGCCGGAGGCCGCCGGTGGTGTCCGATCGATGATCGGAGGACTCGTTGGCCATCGTCGACGAGTTGAGACACGGGGACAGAGAGAATTTCAGGACAGAGGATTTGTGTTCTAAAATATAAGGTTTTTTTTCGAAAGTATTAAATTAAAATTCCTGAAAAAATTTTCATGTTTGCTCTTGTATTTTTGTCTATTTAGCAAAAATTTTATTTGAGTTTAATTGATCCTTCTAGAATATTTTTTTTAAAAAATATATATATAATCTATAAAATATCATCTTTGATGTCACTTCCCTCGAACTAGTTCTCATATAGTCCTACACACTATTACAAAGGTATTTTATTACCGACTTATAATTAAGAACTAAGACCTAATTTAGCACGCGATCATGCACCAATCAATCCAAACGCGACTTCCATTGCAAATTAAATAATCAAGATAAACATCCCTAACCAATATTATTATTATTATATTTAGATTAATACTAATCTCAATCATTAGTTAATACTTATGTTTTCATCCCTATCTGAATTAAAATATATAATTCCAAAATTTGCCATCAATTATGACCCTTCCAACCCCACAAAGCCATTGACAAACCTTTCGCGAGTCGCTTTCTACCCTAAACTCCACTAGCCACACTATTTCACTGAGCGAGACGATAGCATAGATTAGTGGTTGGAGTATCGGGGTTTATCGAGTTGAAAGTGAGCTTACATCTTGGTTATGGCTTAATGGCTCGATGTCTCATCAATGTCTCATCGGTTCCGTAACATCTTGACAATGTTGTTGGATTAATTGGTCGATATAACAAATAGATTTTTTTTCCTTAACTAAGAGATATTTTAGGGGTAAACAATACAAAATTTAGGGGTAAAAATACAGTTTACCCTTTTTTAATCAACCCAATAATTTAATACTTAATCAAAACAGGATCCATAACTTTTTTTATTCCATTAAAGGCTCAAATTTTCAAAGTTAAGCCACCTCGTGACACCATCAATAACAATAAAATATTTATGTAATTTTTTAATTTTTGTGCACATTTTCGTGCAAGTAAACATGAAATTAATTTTTTATTTACGATTTGACCCCTAAACTGGATAACTTCAAACCTAATAAAACAAACACTATGACTGGGCCTAATTGAAATAGTTTGAAAATAAAATAGCTAATTGTCAAATTCAACCCAAAAAACGTTAGGCAAAAATGCGCCCCAAATTATACAGATGGGCGTCTTTTCAAAATAAATAAATAAAAGACTTCCGTCAAAAAATTTATTACCTAATGAGAGAGAGAGATAAATATAGATACACAGATGAAAAATATATAGTAGGTGAGCGATAAGTCGTGAGTTCTTGTAAGGATTCAACCCCTAGCTATTTGATAAAAATGTTATATATCCACTATCTCTACTACATTTTGAGAGTAATTACAATATGTAAAAACTATTAGGCAGTAAAACTATTTGGTAGTTACTATACTAGTTTTAAAATAATGATAGAATTAATGATTTAGGATCTAAAATTTATAATTTAAGTATAATTATTTAAACATATTTTTGATTAATTTAAAAAGATTTTAATGAAGGTTAAATAATTGTGACCGAGTTGATAATGAAAATATTTATGATAAAATAGTGATTTTTTATTGGAATTTTGATTAAAATGAATAGATATTTTTTTTCATTATAGTAGTTATCGAATAGATATTTTTTTAATTAAAATTCCTGATGGAGTGCCTTTTTGATAATTTGCATAATTTAGGGTGGAAAACACAATACTGATAAATAGCTGCCTTTCCCGGGGGTATTTCTGTCCGTTAAATGTCTATATATATGAGCACCGCTTGCCTTCTCTGATTAAATCGCACTCCCAAATTTACCGGCGGACGATGACAAAGATCCACCCAAACACCTCCGTCCGATCCGCAGAGCCGCCGTGCCTACCTGAAGCTTTCTCCGACGTCGGCCGGAGGAGTCGCGACGGCGGCAGCGTAGTGCTGACGGTGTGGCGGAAGTCGCTCGTGTTGAGCTGCAGCGGGTTCACGGTCTTCGACGCGAACGGCGACTTGGTCTTCCGAGTCGACAGCTACGGGTCGGGGCGCCCCGGCGAGCTCGTCCTCATGGACGCCGCCGGAAAGCCGCTGCTCACCCTCCGGCGAAAGGTGCGTTTCCGTGGAAGTCCGTCGGCGAGTTGACTCGGCGAGCTCGGAATCGGATCGCCTGACTCGGTTTTCTGTTTTTTTTATCGACTCGCAGAAGCTGAGCCTGAGCCTCGCCGACACGTGGCAGATATTCGACGGGGAGGAGGCCGGAGGCCCGCAGCTGGCGGCCGTGAAGCAGCACGTGAGCCTGCGGCACTCCAAGGTGCTCGCGCACGTGAGCGCGGGGGGCGGCGCCGGCGGGGGGTACGTGGTGGAGGGGTCGTACGGGCGGCGGAGCTGCAGCCTCTACGACGAGCGGCGGCGGCCGCTGGCGGACGTCCGGCGGAAGGAGGCGGTCGGCGGAGTGGAGTTCGGCGGCGAGGTGTTCCGACTCGTCGTGCACTCGACGGCGGACCACGACGCGCGCCTCGCCATGGCAGTCGTCATCGTGCTCGACCAAATGTTCGAATCAAGATCTTAATTAATTCACAACTTTATAATGAAATTCTTTTTGATGGATTTAATTTAGAAGGTGTTTAGAAGGCAAAGCAAGGCAAGTTGTAGATAAATTGATTCATAATCTTGCAATAAAAATTTGGAATAAAATCTCGGATTTATTTTGGATGGATCGATCATATTGATCGATTTAGAGCTTGTTTCATTTTAAAACCTTGCAGGTAGTTAGGGTGTTCCCAAATCATGTGTTTGTCGATGGTTTGGGTCTTGATAGGCTCGAAGGCTGGCCCAAGGGGATGCCTAGCCGCTTGCCAAGCTACAATTTAGAGGATGTTCAGTGGACGGGTTTAAGATATTGAAATGAGAATGAAATCTATTTTATTCTTATTCTGGTTGCTTGATAAGCGAAAATTAGAATCAAAATAAAAGTTTGATACTCCTAATTTCGTAATCCAACCTCCTAAATTATCACTAAATTCATTCCTCCTCATTTTTTTTTTTTTTTTTTTTGGGCAACCCCGCCTCCTTCCTTTTTTTTTCTCTGCCCCTATTCTTCCCCACCCTCTCGCACCTCTTTCTCCCCATTCTCCTACTCTTGCTCCTTTTTCCTTTCTCCTCCCTTTCTTCTCCCTCTTCTTCTCGACCGCCACTCCCTTTCTTTCTTCTCCCTCTTCTTCTCAGCACCTATTTCTCTACCTCCTCCTTGCTCGGTCATCTAAGCTCTTTCATCCCCTTCCGCTTCTCTTCGTCTTCCTCTTCTTTTTCTTTCTTTCTACTCCTTTCTCTTACTTTATTCTCCTCCTTCCTTATCCTCTCTGTCCCATCCCATATTTGTCTGAACCGAAGCTGTCATTGAAAGGAGCGGACTTTTGATTTTGGGACAAATTGCAATACTTACATCGAAAGGTTGTGAATTGATCTGTTTATTTTTTAGTTGTGAGTATCTCTGTTTATTTTTATTCAATATTTATGTGATATCGGATGTAATGAATGATTTTTGGAATTATGATTTTTCCTAAGCGCATAGCTTGTCTTCTCTCTGCTCGCCTGTGTTACGCTTATTTTTATATTTTACTTATAAAGATAAAATGATAATTTTGATTGATTTCTATTATATAATTTAAGCTAAACCAAACAATATTTAATGGGAATAATTCTCATTCCGATATCTATATCAAACATCATCAATTCAACAATTATTCTGATTGTTATTAAACCCTCAATCAAAATTTATTATCATTTCCTTTACCGATTGTATACCAAGCGCTCCCTTGGAGACGGATCTAAGATAAGGTTGTCCCAAACTATAAATATTTAATAATTTATAATTTGGCATAAAGAAGAATTATTATTTTTTCTCTCTTTATTCATTTTGTTTGGGTGCTTAACCCACCTCTTCCACTAAAAGTCACTCTTATTTCTGGATATCCCTAATTCAATTGATGGGAAGCTAGTTTTTAGCGAATAAAATATTGAAGTAGATTGAAAATAGTTTGGTTAGTTGATTGAAAATGTTATTGTGATATGTATATTTCATGTGTTTGCTTAGACTATAATCTATATTGATATTCGACTAGAGTAACCTTTTTTAACCTTATGTAAATTGATCTTTTGGCGAAAAGCTCACAAGTAAGAATTTTGGTCATTGTTCATCATTCTTAAAGTTCTCTTTGATAACCTTTCTTTCATTTCAGTTAGATTTTTTTTTTTTAATTTTTTAAGTGTCTTTGCGTTTTGTGAGCTAGGTTATTTGCTTCCAAAGAGTACCTAGAAGCAATTGATTTGGATTGGATTATAATCATCGATCGGTTAGAAGACTTCTAATAACAAAACATAAGAGACAACAAATCTAGGAATGGATATGCTCCAAATTATTTCTATTTTAGACGACAAAGAATTGATATGCTGCGCGAATCTTACTGCATGATTATGCCCTATTTTCATTGTAGCAATTTTTCTTTTAACTGTAGCAGTGACGGATGTTAAATATGTGTTGTAGCAGTTACGATTCCATAGCTATTACAATGTGATCTTGATTTGTTATGTCTGTGTTGTAGCAGCTACGGAATCCATTCCGTAGCTGCTACAATGCGATCATGATTTTGTTCAATTGCATTGTAGCAACTATGGTTCCGTAGATGCTACAACAAAAACTTAATATTGTAGCACCTACTAACTCGTACCTGTCACATTATGATTGAACAAATTGTGGCCACGTGTAGCAGCTACAGTTCCTTAGTTGCGACAAGACAAATTTAACGTTGTAGCAGCTACTAACTCGTAGCTGCTACAACATGGCCACGATTTCTTCAATCGTGTTATAACAGGTATGAGTTCATAACTAATTAATACAATGTTAAATCTGTGTTGTAGTAGTTACGGCCCTGTAGCTACTACTAATTGAACAAATCATGACTATGTTGTAGCAACTATAAATCCGTTATTACTATAATTGTAGCAGTTACAGAATTGTAAATGTTACAACATGATTAAACAAATTATGACTATGTTGTAGCAGCTAAATTGTAACAGCTATCCTGGGACGATGAACTTCTAGACTGTCAACTGTGAGTACTTTCTAATTTATCCTAGCGGCCGGTGGGAAACTTCTGTGGAACCGGACCGATCATCCAAAGTTAAAAAAAAATCACATTAATCATTTTTTTATAATTATAACAACTACAAAATCATAGCTGCTATAACACCTACTATAATATAAAAAAAATCTACTATAGTGAAAATCAAGCATAGTCGTGTAGCATATCAGCTCTCTTAGACGACAACTGTCATTTCCGTTTTAGGTTTTAGATAATAGAAATTAAAAAAAATAAAACACAAGATAGAAGAACCCCTTGTCTAATCCTACTTATAAAATTTTTATAATTACGAATCAATATAATCAATTCCATTGTATTTTATTTTTATTTTTACTAGAGCAAATTTTATCTTATTTTTATTTTATTTCATTTCCATCTAACTACGTACCCCACAAAATAGGAAAATAATGGTGCATGTTGTGGCACAGTAGTCAGGCCAGCCTTTAGCTCAGAGGGGGCCTGAGAAGTTGTGAGTGACGACCCCACCAGGCCATGAGTGCAACACAACTACAAACGCTTTTGAGATTTGAGAAGCATAATCATTGAAGGTGACAACCAATCACATAATCATTCCAGGATAGAATAGAGACTTAACTTGCAATTGATAATATTTTTTAAGAAATATATATTAAGAAAGATGATATTGTCTTTTGATCTAGGAGATAAGCAGAGAGCATCAAGTAGATAAGGAGGTCAACAATCCTATTGGAGTGACGGTCAAAGTCAATAAAAAGCTAAGTCGTTTCCCGACTACAAGCAACCTCAACTCCAAGCACAATGGACTCCGGTCAGCTCCAATCTCAGGCAATCCCGATTCCATTTTGATCTTGACTCCGAGACACCTCCCGAGTTGATGACATCCCCAATTCCATAATATTTTTGGCTCCAGGTCACCCCTAACTCTGAACATCCCCTAATCGGGGGCAATAAAGCGTGGCTCGTTGAAGACAAATAATGTGTCCGTTATTCGCTAAAGATATTAACAACGTGACCGTTTCGTCAGGAAGAAGGGGAGAGAGACCACATCATAAGATTATTTCAGGAAGCAAATAACCACTCGCCAAGATCTCGAGATTTCGGATTATTTCAAGAAGCAAATAACCGATCGTGCAGATATGAGGGGGCGCTTGGTATAAATTTGGCAATGGGAATGGTAATGAATTTTATTGAGGGGTTTATGGTTTAGTGATAACTTAGTGGGGGTGAGTTATGAAATCAAGGGTATCATATCCTTATTTTGATTCCGATTCCCATATACCAAGCATCATCAATGGGAATGAAATAAATTTCATTCACATTCTCACCTTCTAAACCCGCTTACCAAGCACCCCATGAGAATTGCAAATTGTTTCAGGAAGGTGCTAATGATCACTTGGATTTAGGGGGCACGTAGAAAAGGAAGGAATCAACGCCTTCGTATAAAAGGTAGTTCCTATTAGGTTTAGAGCGTAACGAAATACATATATTAAAATTATTTTCCCCCTTAAATCATGAATCTCTTCGTGAAACATATAGTTTTAAACAAATATAAGATAAAATGAAAACATAATTGTAATCTTTGATTCTTTGTGAACGATATCATGAACAAATGAGAGTCTCACGTGTGACTCCTCTAGCAATATCCACTTGCACTAAATCACTAACTTGACATGATCTGTTAAGTGCCTCTTGGATTAACAAAATTTTTTGGAAGCATTATAGATATGAAGATCTCTCCGAGAAGAAGTAGGTTGCCAAATTCTTCAAGAGAGAAGTGGAGAGAGTTATCGAAAGAAAACAAAGGAGAAATAGTCAGAGTCTTCTTCAAAGGGTAGATATTTATAACTCTTCATCTTCTCTATTAATTGGAGTACTTGTAACTCTTCATTTTCTTCATTTATTATCATAATTATAACTCTTCATCTTCATCGTAATTGTGACTCTTCATCTTTTTCATTAATAATCATAATTGTGGCTATTCAAATTCTATCTTTTTTAGATCAAATAAATTCATATTTGATCTTATTTGTTCTAGCTTTTGATATTTCAGAATTGCCTCCGGGGCTATGGTGCAGCGGTAGGGCGACTAGTCGTTATCCCAGGCGTCCGCGGTTCGATCCCCAGCTACGACTTATTTGCAGAAATTTTTCCTCCAAATGAGGCGCGAACCCTGGGACGTTGGGCTTCTAGACCACCCACTGCGAGCGCTTCTCGATTTACCCTAGTGGCCGGTGGGAAACTTCCGTGAGGCCGGGCCGGTCGCCCGAGGTTGGAAAAACCTCGTCAATCATTTTTTTGATATTTCAAAATTAATTAATAATCTAATTAATTCTAATTCAGAAATAATAAATTGATTAATTTTAATATTAAGTAAAATAATCAATTATAGATAATGTTTATGTCTACATGTTATGCATTCAACCCTCTAGGTTCTATATAGGAAGACAGTATAAATTCATACAAAGACTACAGTAACCATCTAGCAATAATTTTTAATCACCCAATGTGATAAAATAATAGTCATAAACTATAAACTACCATGAACCAATTACCGCGTAATTCAATTTCTTCATCTATACCTTACATCTCAATTAATTCGGTGTACTTGCATCATCACCAAATTAATTGTTCTACTTTATTTCTAAGATATAATAGACTCCTTTTGAATAATAAATTATTCCTCCCAGGATAATTGATTTTGAGTCACTAATATTTCTATCAAGCGACTACGATGTTAACACCTTAAACTAATAGAGTAATGAATCCTCTATTGACTCAACATTATTCTCTCTACGCTTTGTCATATACCCAACTACCGTATTATTCACAATTCGATTAAAGATTGCTTTTAACGGTGTCAAAGTATATAACTCTATGTATAAATTAAATGAAGGTCTTGTAAGTACCCCTGGTTGGTTTTAATGTGATCAACTGATTTAAGTTAGGTCATGGTGTGTTTATCCCCGTGTATAAGTGTACAGGAACTTAAGAGCGCAGGAAGTCGAGTGAAAGACGCAGCGGTCGAGAAGGATGACACGAAAAGGGAGTCGACGGACTCGGTGCATCTGAGGGACGTGGAGCTCTGCGGAAGAGTACGCCGGTGGAGCGAGAAGGACACGCGCGGTGCCCGAGGGACGAGAAGCCAGGAGGAAAGACGCTCGAGGGGCGAAAGGCCGGAATCAGGTTCGGATGAGTCTAACTCCGATTAGCCAGAAATCAACCAAGAAGGCGAAGCAAGTCAAGCCGAAGACTGGTCAGCATCGGCTGACCAAGATGACTGCTGGGCGCCCGTAAGCTCACGGGCGCTTGAGCACTAGGCGCCCAAGCACTCAGGTGCCTGTGTGGTATCAGGCGCCCAAGATGTCTAATTCTAGCCGTTTGTGACCATTGGATTTGGATAAAGCTTCGGGACACGTGTCAGGCGCCCAAGACCTCTAGGGCGCCCTGTAATTGCCACGTCAGCAAATGGATAGTTTTCACCGGGTCTATAAATAGACCCCTAAAGCTCAGTTTCAACAATCCAACACATTCTAAGCAATAGCAAACTAGTTTGTTATATTGTTTTCTTCTTTTACTGAGCTTTCCGCGTGTAAGAGGCTTCTCCGCCCAAAGGAGATATATTCAGGAGAATCGAGCTATATTCAACCTAGGATTAATAACCTCCCCGATTGCAAACCAAGTAAATCTGATTGCCTCTATCTTTCAGTTTACTCTATTTGTTTTGTGTTTATTATTTCTGCTTAGACTAACAAATATCTTTGTAAAAGTTAGACAAATGATTCATTTTCTTTTTCAGGGGCAATTCACCACCTCTTATCAACCTTCGATCACCCTCAATTGGTATCAGAGCAAGGACGCTCCAGAAGGACTAACTGCAGTCTGAAGCAACTACAAAACGGTCGGACCTCATCTACCCGCCCAAGTTCGAGGGGGAGTTGGCGAGCTGGAAAGTAAAATGTAGATTTTTTTCAAAACCAATTTTGAATTGATTTTAATAATGAAAAATGGGTTTGTAGCTCCAAAGGACGCCGACAATAAACCCATGGACGAAATCCTGTGGACTAAGAAGGAACATGCTGACTTCGTGGCAAACGGAAAAGCAGAATACCATCTGCTGACCGTACTTCCTGCACAAGAAGTCAACCGAATTGACAACTACCAATCGGCAAAGAAACTTTGGGAGAAGTTCCTTGAACTCCATGAAGGTGTTGGTGCAAGAAGCATCAGTGATATCTTCCTCTAAGTGTTTCAATGTTTAACAATATGCTTAAGTTAGTGATACATTGAACAAGGAAGGGTTAGTCAAGAAAGGAGTAATAAAATGAAGAAAAGTCCTAGTTAACCTAGGCACGAAGTCCTGGTTCGAAGAATTGGGCACTAAGTCCTGATCATGGATTGGGCACTAAGTCCTGGCCGAGGGCTGAGCACCTAAGACCTGACCAAGGGTTGGGAACTAAGTGTTGGATCGAGAGAATACGATAGAGGGGGGGTGAATATCGTAAAACAGTTTCAGATTAGAGTGAGAGAATTTACGTAGCGGAAATTAAAACAACAAATGCGAACACAAGGTTTTTTACTTGGTTCTGAGTCGCGAACGGCTCCTACTCCAAGGCTCACGGTCCTTGACCGCTTACTGCGGGCAATTCTATAAGGCGCAAAGTTTTACAGAAAGTTGTACAGAAGTATTGCAGTAAAAATAGAATTCTAACTCTTCGTTACCGACGCCCAGTGTGGATCGTTCTTCGGTGCGTAGGGTCGTCGTCGGCGCTAGAACCTCGAGATCAGAAGTTTTCGGAGCAGAGCGCTTGAGCGAAGAGTATTGGGGCGTTCGAAAAGTGTTGTCGGAAGCCTGGGGGGTCGAGCCCCTTTTATAGTGCACCTGGGGGCGCCCGGGACGTTGGGGGCGCCCGGGACGCTAGGGGCGCCCGGGACGCTGGGGGCGCCCTCCACGTGTCTCTCGATCCGCTAACCTTCATCCAAAACTCGGTCAACCCTTATCCCTCCAGGATCGGGCTCGGAGTTTGACGGGGGCGCCCGGGACACAGGGGGCGCCCTGCTTGAGTCAGTCAACAGGCTTCTCGGCTGATCGCTTCATTGGCTTGGAACCAGGGCGCCCGAGGCATTCGGGGCGCCCGGGACACCGGGGACACTGAGGGCGCCTCGCCCAGTGAGCTTCCGAAGCAGTTCTTGCTCAATCTTGTTTTGCCTTCACCTTGGGGGCGCCCTGCCCAGCTGCCTGCCCCTTTCCTTTGGGACGTTCTGAGCTGCAGAAACACATTCCTTCGGTCCTGCATCCAAAGTTAGTCCAAAACAAAACAACACAACAGCAAAAGTATTAGATAATTCTTATAGCCGTAGCTGTCTTGGTTCTGACTTCGGGTCTCCAAATGGAACCCTAGGTCGAACCGACACCTACTGTTCCCTCTACGGGGAACGCGTCCTCACCTACTCCTCTCAGGAGAATTTACCTGTTGTCAACCGGCTACTCCGGTTGGACTTTTGCCCAGCAGTCCTTCGCCAGGTCTTCGTTACCAAGCAGTCCTTCGCTTGGTGCCTAGCATTCCTTCGCTAGGGCTTTGTTACCAAGCAGTCCTTCGCCTGGTGCCTAGAATTCCTTCGCTAGGGCTTTGTTACCAAGTAGTCCTTCGCCTGGTGCCTAGCAATCCTTCGCTAGGGCTTTGTTACCAAGCAGTCCTTCGCCTGGTGCCTAGCAATCTGTACACTCAAGTAACATGTTAGATAAACATAACATCTTAACTTTTGAACCCTTTGCCATTATCAAAACCCAGGTTCGACTTGGGTGCTGTCTGCACCAACAATCTCTCCCATTTTGATTTATGCAACCCGGTTCAAAAAGTTAAGTTAATAATAAATAGGTGAAATACCAGTTTAGTTTCCTCCCCCTGGAAGGAATCTCCCCCTAGGTTTTTCAAAGGTTTGCGGGGTTTGAAAAATTTCTAAGTCTAAAAATGAAATTGATTTTTCAACACTTAAATCATTTTTTCAAAAGAAGTTTTAGAAAACATTTTCCGAAAAATTTAGTTGGGCACTTGGAAAATTTATTCTTAGAATCTTTACACTTAGACAAATTTTCAAGTTAATAAATTAGAAAGTTTTCTAAGCATCTTATAAGGTTTTTACAAAAAGATTTTGAAAACATTTCAATCTCTTTAGCACTTTAAAAAAACTTTATACTTAGAGATTTTTAGAGAAAATAAGTACTTAGTAACAGTTTTTTTGTTTAAAAACAACTTAGATGATTTTACTTTTTGAAGAAAGGATAAAGTTTTGAACAATTTTAATTTTGAAAAAACATTAATAAAATTTAATTTTCAAATCTTCACTCCTTTCCAATCTCTCCCCCTTTGCCATATATAAAAAAAACAAAGCAATATAGCAAAAAATTGCATAAGAACATAGTAAAAGAATAATGTGCTGTACTGAACCAATAAACTGAACCAAATCAATTTGAATTATCTCTGTCGGGTCCTGTCTAACCCAATTAGCTACTTACTAACTGTTATAAATAGTAGTTTTTGCTAGAGTTAGTCAAGTTAAGTGTTCTGTTCAAGTTAGATTTTTTAAGCTTGACACTTAACCTAATTACTGTTTAATTTGTATTTAGTGCCTCAATTACTGTAGATGCACTGACTTAAAGCATCTTGAATTAAGGCAAAGACCTAAGCATCTCAACCCATTCTAGGTTATCAGTCAAAAGTACCCTAAGGTGCTTATGAGATGCTGGCTTCTAGATCTATAGGTGCATGCAGTTCTAGGGTTAGGGCCCAAGCTAAGTCCATTTTCGGAAAAATCCCTAGTTTTGAAGGGGGTAGTTTTTACAAAAAAAAAAAACTAAGTCAAAGAATTAGTTTAAAAGAAAGAAAAAGATTCAAATTAAGTAGAAACCGATAAGTAATAAAATAGTTTTATCAAAACAGAAGTAGAGTAAACCTATTCTACCAAGCATAACCCTAACTGTCTTCTTAGTGAACTGAACTCGGACTCAGGTAAAATATATCAGCTAGGTTAGATTTTGAGTCTACATGCTTAAAGACTATCTCACCCCTGGCTATATATTAAATAAAGAAATATATTTTGAAATAAGTTTTAAAAAATTGTGTATCAGAGCCTATGAGTTTTAAAAAAATACTTAGTATAACTCTTGAAGGCATTGTAAAAAGCTTTAAATTACACCAACAAAACTCCACTTTGAAAAGTATTAAAAAAAATATTTTGTATTTGTAGGCAAGTCTTTGAGAAAATCCACGCACTTAAAATATTATTGCCTTGAAAAGTATTAGTCCTTTTGAAAACATTATATTTGAAAAATAGAAGTACTTTTGAAAGATATTATTCATATTTTAAAAAATATAAGTACTTTTGAAAGATGCTATGTATATTTTGAAAAATATAAGTACTTTTGAAAGATGTTATGCAAAAAAAATTTTATTTTATTTTGAAAACATAATACTTTACATGACTTGGTTTTTTTCCAGTCTGACACAATCCTAGGAAACCTTGTTAACTACAAGGATATTTCCCTAAGTGTCCTGGAAAATTTTCCAAAGTCAAGTAAGTATTATTTTCAAAAGTATTCTAAAAGGATTTTAAAAGTATTCCAAAGTAAAGTGAAATTTTGAAAGTGATGGTATATATATAAGCAAAATGATTTAAAAGAATAGTATTTTGAAAGAAAATTTATTTATGTTTTCAACAGGTTTTTAAAAGTGCAATGCATGAAAACATATAATTTTGAAAGATATTCAATAATTCTTTTAATTTAATCTCCCCCTAAGCTTGGCCCAGTCCTAGGAAGCTTGTTGACTACAATCGATCTTCCTCTGAGTCTTAAGGTTTGATTCAAATTATAAGAATTATCTAATAATTTTGAAAATTAATTGTCAGAAATAATTTCTTTCGATTTAGACTCCTCCTAAATTTGACACTTCCTAGGAGTCCTTGTAGATCATGAAGTAGACTTCCTTTGTGTCCTTAGGATTTTGTCAAAATTGAAAGGGAATCAAACACAATTCTTAAAGTGAATTTTGAAGTATTAATATTTGAAAAAATGAGTATTTGAAAGACATATTTTGAAAAGATAGCATAGTTTTCGAAACACATGAGTGATAGTTTGAAACCATAGTATTTTTAAACTTCTTCTTTTAATTTGAACTCCCCCTAAACCTAACACAGTCCTAGGAGGACTGTTGACCACACGTTAATCCTCCTCTGAGTCTTAGGGTTTGATTCAAACAAAAGAAAAAAACTAAGTTTAAAACAACTTTTGAAAACTATTTTGTTTTAGCGGTTTGAAAAATAAATTCTTCTTTTTCTTCCTTTGAAAAAGTTAAAGAGCTAGGAAGAAGAAATTCTATTTAAAATGATTTCCAAGAGAGAGAAACAGAATACCCTTAAGTCCGAAAAATATATAAATATCAAAATCCGGACTGCAGACATTTTTCAAAAAAAATATCCTAGGTAATACCCAAGGTGACTTTTACAACACTTATTTTTCAAGAGTAAATTGTTGGTGCCCCGGTTAGTTTTGATGTGATCCACCAAGTTAGTTAGGTCCTGGTATGTTTAATCCCTCTGCTAAGTGTGCAGGAGCTTAGGTACGGAGGAAGTCGAGCGTGAGACGTAGCAAACGAGAAGGATTGTGCGGGGAAGTGAGCCGACGGGCTTGGTACAATCCGAGGGACGCGGAAGCTGCGGAAGAGTACACCGGTGGAGCGAGAAGGACGTGCGCGGTATCCGAGAGATGAGAAGCCGGGAGGAAGGACGTTCGAGGGGCGAAAGGCCGGAGTCGGGTTCGGGTGAGCCTAACTTCGGTTGGCCGGAAATCACCCAGAAGACGAAGAATTAAAAAGACCAGTCCAAGTGCCAAAAAGGAAAAATGAGAAAAATTTTGGTGGCAAGAAGGATCGAACCCACGTCCTCACCAACAAACACCAAGCCACTAACCATTTGGGATGAAGGGCGATGGCTGTTAAATATTGCCGAGATTGCTACTTATACATGATAACAGCGATATGAAGATAACAGCCATCTCGAGGAACGAAAGATAAAGTTTTAATTAAAACAATTAAAACTTAAAGGATAATGTTAATTATCCTTTAATCAAATCCAATGGATCCAGTTTAATCCCATCCATGATCAACCATCAAGATCGAATCTGCAGATCAACAGATAAGAGAAATCCTATCAAAGATCTACGATCTGGATTTATTTTCCTAACCTATAAATAGGCTTGGAGTTTTAGAAGTTAAAGTAATTTTTATTGAGTTGTAAACTCTCTTTCTCTCTAAGCTTTCTCTGTGCTACAACTATAAAGGCTTCTCCGCCTTAAGGAGTTTCTGTTTGAGCATCAACTGCCTTGGAAGCAATGACTCTGTTGCAACCAAGTTTATTTCTTTTTAAAGACGAGTGTTAGTGCTTATTTTTCATAAACCGTCTATTCACCCCCTCCCCCCTCTAGCCGGTCGACCCGATCCTACAAGTGATATCAGAGCGAGGTTCGCTTTTGAAGGACTAATCGCCTGAGAAAGCAACAAGACGATGGCCGGCGCGCACATTCATCCACCTAAATTCGAAGGGGATTTCACCGTCTGGAAGAAAAAAATGGAGGTATTTTTTCGTACAGATTTTGATATTCTTTTATCAATAAAATATGGTTTTGCAGTTCCTAAAGATGCGAACAGGGATGAAAAAGAAGAAAGCTTGTGGAATAAGAAGGAGCAGTCGGAATCTGTTGCCAATGGTAAGGCCGAGTTCCACCTCCTAACAGTCTTGCCTACTCAAGAGGTAAACCGGATCGGCAACTACCACTCCACAAAAGAATTATGGGAGAAGTTCCTAGAACTTCATGAGGGTACCTCTGAAGCCAAATCAGCAAGAAAGGATCTCCTCCGGAACCAGCTGATAAACCTGCAAATGAAGGAAGGAGAAACGGTGGCTGAACTTCATGCCAAAATAAAGGAGCTAATCTCCGGACTCACCCAACTCGGCGAATCGGTAAGTAATCGCGACTCCATTCGATACGCCCTCAACGCCTTCCCAAGGACCCAGGAGTGGAGCTCAATCGTCGACGCTTATTACATCTCCAAAGATTTAGAGGTAAGTACATTAGATGAAATGTTTTCCATTTTCGAATTACACGAATCTCGGTGGGCAGGATCTAGAAAGATGAAGAATCTGGCCCTAAACACAAGGAGAACGGAGAAGGAGTCAGAATCCTCGACGGACGACGAGACAACGCAAATAGTAAGTTCATTTAAAAGTTTTTTTTAAAGCTAATAACTTTTCGAGAATGCAGAAGAAAAGGCGGTCTCCGAAGAAACGAACTGTCCGATGCTACAACTGCAACGAGGAGAGACACCTAAATGATCAGTGTCCCAAAATCAAAAACCAGCCAAAGAAAAAGAAGGCATTGAAGGCCACCTGGGATGAGACCTCGTCGGACGAATCAGAAGTTCAAGAGTACGCGGGACAAGCATGAGTTCCAAAATGCTAGTTTCACACAATTTTGTGTTGAAAATGGATACAAGTATGAGTTCTCATGCCCAAGGACTCCTCAACAAAACGGGATAGTTGAGAGAAAGAACCGAGCCCTACAAGAAGCTGCTAGGACTATGCTTAATGCATATTCACTTCCTAGCTACTTCTGGGCCGAAGCGGTTAACACTGCTTGCTATATCCAAAACCGGGTGTTGGTACATAGGTTTTTAGGAAAAACACCTTTTGTACTTTGGAATGGAAGGGTACCCCAAGTCCACTATTTTAAGGTCTTTGGATGTAAAGTTTACATCTTAAACACCAAAGACGACCTAAAAAAATTCGAGTCAAAAGCCGATGAAGGAATCTTAGTAGGGTATTCATTGACAAGTAGGGGTTATAGAGTGTACAATAAGAGGACAAAAGTGATTAAAGAGTTCTCAAATGTGAAATTTGATGAAACCACTAGTACTTACCCTAGAAAGACTTCTATTGATAAGGATATAGAAGAAGCCCAACCACTTGCCCAAAGAATCCAAGACCTACATTTGGAGGGCAATGATCAAGGGGGAGTAAGAAGTACCCTAGAGGATGAGGAAGAAGGAGCAAATGAGCCAACAACCTCTAGACCCTTGAGACATCACCATGATCACCCTATTGACCAAATTGTGGGTAATGTCACTCAAGGAGTAAGGATTAGGTCCTACTTTAGGAATCAAACTAGTCAAATAGCTCTAATCTCCCAATTAGAACCCAAGACCATTGATGAAGCATTGGGAGATGTTGATTGGGTTTTGGCCATGCAAGAAGAACTAAACCAATTTGAAAGGAGTGAAGTGTGGGAGTTAGTTCCTCGGCCCACTGATTGTACCATTGTAACCACTAGATGGGTCTTTAGGAACAAATTAGATGACCAAGGTAAAATCACTAGGAACAAGGCTAGATTAGTAGCTAGGGGGTTTAACCAAGTTGAGGGATTAGATTATGATGAGACCTATGCTCCCGTAGCTAGGATAGAATCAATTAGAATTCTACTAGCCTATGCTGCTCACATGAGTTTCACACTTCATCAAATGGATGTGAAGTCGGCATTCCTAAATGGGATCATTAAGGAAGAGGTTTATGTAGAACAACCCCCGGGTTTGAGGACCCTAACTATCCAAGACACGTGTTCAAATTAAGAAAAGCCTTGTATGGATTGAAACAAGCTCCTCGGGCTTGGTCTGAGAGGCTTTCTTCATTTTTGGTGTCTAAGGGGTTTAAAAGAGGAACAATTGACCCTACATTGTTCCTAAAATCTAAGGATAAGGATATATTTGTTGCCCAAGTCTATGTAGACGATATCATTTTTGGGTCAACAAATAATGACTTCCTACATGAATTCATCAAGTGTATGGAAGATGAATTTGAGATGAGTCTTGTAGGAGAGTTAACCTTTTTCTTAGGTTTTCAAGTTAAGTAAACTAATGAAGGTACACATGTATTTCAAACCAAATATGATAAGGAGATGTTAAAGAAATTTGGTTTAGAAAATGCTAAGGAAGCATCTACACCCATAGGAACCAATGTGAAAATGGATAGTGACATTGAAGGAAAAATAGTAGACTCCAAACAATATAGGAGCATGATTGGTTGCCTCCTATACCTAACCGCTAGTAGACCCGACATACTTTTTGCGGTAGGCATGTGTGCAAGGTACCAATCGTGTGCCAAAGAGTCCCATTTGGTAGTAGTCAAGAGGATTCTAAGGTATGTAAAAGGTACCCTAAACGTCGGACTTTGGTATCCTAGAACCCCTAATATTGATCTAATTGGATACACCGACTCGGACTATGCGGGGTGTAAGTTAGATAGGAAGAGTACAAGTGGAGGGTGTCAATTCCTTGGGTCTTCTTTAGTTAGTTGGAGTAGTAGGAAACAACCATGCGTTGCCCTATCAACAACAGAAGCAGAATATGTGACAATGGGTGGGTGTGTTTCCCAACTCCTTTGGATTATGCACACCTTAGAGGACTATGAGCTACATTACACCAAGGTCAAAGTCTTGTGTGATAATGTAAGCACAATCAATCTAACTAAAAATCCGATTCATCATTCTAGGACAAAACACATTGAAGTGAAACATCACTTCATTAGAGACCATGTGGCAAGGGGAGACATAGAACTACACTATGTTGAATCAAAGTCGAACCTAGCCGACATCTTTACCAAGCCTCTTTCCGAATCGGAATTTTCATCCTTAAGAAGAGGCCTTGGAATGTGTTTTGTAGAAGTATAGAATGAACTTGGAGACCTTAGCTTTAAAAAAGGGTGCTTGATCCATTAGGGTGATACATTTGGCTCACTTGTGCTTGTGACACATTGTTGGACCATTAAAAGTATCAAAATATCAAAACTAGACCAACTATAGGGGAGGCAAGTGTTTAATCAATGGACACTTTGCCAAAGATCATAGTTGGACATTTTAAACCTTTGAAAACCATTTTATATTATACATACTGTGTCATGTTGTTAAAAGTCATATATCTGCAAAATTGGTTTCAAAGTTTGGTACAAAATATAGCGTTTTTCATGGCTTTTGGGTTTTTTTCAAAAGTCATGCATGTTTGAAAATTTATATGGTTTAATATTTTTCCCTGATAGAGTATAATATTTCAAACATGTATGCAAAATTTTACAATTTTTGGAATTTTCTGGAATTTTCTAGGAGTTTCTGAAATTCGACAGAAAACCTGAAAAATCAGACTGATAGCGTATCAGTCGACTGCCCATAGGGCAGTCGACTGGCACGCAGTTTTTCAGCAACTGTGAGAAATCTCAGAAATCCATAATTCTCACATTTGATGTCATAGGGTTTGGTTGCTTGAGGCAATCATTTTGATGGTGTCAAAGGGGGAGAATAGGTGGTTTAAGTTAGAATTTTGACTTAAAATGGATGATTTTAGGTATTTTTGTCTAACTTAGACCTTGAAAGGTTAAAACTTGAAAAGAAGACATGGATTAAGGGGGAGGTATCTCTTAGGTTCGGATATGTCTTACATTGTTAAAATATTGTTGTTGTTAAGTGGAAACATAACTTGGAATGAGATTAGAATTGAAACTGTGGAGAGAACATAGGTTAAGGGGGAGGTTACCTCTTAGGGTTGTTATGTCTCATAATGTTTCAATTGCTATGTTTTTCTATTGCTATTGTGGTTGTTGGTTATCTCTAACTTAAACATATTGCCACACATCAAAAAGGGGGAGATTGTTGAGGCAATCGGTCCTTTAAATGATTGGAAGATCATGGTTTTGATGTGTGAGCGAATAGGTTTAAAGTTAGAGTGTTATGTTGTATTTGATGTGTGTGATTGAGTTTGCAGGACTTGGAGAATCACACTTGGTGGACCTATCTGAGGGACGAGAGCCGAGGGAGGAGAGCTCCAAGGGCAAGCCGGGAAGTGGACTTCAAAGGGCACACGTGAAGGGTGGCATGGAGGCAAGCCAAGGGAAGGCTTGCGTGCGCATCCGAGGGACGATAGCCAGAGGAAGAGGACTTCAAGAGGCGAGCCAAGGGAGCAGACCTGAAGGCACACGCGAAGGAGAAGGTTCGGAGTGGCTGGAGCTGAGCTGGGAAGCAGGGCAGTCGACTGGCCCATAGGCAGTCGACTGCCAAAACCCACAGAGAGTTCGCAGCCTCGGACCAGTCGACTGGCCTCGAACCAGTCGACTGCCAAAACCCACAGAGAGTTGGCCGGCATTTAATGTCGGACCAGTCGACTGCCCTTGGAGCAGTCGACTAGTGCGAGTCTGGACAGACTGCGAATCTGTCCTTTTCACCTATAACAGGAGGCCTCGTTACACGTGTCTGCAGAGTTCCGTACAGTAACGAAGTGCTGCCCAATTGTAGAGTGATCTTTTGCTTTCTCCACTATAATTCTGCATCTGTAAAGAGGAAGCTTTTGCTGTAAAGGTTTCTCCACCTTAAGAAGACTTTTCGATAGTGAAAAGTGGTGCTCGCGGCGTGGATCCTTGGATTAGTCACCCATCTGGGTGGATACCAAGTAAAAGAATTTTTGTTAGCATTGTTATTTCCTTTGCATATTATTTCCGCTGCGCTAACATCTGTGTAGAGATCAAACGATCCGCGAAAGTGCATTCACCCCCCCTGCACGCCCACATCGATCCTTCACCCCCTTCAACACAAGCGCCCTATAAAAGATTATATAAAGGGGCTTCGGCCCCTCAACTCAACACAACATTCCAAGATCATTTCTGAGCATTCCGAACAGAAGAAAAGCGCTAACGATGAAGCTCTGCGACCAAGGAAGCTCCAGGAGGAAGTGCGCGGCACTTCGGAGTTCGAGATTGGCCGAGTCTTCGACACTTTTGATTAGTTCGATTTACTTTCCGCATTTCATTTCAGTAATACTTTTTGATTGTAAATCTTGCATTGTAAGACGGGTTTCTTTGCCTCCGGAAAGTCCGGAAAGGAGACCATTAGTGGACGGACATTTTTCGTACTTAGGTTTTGGACGTACTGACCCTGGGAGGTTGGGAACTAAGTAAAAATCTCGTGTGCAATCTGTTATTTCTTCGTTCTTTCTATTTTCCGCTGCTACTAACTCTGTGACCAGAACGAATATTCGAAAGTTTTCAAAAGTTTTTACGGTTGATATTCACCCCCCCCTCTATCGGCAGCACCGGTCTGTTGGGACCGATAGACGAGCTAGAGGGGGGTGATTAGCTTCGATTCGCTTGTAGATGATTTATCGCGGCGGAAGACTTCAAGCAATCGCTAACACGTTGGATTTTACTTGGTATCCATCCCGATCGGGTGACTAATCCAAGGATCCACTCTCCTCATACTCTCATGCACTATGAAAGTCTCCTTCTTGAGGTGGAGAAACCTCTTACAAGCTTACAAGAAGAATACACCAAAGGAAAGCAAAATACAATGAAAAATCTTACAAGATTTACAATAACAAGCTCTCTATGCTTTCCTTGATTTCTTCAAGCTTGTGATCGCCTCTAGACCTTTGGAAGTGCAGCAACACTAAGCCCCAAAGCGTCTCTTGAGATGGCGTAGAAGGAGGAAGAAGAGTTACGCTTCAAACCTGCGTGAAAACCTTTATACCCGACGCCTAGGGTTTCTGAATCGATTACCCAATCGATTACCATGTCAGATTCTACCGTTCAACGGCTAGTTTTCGAGCCGTAATCGATTACGAGTGTCCTGAATCGATTACCCAATCGATTCAGAGCCTCTCTGTTCTCTCGCGCAACCTTTGGTGATCGATCACCCAAATCGATCACCGAACCTCTTAATCGATTACCCAATCGATTACGGGAAGGCTGAAAACGGACAACATCGCCCTAGGCACGAGGAGGATCCAACATGAAGAGGATTCTTCATAGAGTGATGAAAACGCAACATACATGGTAAGAAAATTATTCAAATACTTTAAGACTAAAAAATTTAATAAAGTGCAGGGTAAGAAGCAAAGGAAGATCCAATATTACAACTGCAACGTAGAAGGACACGTGAAGGAAAACTACCCCAAAGGGAAAAATAAAGGAAAAGAGGCACCCAAGATAAAGGTACACAACCTAAAGGTGACGTGCGACGAGTCTTCATAGGAAGAATCAGATCTCGAGGAACATGCTAGACTTGCCCTAATGGTGTCATATCAAGATGATGAGAGTATCGATGAAGGGAGGGCCACCTCAGAGAACAACATCAATGAAGGGGGAGCTTCGGGCTTCAAAAGTGACATGGTAAGTGAGGTATGTTTTCTACCTCCTGATTAACTTTACTCTTGAATAAAAGCCATGTTAAAATCTATCTGCAAAGTAAAAAAAATAAAAATAAAGATTTGAAAAATAATTATCTTTTCCTGCACAATAGAAATGTTTGATAAATTAAAATTTGTAAATAAAAATTTAAAAATTCAAATTGATAATTTGAAAAAAAATTATTCATGTTAAGATGTTTACAAAATTCAAAAATTAAATATTATAAAAAACTCAACTGGTATTTTAGATATCACAGGAGTCAAATTATAAAAATTCCTAGATCTTATATATGTTCCATCTAAGTTTTTAATAGAGCAATGATATGCAACATGAATTTGTAGCATGAAACCCAACACAAATGATGTGATACTTTTTATATACGCATCTGATTGCCACTTGGACACCAACGGCGGCCTCCGGCCGCTGCCCCGAACCAAACTATACCCTGGGGGCATAGTGAACCCGTCGGGTATCACTATAATTAGAATATCGCGTCATTTATGTTGGTTCATGCTACAAATTCATGCTGCATATCATTTTTCTTTTTAATAAACCCTGTTGGTAAAAATTTATATTGAATTTCAAAAAATATTTTAAACAGTTGATTTTTTTTGCATTATCTTATGTTTTTTCTGGATAACTGCTTCCAAAAAAATAGTTTAAATTTTTTTTAGTATTCTATCAATTCATGAAAAAAAATATACTTTAAAAATGATTTTAAAAATAAAATATGTTAATAAAACTTTGGCATTTTCTTCTCCTTTACTGTTTATGTTTTTTTGATATGATCAAAGGGGAAGAAGTAGTGTTAAGTTAAAGGTAGACTCTAAATTTTATTTTTTTTAGAACTTACAATGTTACACATTTATGCATGTTTTTTTTATTTTGTTTACCCTAACTTAACTCGGGTTGATGCACATCAAAAAGGGGAAGATTGTAAGTACCCCTGGTTGGTTTTGATGTGATCAGCCTATTTAAGTTAGGTCCTAGTGTGTTTAATCCCCATGTCTAAGTGTACGGGAACTTAGGAACGCATGAAGTCGAGCGGAAGACGCAGTGGTCGAGAAGGATGGCACGGAAAGGGAGTCGACCGGCTCGGTGCATCCAAGGGATGCGGAGCTCTACGGAAGTGTATGCCGGTGGAGTGAGAAGGATGCACACAGTGTCCGAGGGACGAGAAGCCGGGAGGAAGAACGCTCGAGGAGTGAAAGGCGGGAATCGGGTTCGGGTGATCCTAACTCAGGTTAGCCAGAAATCACCTTGGAAGGCGAAGCAAGTCAAGCCGGAGACTGGTCAGCATCGACTGACCAAGATGACTGTTGGGTGCCCATAAGCTCTCGGGCGCCTGGGAGTTTGAGCGCCTGAGCACTAACCACTCGAGCACTCAAGCGCTTGTGTGGTATCAGGTGCCCAAGAAGGCTAATTCTAGTCGTTTGCGACCGTTGCCTTTGGATAAAGCTTCGGGCCACGTATCAAGTGCCCAAGACCTCTCGGGCACCCTGTAATTGTCACACCAATAAACGGATAGTTTTCACTAGGGCTATAAATAGACCCCTGAAGTTCAGTTTCAACAATCCAACACATTCCAAGCAATAGCAAATTAGTTCGTTATATTGTTTTCTTCTTTTTTTTCTGAGCTTTCTACGTGTAAGAGGCTTCTCCGCCCAGCGGAGATATATTCAAGAGAATCGAGCTATATTCAGCCTTGGATTAGCAACCTCCCTGGTTGCAAACCAAGTAAATCTAATTGCCTCTATCTTTCAGTTTACTCTATTTGTTTTATGTTTATTATTTCTGCTTGGACTAACAAATGTGTTTGTCAAAGTTAGACAAAAGATTCATTTTCTTTTTCAGGGGCAATTCACCCACTCTTGTCGACCTTCGATCACCCTCAGGTCTAAAGTTAAAAGATCAGTTACAGTTGTTCATTAAGAGGAACGACTAATAATGTGTAATATGTGGTCTCCTATCAAGCGAGTCGTGCCCAGTATACCTCTAAACTTAAGACACCTCCAAGTATAACTTGGATATCCATCCCTAGGTCTCTCTCGACCTAGCTAGTCATACTCAGTGTTACTCTAAATATCTATGTCCCCTCTAGATATCTATCCGATCAAAGATTATTTTTAGAATAATATAATCATTAATTTGTGGGACTTTATCATTAATTATATATATATAGAAAAGTAAATGATTAAAGATAAATACTTATCTTTATTAAATAATTATTCACAAATATACAAGAGTGTATTGGTATATAGGTGCACACACTACAATTTCCTTCGACGTTTGCAAGTACATGCACACATACACATCAGAAACCCTAAATATCTCTTCATTATTCTTCTTCCACCTCCGTCGAAAATTGACTTGCGCGTTAGAGTGGCCACCCCGAGGAACTCCCTGATCATTATTCTAACCCTTTTTCTTTCATCTGTTTTCCCATCCAGGTTTTTGCAGATCCAATCAATCCTTGCTTTTGCTATGCAATTAGAGATCAAGTTAGTACCCATGCCAACTTACTAGTAGTTTGTTTGTCGACGTTCCTAGGTAGGATTATCATTGTTTTAAAATTATTAGAGGCTATAGAAATTAGTTATCTCAATGATCTATATTTTTTGTTTTTTGCAAAAAATTCACTAGTTTTGGCAAAAACTAAAAGGGCGTTTTTTTTTTTGTGCTTCTCTTTCATTTATTATCAAAACAACACCCTACTTAACATCTGTATTTTTTTCCCCCGAAAGTAGCCTTATTTTTGGCGTTATTATAGTAGTTACGAGAGTTATGATAACTATAATTTCACAATTGTATAGATATTTCAATTTTGATCAATACTAATAACATTTTATTTTAACAGTACCCATAATTGTTATAATTTAAACATTTCATTTTTAGTCAATATTAATTAATATTATATTTTAGTAATATTTTAACTTTTATCAAAATTAATGACACTAGCAATTACATAATTATCACAATATAAGTACTTAAGTTATTCTGGTCAACATTGGTAACACTGATTAACATGGTCAACATTATATTATATTATAATAGTTATAAATCATAATTATATTATATTTTAAATCAATATTAATCAATATTGTATTCATAGAAGTTGTAGTTCTTTAGCTATTATAATCTTGAGAACAAATCCTCTGTCTCCGTGTCCTAAATCGTCGGCGATAGTCGACGAGTCCTTGGTTATTGATCGGACACCACCAGCGGCCTTTGGTCGTTATCCCGAACATAACTATATCCTAGGGGTACGATGAACCCATCGGGGATCGTCGCAATTGCGATCTCGCCGGATTCACCTTCGAATCTGACTAGATCACAATTGCGACGATCTCGACCGATTCACTATTCTCCTAGAATATCGTTTGATTCGGGACGACGATCAAAGATTAATTATGATGTCCGATCGGCGATCAGAGGACTCGCCGGCTATCACCAACAAATCCAGGACACGGGGACACGGGATCCTCGAGACAGAGGATCTCGTTCGCTATAACCTTGCACTTGTAGCAATTATAAAAGTTGTAGCAATGATAAAAATTATAACGGTTACAATTATGTATTAATTACATAATCATAATTATGTAAAAAAATAAGGATAATTTCTAAAAGTAAAATATACAACCATAGAATAGAGTCCTTGTAACTGTTAGTATTATAATAAATGAAAGAGAGATGTCTTTCTAATAAAAAAAAAGTTGTCATTTTGATTTTTTACTTATTAGTTGTTTTTACAAAATTTTAACCCTTATAACTGTTAGTATTATAATAATTTTAATTAAATTATTTAAAAATATTTTTTGATGTAATAGTATGTATATGTATTAATTTTTATTAAATTAGAACAATTTTGCCCCATATATATTATAACATTTACTGCCGTAATTGCTACAATAATATTATAAAGGTAATTTTGGGATGAGCAATAGCTTAGGTACATTATGAAAATGATAATAAAGAGCTCCCTTAATTATTGACTTATTAAATTAACTTTTATATTTCAATATTGTCATTTGTACTTTGAAATTTTGAAATAAAACAACAAATTATCTATACTAACATTGTGTTTATTTGGATGGAAATAAGAAATAATCAATTTCTCTTGTTTACTTGAAAGAGAATACAGGGGAGGAGGAAGAAATCTCTTTCCATTCAATTCCCCTTTTCATTTCCATTTAAATAAACAAAATGAAAAAAAGACACCGAAATCCATTTCTTTTCCTTCTGTTTCCCTTTTCTTTCCTCTAAGTAAACACAATATCAAAGCCACCGACGGTTGGGCCCATTTGCCCCAGAAAGCCCAACAACTACAGCCCAGCCTAAATATAATTGGTCAACATTGACAAATCCACCCTCTGTTGGGCCCAATTGCTTCCAGAAAGCTTAACAACGACAGCCCGGCCCAAATAATCGACCTCCGTTCTTTTGAAAACGAACCCTCCTCCAGTTCCCTCCCTCTCTTCGTCCCGTCGACGTTTCTGTGGGCATTTCAGTGGCGATCTCCGTCTTGTTGATCCAGATTGAGGACCAGGAAGGAGAATACCTCGTCGGCAGCGATGGATGATTACGAGAAGCTGGAGAAGATCGGAGAGGGGACGTACGGCAAGGTGTACAAGGCGCAGGACAAGAAGACGGGGCAGCTCGTTGCGCTCAAGAAGTCGCGCCTCGAGATGTACTCCGAAGGCATCCACCCCACTACTATCCGCGAGATTTCCCTTCTCCAGTTGCTCTCACAGTCCATTTACATCGTCCAGTATTTCCCCTGCCATTGATCATTGCTTCTTTGTTTTGTCTTTTTTTCCCCCCGGTTTTGTGATTGGGTGTAGGCTGAGATCGATATTTTGAAGTCAATTGATGTTTTTTTCTCTTTATTTCTTTGGTTAACCGTTCTTTTATGGGTTTCTTTTTGGTTGGACAGGCTACTCAAAGTGGAGCAAGTGACGAAGAATGGAAAGCCGCTTCTTTATCTGGTTTTTGAGTATTTGGATTTTGATCTCAAAAAGTTCATTGATTCCTACCGAATGTCACCCATTCCCAGTCTTATTCCTTCTTCAATCATTCGGGTACTCCAGTTTGGACCAACAAATTCTCCTCTTTTTTCATTTTGTTTTGAACTTCTTTGACGAACTATCTTTTTCTTGTTACAGTCATTTATGTATCAATTGTGTAAAGGAGTTACACATTGCCATAGCCATGGTGTGCTTCACAGGTTATATTTTTTCTTATAGTTTCTCGTTTCGTTGCAAAATGATGTGGCTCATATGCATGACCAGATTTAAAACAGGGATCTGAAACCTCAAAATCTGCTTGTTGACAAAGAGAAAGGCATATTAAAGATTGCAGATCTTGGACTGGGAAGAGCCTTCACGATCCCTCTAAAGAGCTATACTCATGAGGTTCTTAGGAGCATAAATTTTCATTCCTAGTAATACCCTTTGAATTCACAGTCAATGGACATGCTAGTTTATTATTTGAAACTTTGTTTCGGGCTATCTTTTCTTATACTTATGAGGTTCTTATGAGCATAAATTTTCAATTCTACTGATAACCTTTGAATTCACAGTCAATGGACATGCTACTTGAAACTTTTTTTATGGCTATCTTTTTTTAGTCATGAGGTTCTTTTGAGCATAAATTTTCATTTCTAGTAATAACCTTTGAATTCACAGTTAACGGACATGCTACTTTTTCACTTAAAATTTCTTTCTGGCTATATTTTCTTATGCATATGAGGTTCGGGTTCTTGTGAGCATACTGGATGTCATGTTAACTGAATTGCTCTGTTTTGTAGGTTGTAACACTTTGGTACAGGGCTCCAGAGATCTTGTTGGGAGCAACACATTACTCAACTGGGGTGGACGTTTGGTCTGTTGGATGCATATTTGGTATCATGACATCCATTTGTGTTTTTTAAACTCTATTCCATGAGTATCTCTTATTCACAGCGCTACAAAGATTTTACCGCATCATTTTATTTGTTTGGTGCAGAAGTTAGTTAATGTTTTCATATTACAGTATGCGAAGGAAGCATGCAAGTAAATGTTAGTTCTGGCCATTTAAATGTGGGTTAATTTTATAGTTTGCATATTTTCTAAAGGTATAAACAAACTAGATTGACAAGTTGTTTATAGGTGGACTATTTCTTGATGTATTACTTGAATGGTCCAGTGTACTCCCTTGAATGGTCCAGTGTACTCCCTTGAATGATGAGTTACTTTGCCTAATCTGACTTGTAAGAACACCTTATAACTGATCTTTGCTTCTTGCCAACATAAATAAAGCAAGTTGGTTGGTGGTTCCTTCAATATCCTTTCCTTGGTTCCTTTGACAAACACAATATTTTGAGGTAATAATGATTCCATTTCTCCTCCTAGTATCTACATTATATTTTTTTTCACCAACCTCATATCTGCTTTCTTCCTTTTCTACCTTTGACTGTCTTCTTGGACCACTTAAATCAACTTCCTCCACGTCTTACCTCCTTTTATTTGTACTTGTTCTTCAACGTTCTTCTTGTTCACTATTAATTTATTCATTGTGTGTTATTTTGCATGATAGTATATTTTGTTACACCTGCTTAAACAAATTGATGGCATTATTTGCCAACCTACAGATAAAGTCATTATTCAAAATCAAAGGCCTCAAAATCAATGATGTAAATTTTGCATATATGGTTGTGGATTTTGTTAGTGAATGTTGAATCATGAATCATACTTTTCAACTATAAATTGTATAATAGATTAAAAAGATCATTCAAGTCGGCAATGAGCGTCGATAGAGATTATGAGTAACGGTTAACGTATCATCAATTCAATAGCTTTATTGCATGGGGATTTATAGAACTTGAGTTTTCTCCTAACCGTATGAATTTTAAGAACGAAATAAGAACTCAAATAGAGAAAACACAAGACATGATTTAGTTTCATTGAAAATATGATATAATAAAGTAATATATAAATATAAAGACAGAGAGCCTGATTGAAGAGTCATTGTCCTTGTCTTAGCATCGTCAGTTTGATCCCCGTGGAAGAAGATGCAACGGAAAGGAGGATCTTCCAAGGGACTTAGGGTTGGCTCCACCAAAAGACTCTAGGTCAATGAGGAACCAAGAGCTCTATCAAGATGATACCCTAAACCCTTGGGGACCTCCCATTTACATAGGAATCCAATCCATTATCAACCCATAGATGATAACGAATTAGGCTACAGGGTTTTACACATTGAACCCGCATCCAATAACTCGAAATCCAATAAACATAAGTTAAATCACTTTAAAGGATTCAGATTGTATTTATATGTGCAACTTACAAATAAACCTACCTAATAGGGATAATAATATCTAATAGGGTTACGTAGGGAAGTTAGTCAAGGGGCATGGTTGTGTTTAGTCATTAGGGCTATGGATTGAGGCTTGGTGTGTGTAGATTTGTAACTGGTGAATGATGGGGAATTGTGGATGTGGAAGTCCAATAGTGGCTTTTGTGAGTTGCAACCGCTATGGTTTAGAGGAGAAGCAACGTAGTGCAAGAGAGGAAGTGATGACGAACTTGGTTGACAATCTCTCCTATGAGATTACTTGGGGGTGGGGGTTTTAGAATAAGCCAATATATTATTTTAAAGTGGGCTTGGGTAGTGAGGTTTAATATATTAAATGAAGAGGTTAAGTAGTCTCTCAGATGTGTGTTTAAGGAGTCGATGACTAAGAACTGATGTGGATTTGAGGAGGTCATCAATCAATGTGATTTGGAGCAATGATGGTTTGGTAGAACAATGTAGATTTCTAGAGAGCAAACTAACTAGGGAGTGATTTGAAAGCAATGATATTTAGGAGCCAGTAATCATTATAGAAGGATATGGCATGCAGAGGTGAAAGCTCGACCTAGGTGGCTATCAATAGAGGTCTTAGAAAAGGTTAAAATTAGCCATGGTGTCATCAAGAGACACCGTGGCTAATTTATTAGAATCTAAAAAATGTATTTGTTAAAAGACAATTTTACACATTTAATATTAGAGTAGAAAAGGGAGTCTTGTCGCAATTTAGAGCTGCCAGTTCGGTGCTGTTTTCACTACTAACAATTCCCATATATTTTTAAGCACACGTTCATTATTGTCTGTAGGATACCTACCTTCTTTGAAACGGGGAAGGAAGAAATCCGATTTTGGTTTATTTTTTCTTCTAAGTTTATAGGATCAGTTTTCTTTAACTATACAGAGCAAAATATGAGTTTAACTAAGATCAAATTTGAAATGATGCCATTTATGATACAAATGACATTTATGATGCAAAATGGTATGGTTTTTACTCTTAGTTGCTATGATTTGTTTTAACCAATTACAGCTGAATAAAACAGTGACACGTAGATATGCAATTCGATTAAATATTAATCTGTTATCTCTTTTATTGAAATAGCTGAAATGGTGCGGAGAAAAGCACTTTTTATTGGTCAATCAGAACTACATCAATTGCTTTCCATTTTCAGGTTTGTTTGTCTACTCATGGCATCCTTGCTAAGCCTACCGTGTTTGATGAAAATTTCTTATGCAAAAGATAATCTAAAAGGAATTTAAAACATGTTTCTCAAGTCATTTGCACATGAAGGTTTTTTGATCTTGTTCAATCTAAAACTTAGTTACTTGTTAATGATCTCTAGATCTATTACAAGTGATGCTATGTTTCTGTAATTTCTGAAGGCTGTTAGGGACTCCAACTGAGGAAACATGGCCTGGAGTTAGCTCGCTGCGGGATTGGCATGAATATCCACATTGGAGACCTCAACACTTGGCTCTAGTAGTTCCATCACTGGAACCCGAAGGGATCGACCTTTTGTCGGTAACTCACAGTTCATTCTTCTCTTAGTAAACTTCAGTTGCTTAGACTTTCATCATATTCAGTTGATTTTCTTTTTATTGAAGTTAGATTGCATTTGGCATTCAAAGTCTTGTTTTCTGATTGTAAAATTCTGCAGAAGATGCTTCAATATGACCCAGCTAAAAGAATCTCAGCTCTAGAAGCAATGGATCATCCCTACTTCAATTCTTTGGACAAGTCACAATTTTAGTGACTTTATCACTATTCGAGCATTTTCATCACATAAATTTTCACAGCTTTTGATTTATACTCGTTATTCAGTCTCAGATTGAGGTCGACATGGATCATTAGTTCAGTTTGTGAAGTAATATGAATTAGGATGAATAATCTATACAAATTTATTGTGATTATGCCCGAATGAATATGCAAAAGCAGATTCGAATAAGCTTTTTACGAGAACTAATTTCGTTCAATAATTTTTAACCGAACTTTTAAATTTCAATTTAACAAATCTAAATTTAATTCTTTCAAAATCCATTTTTTATTCAAATATAATAATTTGTTACAAATATTAAATTTTACTGGAAAATTGGAATAAATATTAACAAATTATAATGACCTCTGGAAAATTCCTCTCTTGTGTTTCAGGTTTAGTCCCAGTCAAAATCGATTTGTTAACAGAGCACCGGTTCAAAATCGAGCCGAGTCGTGTCGAATCAATCTAACGGACCTCTTCTTCCCTAAACCCTAAAATCTTAAGTATCGCGAATTACGAAACCCTATGAACGCGGATTTAATCCTACTGGCCAGCTGCTGTCGGAGATCATATGAATCTCTGGATCGCCAAGTTTCTCTTCTTCGTAGATTTCCCTTTCGGAGCTTATTTGTTGCCGGAGTTCTCCGACATAGTTGATTTGATTTAACAGGTACGACCGTGTATTGGATTTTTTTTCCCCCTTAATTTTCGTCCACGAGATCAGTCGATGTGAAAAAAGATTGTTCGTTTGCATCGTGTTTTTCAGTAAAGCTGTCGCCTTTCGCATCATGCTCTCTTTGCGCACCGTTCGTCGAATTGTGCCGCAATCGATGCTGCTAGCGTGACTTTTATTGTTGCTGGTCTATCGAAACTGAGAAAAAGATCGGATTTTTCTGTATGTGCCGGCGAATCTGGCTGTCCTGACGATTTCCCTACCATCTCTGCTTGCAAAGCTGCGGTGTTGAACAATCGTCCTAGACCGAAGCCTCGTCCGGAGAAAGAGACATCCTCGAGCCGCAATTGTCAGGGTCCTCTACAAAGCAGCGAGCCTGCTCTATTCAAGCTCAAAAAAGAGAAGGATCCAGAGAAGCTCTTCCATCTCTTCAAATCCAATGCATGCAACCGCCTTGTAATCGAGAACCGCTTTGCATTTGAGGATACAGTATCACGTCTTGCAGGTGCCCGCCGTTTTGACCTCATCGAACACCTCCTTGAGCACCAGAAGACACTTCCCCAGGGTCGTCGTGAAGGATTCATTGTTAGGATCATAATGCTATATGGGAAAGCAAGGATGCCTGATCATGCCCTGCAGACATTCCGTCAAATGCACCTGTTTGGATGCCCAAGAACAGTTAAATCATTCAACGCGACACTTAAAGTATTGTCTCAAGCCTGCAAGTATCAGGATGCCCAGATGCTTTTAGACGAGTGTGCTACAAAATATGGAATAGTGTTGGATGAGATTTCTTATAATATCACTATCAAGTTAATGTGTGAAATGGGTGATCTGGATTCTGCTTACTTAATCATGGTAGAGATGGAGAAGGCTGGGCTTAAGGCAGATGTTGTTACATACACAACACTCATATCTGCATTTTATAAGAATGGGCGTGGCGAGATTGGCAATGGATTGTGGAATCTGATGGTGCTTCGAGGCTGTTTGCCAAATTTAGCTACTTTTAATGTTAGAATTCAGTATTTGATCAACAAACGGAGGGCTTGGCAAGCTAATGAGTTAATACACTTAATGTTGAAAGGCGGTCCAAAACCAGATGAAATGACATACAACTTGATTATCAAAGGTTTTTGTATGATGGGTGAGCTTGATATGGCTGAGAAAATTTTCTATGCTTTGCGTAGAAGGGGATGCGAGCCAAACAGCAAGATTTATCAAACTATGGTGCATTACCTCTGTGAAAGAGGAGATTTTGATTTTGCATTTAGGTTGTGCAAGGACAGCATGGAGAGGAATTGGTTCCCAAGTGTTGGCACCATTAATAAGCTATTGAAAGGCCTTATGAGTATTTCCAAGGATCAGAATGCGACAGAAATTTTAAAATTAGTTGAGGCAAGGAGTTCATATTCGAGTAATGAAGTCAAAGAATTGAAAAACTTGTTAACTTGCGATAGTAAACAGCAGAGTTAGTGAAGCTCTGGGACAATTGCTTATTTATTTGTGTTCCAATTTGGTTGAGGAAGAAGGTTATCTTCACAATCTTATTTATTTGTTTCGTAAATCATCTCACATACATCATGGATTCTTTTGATATTGAGAGTCAGAATCACTTGCTTTAAAGGACCTCAGATGTTTTGAACTCTCTGGAATTGTCAGTTATAGCAAACTTTCAGGAGTTATTTGGTATGTTCCATCACGAAATGCTTTATTGCACCCAACATGTTATAGTTGTTTGTTGTTTTTGTTTTCTTAGCTTGATAGTTTTCTCATTATTTAAGATACATTTTGGATTTCAATTTCTTACTCTTCCATGACATAGCCAACAACTTCGTTAAGTATCATTATTTTGTGTATGTTATTTGAGTTTACTATGTTCTGGTCGTATCAATTTGAATCCATGAATTGCCTACAACTTCATTGACTTGGCATTTGCCTTGAGTTATTTTCACTAATCTCATGAAAAGCTTTTGGCCATGATAATTCCAGTGGTATGTCTGGTTTCTTGCACTTCGAAGTCTAGTAGTTGTCTGCAATTATGCCCTTGATTCTTTTCGTTGAAAACCCATTACAAGTTAACATTAATTAGATGACTTCTCCATTATTTTCATTATACTTTCCTCTCCTATTTTGTCCCTCGAATTTATCTCGAGTCGTGTGTTGCTATCACTGTGTTTTTCCTTAATTCTCCCTGCATGTTATTTGATATTTTGGAGTATAGTGAACAGCAGACTTTAAGGTTCTTCTACGTAGATTATTATCACGTATCGGTCGTTCTTGGTACTGCTTAATTCTCCCTGCTCGTGTTGCTTTGAGCACTTTATTTTTCTCAAGTACATGTCTTAATACTGTTTGCTGGCTTCCATTAGGTATAAAAGAGACTCAGTTGTGATGAGATTATACAGCAAGATGTATTTACATTCAAGTTTGGGGCCTTTTTGTCTCTAAGCATGGCTACCTCTTCCATCGAAAAGATTGCCATCACTGCTCAATTCATTGTTGCTGGATCATGTATCACCGGTCGAAAAGATGTCGCATCTGTCCTTCTGTCATCACAATCAGAGGAAGATATGCTACTTGCTTGTATGAAAATGTCGAGTAGTTGTATACCAAACCTCTTTATGTATGAGCAAAACAAAGAGATTACACATGAGTTTATGTTCAACAAGTCATAATAAACAACCATTTTCATGAAGGTTGTGCAGTAAGTTGAGGTTTCATTTGCTTCATTCCTTTTGCTATGTTATGAAGTTTGTGTTGTGAAAAAAATAAATAGATCATTAGAATCACTTTGAAACAGGATCAGTTCATCTTTGATTATCTTGTGAATGAAGTGTTGAAATAGATATGATTAGTTTTCTTGTGATTCATTAAGTTTCTTTCTAAATGAATTCTAGGCACATGTTCATAGCTCTCATGATCATATTAAAATTTTTTATGGATGATTAAAATAAATCCAAAAACATAAATGATAATCCATACAATGATTCAACAGTCATTCAAAAGCGATTTTTAATAAAACATCAAATTATCTTAATAAAAATTATAATAATTTTTAAAAAGAAACTTCACTTATTTTTAAAATATAAAAGTAAATGTTTCTAAAATTTACATAAATTATGAAATTAACAATTGGTACAGCGTTGAATAATTTTTAATTGAACTACAATTCTTGAGGGACTTAAAATTAAAATTTTCGGTTGGGTGAAGTTCTGTATGATAGCATTACTGTATCCGCTGATAGCGTCGAAGAATCTACTCCACAGCATGATGCCGCCGTAGTTGGGCACCTGCTGGATCGCCGGCAGCACCTGCGATATAAGGTCGGCCGGAGGGATGTAGCCGCTCAGGGCGGCATCCGGTGATGCTGGCAGCCCCAGGAACACCGTCGACTTGGGAAAGCTGGAGGTCCACGTGCTCCACGAACTGGCGACGCCGCTGACCCCCAATCTGTAGTCGCAGCCCGGGTTGTTGTAGAATTGCACCCACACGTAGTCGAACGTCACGGCCTGCAGCGCCGGCCCCAGAAGCTGGTCCGGGAACGGGCACTGCGGCGCCGCCGACAAGTACACTTTGGTGCCCGCTTGGCTGCCCAGGTCGACGAGCGACTGCGCCAGGTCCCCGTAGTGGTCCGACGTGCCTTGCGCGATGTCGAAGTCGATGCCGTCGAGCGCCGCGTCGCCCAGCGGCCGCGAGCTCGACGACCCGCCGAGGTAGTTGTCCCACAGGTACGTCGCCACGCTCGACGCGTCTGAGGAGGAGGCGATCGAATTGTTTCCGCTGGCTCCGCCGAGCGACAGAAGCACCTTGATTCCTCGGGACTGGCACAGGCGGATATCGTCGCTGAGACCGGTGCAGGTGCCGGAAGGAGGGTCGCAGTGGCCGGCGAGGTTGAGAACGGGGGTTTGGCCGCTGCCGAAGGTGGTCAGGAAGGACAGGACGACGTAGGAGTAGAGACCGGCGAAACATGTGTCCTCCAAGCTGCCCTCGTTGCCGTTCTGGCCCCAGTAGACGGCGATGTTGCCGGCGTTGGAGAAGGCGGCGAGAACAGGAAGAAGGGCGATGAGTAGGAGATGAGAGGAAGAAGCCATGGACGGTGATGATGATGATGGAGGATCAACACTCGAAAGAAAGACTCTATCTATATAAAAGAGGGGAGAGGGAGAGGGAGTTGTCAACTTAGTAAACACGGCATTAAACACATCTATACGGCAAAGACTTTGACTAAATTGTCACCAAGTCAACGCTTACCTTCTTTTTCTGCCACCATCAGTTGGGTGGGAGTAAGAGTATGATACGCACGGCGAAAATAAATATCTTCGTGAAAATTTTAACTATTAATCGACGGAACGTCCGACGTTCGATTATAGATCCGACATTATCGGCAGCCTCTAGCCGTCGTCTCGAACCAAATTATACCCTAGGACACGGTGAACCCATCGAGGATCGCCACAATTGCGATCTCGCATTATTCACCGTCGATTTCGACGGATTCATCGTTGCCGGCAATCATGATGGGTTCACCATCCTCCCAAGGTATGTATGATTCGGGATGGCAATTGGAGACCGCCGGTAATGTCTGATCGGCGATCGGACGTCGGACGTGCCACCGAGTGATGGTCAAAGTTTTTACTGAGGCATTCATTTTCACTGTGAGTATCATTTTTGAATAGAGGGTTAATGTTATACGCACATTTAAAACGATTTAGTTGTAACTAGGAGTGTAATTAATCAAATCAAGCCTAGCCAAACAGTTAGAGATTTGAATTCAGACTCCGTTCGTTTAGAATTCAAAACGAATATCACTAAAAAAAAAATAGTTATTTAGGGATGAAATTTTGGAACAAATATTTTTTGTCCCAAAATTGCAACAAATTTACGATAAAAAAATATTTGTCGCAAATTAGAAACGAATTTAGCAACAAAATACGTTCGTTGCAATTTAGCAACAAAAAATTTTTCAACCCAAAAATTACTGTAATTCTACAACGAATTTAAATATTCGTTGCTAATTCTGCGACGAATCTACAACGAATTTTATATTTGTCGCAAAATTTACGACGAATACTAAATTCATCCCAGAATTCCTCAAAAATATAATAATAATTATAATTAAGTTTTATAAATCAGGGACGAATCCAGGATTCGTCCCTGATTCTAGGACGCATCCAGGATTCGTCTCTGAATCTGGGACGAAACTTTATATTCATCCATATTCTGGGACGAATCAACTGATTCGTCCCAGAATCTGGGACGAATCCTATATTCGTTCCAGATTCTGGGATGAATATTTGGATTCGTCCCAGAATCACAGACGAATATACATTTTCGTCCCTGAATTTCGGACGAATCCAAGATTTGTCCTGGATTTTGAGATGAATCCAGATTTCATCCCAGAATCTGGGACGAATTAATTGATTCGTTGGATTTGTCCCAGAATCAGGGACGAATATACATTTTCATCCATGAATCTGGGACGAATTAGGATTTGCCCCGGAATAAAAAATAAAAAAATTTAATCAATTCAAAAATCCTATTTATAGATATCGAAATTACACGAAATCGTTTTCTACGAGTTAGTTCTCTTATCTTGATAATATAGTTACAAATTAACGTTAATGAGAGTTCAGAACGACACAAAATTAGTTGTACATGTTTGTATAGCTCTCCTGATTATAAAAATGTTATCAAACATTATTAATGCTAAATATATTTATAGATGAGATTTTTTTAATACAAACAATTTAAAAAATGAAATTCGGATAAAAATTCACTAGTTTTTATATATTATTATATTTCAAATTGATATTACAGAGCACTTATAAATTCAGTAGAAGTAGACGAACACATATAAACATGTAAATGTTTTAATATAGGTTAATTATATTTATAAATTAACATCAGAGAATATTCTGAAGGTTATGAAATTAGTTTTATATATTTGTATAGCTCTCCTGATTATAAAAATTTTATCATATATTATTAAGGTCAAATATATTTATGGATGTGATATTTTTTAACACGAACTATTTAAAAAATTAAATTTGGTTAAAAAAATCATTGGTTTCGATATATTATTTGAAATTTATATTTGAGAGCACTTATAAATTCAGGAGAAGTAGATGAACTCGTAGAAATCGATTTCATATAATTCCGATATCTCTAGGTATGGTTTCAGATTCATTTTACTTATTTATAGTAAATTTTAATTCGGGGATGAATCCATGATTCGTCCCTGATTCTGGGATAATTACACGAAAAATAATTATAAAATTTTAACCGTGTCGGAAACCCTACTTAGGGATATCGGAATTACACGAAACCAACTCCAGATTTTTGGGGATTCACGGTCGGACAATTAAGTCTCTGGAACAAAAGTCAGAGTAAATGGATCACTTTCCGTCGGAGATGTAAAAGACATGCCAGTTGTAGGTGGATTGGATGGAGAATTTTATGAATATAGATTATATGGATAATTAGGTGGATATGGATCATATGGGTCATTTGGTGGGTATAGATTATGTGGATATTGTTGGGGCAATCTGTGGTCCGGAGTAACCATGTGTTTTGATGTTTGGGCAAAGGGTTTAAGTTAGGTTCACCCTTGTGTTTGATGTGTGTATTTGAGTGTGCAGGTTTGTAGGATACACATGGACTTAGCTGAACGACTTCAGGTCCGGTGAAGGATGGTGTGATGAGACAAGCTGTGGGCTTGTTATCATCCGAGGGACCGTGGACAAAGCAGGGACAATGAGCCGAGGGAAGCGAACTTCGAGGCATACGCGAAGGATGGCATGGGGAGACGAGCCGCGGGCTTGCTTGCATCCGAGGGACGAGAGCCAAAGTCGAAGAAGGCTTGAAGGCAACAGGTCGAGGCTGCTGGATGAAGAGTCAGCTAAGTCGTGAGGGTTCGAGTGCTGAGAGAAACATACTCAGGAAATCCTAGGGTTCGAGTGCAGAGAGAATTGTACTCGAGAGGGAAACCTTAGGTTTAGGGGTGGACCAGTCTACTGAAGCTTGGATCAGTCGACTGATGAAGTCCACAGAAAGATCAGTCGACTGATCCTTGGATCAGTCGACTGATGGCGGCTGGAATTCGAACGTTGGGTTGTAAAGTTCGAATCCAAGTTGGACCAGTCGGTTGGTGCTTGCACCAGTCGACTGGTAACGGTCCTTTTAACAAAGAGCTCTATTTAAGAGAGCTCGGTTTTGGCTGAGAGTTGTTGATGAAATAAGCTTGATTAGAGCTTATTAGTAGTCTTCTAGTGCTCAGGTATTGTCGGGAGTTTATGACGAGGTTTCTCCACCCACAAAGAGCGACAAGAGCTAGTCGAAGGTCTTCCGGGGACTCATCCACCGACGGATCGGGATCGTCCACCTTACGGACAGCCGTGGAGTAGGAGCTTTATCTCCGAACCACGTAAACGGTTTGTGTTAGCATTGGTTTTAATTTATAGTTTAGTTTCTGCTTGCGCGTGCTAACACTTGTAGGAAGAAACCGCGAATCAAGTGGGTGATCGGCTATTCACCCCCTCTAGCCGTACGTTAAGGTCTCAAAAATTAATTTGGTGGATATGAAAAATATGGATAATTTGGTGGAGTTTGGAAATTTTGGGAAGAAGTATTTTCTAAAAAATATCTAAAAAACCCACGATTAAGTTCATCCATTTCGGAAGAAAATACTAGAGAAGAGATTTTTGGAAGGAGAGAAGAAGGTGTTTGAAGATTGGAATGAGAGTGATTGGGAGAGAGATGCTTGAAGATTGAAATGAAAGTTGATTAGTATTTATAGATGAAATTTTATTTTTTTATTAAAAGAGCCATTTATGACCGTTTATTAGCCGTTTAGGTGACCGTTGTCTATTTTTAATCTATTATGGCAACCCCAATCAATTAAAGTCACAGTTTAAGGGTGTTTCACAAGTCTCCCCAATCGATTGGGAGGGGAGCCGGGTGGGGGCTATTCAAGATAGGTCCCAATCAATTGTAGGGCTACCTAATCGATCGGGACACCCCCAATCGATTGGGGAGACCCGTAATCGATTCCCCAATCGATTACGGGCACCCCCAATCGATTGGGGGATGTCATGTCACACGCGATGAATGCGTTCATCGCGTCAGCGTATTAACGCGCTCCCCGCAACGACTTTAACATGGACGGTGCTATTGACTACTATTTTACTTTCCCTAACTTAAACGTATTGCCAAACATCAAAAAGGGGGAGATTGTTGAGGCAATCTGTGGTCCGGAGTGACCAAGTATTTTGATGTTTGGGCAAAGAGTTTAAGTTAGATTTACCTTTGTGTTCATATATGTGTATGTTGAGTGTGCAGGTTGTACAAGTTACACATATGGACTTGACTGGATGGCCTCGGTACGGTGAAGGGTCGCATGGAGACAAGCTGGAGGCTTGTGTGTACCCGGAGGACCTTGGAGAGCAGGGACGATGAGCTGAGGGGCACGGGCTTCGAGGCATGCGTGAAGGATGGCATGGAGGCAAGCTGGAGACTTGCGTCCATCCGAGGGACGGGAGCTGAAGATGAAGAGAGTGCGAAGGCAATAGTCGAGGCTGCAGATGAGGAGTCAGTCGAGTCGTGAAGGTACGAGTGCTGTGTGATTGTACTCGGGAAATCCTAGGGTTCGAATGCGGAGTGGAATGTACTCGGGAAGGGTAACCTTAGGTGAGTGAGTAGACCAGTCGACTGGCCTGGGGGCAGTCGACTGATGAAACTCACAGATAGGTTCTGGCTGGGGACCAGTCGACTGCCCTGGGAGCAGTCGACTGGTAGGTGGCTAGTGAGTTGGCAGAAAATTCGAACGTTGGGGTTGCAACAGTCGATTTTCAGTGGCACCAGTTGACTGCCCTGGGAGCAGTCGATTGGTGGCGAGGGTTTCAGCCCGAGTCCTATTTAAAGAGGACTTCGTGGTGGCTGAGATTCTTAACGAATCTTGTCTTGGTTAAAGGGAAGATAATAGTCTTTGTGCTCAAGGATTGTGGAAGTGTTATGGCGAGGTTTCTCCACCCACAAGGAGCGACAAGAGCTAGCCGGAGGTTATCCAGGGAGTAATCCACCGACGGATTCTTAGATAAGTCACCCGTCCGGGGTGGATACCATGTAAATCTTCCTTGTTAGCATTGGTTAGTTTTGTTTTATTGTTTTTATTGTATATTCCGCTGCACAAACTAACCGTGTAGGAAGAAAGAATTCGAAGATCGCTATTCACCCCCCCCCCTCTAGCGTACGGAAACGATCCTACAGAAAGATGAGTATTAGTCGAATGATTGGTTGTATCGGTCGACCGATGGACTCTGAACCCGAAATTGGGCGTTTGAGATGTTTTTAGGATTTGCTACGTTAACTAGAGTTTCTGCTACAGTAACAGGTTTGTTTCAACCCCTAAGAAATAGGGTTCGCTATAGTAATTTCAGGGTTGTTATAGCAATCAGGTTTAGAACTACTATAATGTTTTGTTGCCGTGTCAATCGATTAATGTGTTGGTGGCATGGTAGCAATGAATAGAATGCTTCCGAATCGATTGATTTAATCGATTGCAAGTAACCTCTCACCAATCAATTGGTAGTAAAAAAAATATCCGTTCTGCAAGTTTAAACAGTCGGATTTGATAACAAACAATTAGTGAAGTATACTAATCGATTGGTAGGTAAAAACCAGTCTGAATGCAATCCTATAAAAGAGGGTTTTGTAGATATTTGAAGTTATTGGTTCTTGAGAGATTAGAGATGAAATGTTGCTGCATTACCAACTATCAAGAGACATTCCAAAGTGACAAAAATTATCCAAAAGCAAAGTTCTCAATTATAAAGTGTTTTGATTTCATTGTAATAAGTGTTTTATATTGCTTGTATTTGTTCTTATAAAAACTTCTGGTAAGAGACTTCTCCGTCTCCAGAAGATATCCGAAAAGGAAATGTTCATAGTGGAGAGAGATCACTAAAGCTAAACCTTGGATTAGTCGCATAAGAGGAAAATACCATGTAAAATTCCAGAGTTGGGCATATGAAATCAAGTTTGAATTAAGTTTTCTACTACTCATTCAAACGACAAATACGAAATCAAGATGAAAAGTGATCACAACTATTCACCCTTCTAGTTCAAACGGTCCTAATATTTATGATCAAGTTGCAATGTTATCAATAAAATTAAGATCAGAAGGTCTGGCCTTTTTTTTACACCCCCCCCCCCTCCCGTAACCGATTCGTTGAAAAGGAAATGCATTTATTTGGTGTTTTTTCTTTAAATTGATTGCTTGTTGATTGAGCGCGACATGCATTTTCACTCAAATTTTCCATGAGCGAAAATGAATAATAAGATTTTTAATTTATTATTCTTAATTATTTGATTATGACTTAACTGAAAATAATATAAATATAATCTAAAAATGATACAAATTGAAAGAAAGAGAAAGAAGAAATAAACGACGGCTAAATAATTATATTCATAAACTTAGGGTTTACATAGAAAAGGATATATAAATTGACAAATAATAATAAATGTAAAAGACTAATTCTAACTTAGACAAATTCTACCCTTATATAAATAATTTTTTTATTATATACTTACATCTCCTCTCAAACTCAAGATATTTTAACAGAAAACATCGATAGTTCGTTAACCAGAAACTCAAAACGTACGGTGGAATGTGCCTTGGTCAGCAAATCTACAATTTGCATAGAAAATGAGATAAATGACAAAGTGATAGTATCATTTTGATGGTGATATCGAGTGAGATGACAATCAATCTTGATATACTTGGTGCGTTAATGAAAAACTGAATTGTGAGAAATTTGAATGACACTAGCGTTGTCACAATGCATAGGAGTAGGGTTCGAGAGAAAACACCCATATCAACAAGTAACAAACATAACCAAACAATTTCAGTAGTAGTAGAGGTTATAGCACGATATTCTGCTTCGGTCGAAGAGCGAGAGACAATATTTTACTTTTTTTACTCTTCCAAGATATAAGAAAATCTTCCAAGGAAATATAAAATCCTGTGGTAGACTTACAATCTGTAGAATCACCACCCCAATCTGGATCTAAATAGGCACTCAGCTCTAATATGTAGAAGTGGAAGGATATAGAAGACTATGAAACTGGGTACCTCGAATATATCGAAGGAGGCGAAGCACAACTTCCCAATGTACTGAAGCAGGAGAAGCAACAAACTGGCAGACAATATGTGTACAACATATAAATGTCAGGTCTAGTGATGGTTAGATACACTAGACTACGAACTAATGTGCGATATAAAGAAAGATCTGGCAATGAAACACCATTAGTCGAAAAGTACCGAGCATTAATCTCAAGAGGAGTATCCACAATGCAAGTGTTAGATAGATGAACTTGCTCTAGAATGTCACCAATATATTTGGATTGTGAGAGAAAATAATCACGAGGAGAATAAGTTACTTCAAGTCTTAAAAAATAACGCAAAAGACCCAATTCTTTTATTTCAAACTCACGAGCCAAATGCTGTTTCAATTCTTTTATTCCACTTATATCATCTCCTATAATAATCATGTCATCAACATAAACAGAGAGTAACGTGTAACCTGACGAAGTACAATGACCAAAAAGAGCAGAGTCAACTAGGAAGAAAGCCAAAAGATCCAATAACAATAGAGAACTTGTCAAACCAAGTTCGAGGAGCTTGTTTATGGCCTTAAAGAACCTTTTTTAGTCTGCAAACTTCACTGGGATTGTGGGTAACACATGGTGGAGGCATCATGTAAACTCTTCTTAAAGATCTCCATTTTAAAAAATATTTTTAACATCCATCTAAAAAATGGATCACGGATGAACAAATGCAACTGCAATGAGAGTGCGGATAGTAACAAGTTTGGAAAATAGAGCAAAGGTTTCTTCATAATCCATGCAATATTGTTGGGAAAATCCTTTAGCTACCAAACATGCTTTATACTGCTCAACTGACCCATCAGATTTAGTTTTGATCTTATACACCCATCGAGAACCAATCACACGCTTCTCCAAAGGAAGAGGAATAAGATCCCAAGTACTTGTTTGATACAAAGCAGAAAGTTCTTCCGCCATAGCCTGCGCCAATGGGGGTCAAGAGTATATTAAGAGGAGGGCTTAGACAATTGGTAAATAGAAGTCAAAAATGAAGAAAAAGAACTAGAATAAGTAGAATACACAAAATCAGACAATTGAGTAGACTTAAGAGATCGTTGAGGATATCAAGGAGAAGGATCCCTAATCACAGGAGCATTATGGGAAATAGTAGGAGCAGGGGGATCATCAGGAAGCTGATGACCAGAATCTCTATGGGTGGCAATCCTACAAATAGCATCATTAGAGGAAGAGATGCTAGGGTAGTCTAAAAGTCTAATTGTGAGGAAACATGAGACGGCATTTCATCGGAGTTTGTGCGAAAAGGACCAATACGAGTGATATAAGATTTTCTAAGATTAGGAGTGTTTGAGAGAATGGAATAGAATGAAATGTGTTCAAAAAAAATAATATGACGTGAGACATAGAGTTTTTGACTGACTAGATCATAACATCGATATTTTTTTTTGACCCTCGCCATAGCCAAGGAAAACATAAAAAGAGGACTGAAAACTAAGTTTACTGCGTTCAACATCAGGACGGAGGACAAAACATGTGGATCCAAAAACTCTTAAAACAGAATAATCAGGAATATAACCATATAGTTTCAAAATGAGACAAACTAGATGTAATAAAAGATGGAATTCTGTTGATAGAATGGACTGCAGTAAGAATAGCTTCCCCCCGAACTCGCTAAGAGCATATGCAGACAACAAGATAGGACGTACAGTTTCAACAATATATCTATATTTTCTTTCAGCAATACCGTTTTGTTCAAGAGTATCAATACAAGAACTTTGATGAAGTGCACCATCTGAGTCAAATAGTTTAGAAAAGAGATTAGATGTATATTCACCAGCCAAATCAGGAAGAAAACATTTAATAACAACATTATGTTGAGTTTTTACTATAGCACAAAACATATGATAGATACCAAGGAAATCAAAACGATATTTCATAAGATAAATCCAAGTGTAATGAGTGCAATCATCAATAAAGGAAACATAGTAACAAGATACATTAGGTGTACAAATCAAAAATGGACCCCAAAAATCAGAATGAACTAATTCAAACGGTGCAATAGAAACAGAAATACTTTTATAGAAAGCTAAAGCAGAGAATTTTATCAATTTGCAACTTCAACAATTTGAAATATCATAAGTTTGTAATTTTCCTAAATTTCCTTTAGAAGCTAAGTATTTCAATTGAGAAGAAGAAACATGTCCAAGACGAGAATGCCACAAATAAAAATTAGAAGAAGTAGAGTTTAACCGAAAGAATGACAAATCAACACTGGATGCTGCAACATTTGGATTTTAGTTGTTCTAATACATATAGTCCCCCTATCTACGGCCTATCTCAATCGGCTTTTGAGATCGTGCATCCTATACATAACAAGAAGATGAAGTAAAAAAAACTGAGAAACCAGAATCACATAATTGACTAACCCAGACTAAATTCAAAGTAAGATTAGGAATATAATATACATTAGACAGAAACAAATTAAATGTAGAAATAGAGTCAACACCTGCTAATGGCATGGAAGAACCATTTGCGGTTATGATCGACACAGAAGGAAAATAATTTATATATACAAAAGAATTGATATTAGGCGACATATGATGCGAAGCTTCAGAATCAAGGATCCAAATAGTGGATTCTTGAAAATAATACAAATACAAATATAATCTAAGAATGATACAAAGAAAAAGAGAGAGACAAGAGAAAGAATAAACGATAATTAAATAATTATATTCATAAAATTTAAGAATTACATAAGAAAAAGTGGTATAAATAGACAAGTAATAACAAATTTAAAAAACTAATTCTATCCTAGATAAATTCTACCCTTATGTAAATAATTTTTTTTATTATATACTAATATTAACAACTACCACTATAATCAATGTATTGCTATTCCCAAATTAATTAGTTTACTTGGTATTCATTTTTTCACAAATTAAAATAATAAAATTTTACTAGTAATTAGGGTGGTAAATAAATTGAATGCCCGTAAATAAGCTTCATATTTAGTTTAATAAAAGTTTATTTATGTTCATTCAATACATATTAGATTAATTAAATAAATAAGATTAAATAACTTGTTAAACTAAACGAACATACTTAAACACATATATATTCAGCTCGTTAATATTTATAAATAATGTTCGTGAATAATCTTTATAAACAATGTCAATGAACAATGTTAATCAAATAAGTTTGAATTGAGATTTTTTTTTCTCTTAGTAGAACCTTTTGATTTTTTTCAATTATTTTTTTAGAAAAATTTGAGATTTTTTTATTTAACATTCGAAAGGAAAATATTTTTAAAACAATTTTGAAATATATTTGGTCTGCAAATTTTGAAATGTATATGGATCGGATCTTCAAATTGTTTTTATTTTAGAAATTATTTTAAAATATTTCTATACGAGCCACACACTTTATTTATTCATTTATATATTTTCAGTCCGCTTTATCGATTTGATCAGACGCTGCTCCTGACGGTGGCGCTGTATCCACTGATACGGTCGAAGAACCTATCCCACACCATGACGCCCCCGTAGTTGGACGCCTGCTGGATCGCCGGCAGCACCTGCGACGTGAGGTCGCCCGGAGGGATGTACCCGCTCCCGGCATCTTCAGTCGAAGGCGACGCCGGCACCCCAAGGAACACCGTCGACGACTGCAAGCTGGAGGTCCACATTTTCCACGCTCCGACGACGCCGCTGACCCCCGAGCTGTAGTCGCAGACCCGGTTGTTATAGAATTGCACCCACACGTAGTCGAACGTCACTGCCTGCAGCGCCGGCCCCAGATGCTGGTCCGGGAACGGGCACTGCGGCGCAGCCGACAGGTACACTTTGGTCCCCGCCTGGTCGCCCAGGTCGATGAGCGACCGCGCCAGCTCCCCGTAGTGGTCCGACGAGCCTTGCTCGATGTCGAAGTCGATGCCGTCGAGCGCCGCGTCGCCCAGCGGCCGCGAGCTCGACGACCCGCCGAGGTAGTTGTCCCACAGGTACGTCGCCACGCTCGACGCGTTGGAGGAGGAGGAGAGCGAGTAGCTAGTTTCCGATGGCTCCGCCGAGCGACAGCAGCACCCTAATGCCTTGGGACTGGCACTGGCGGATATCGTCGCTGAGACTGGTGCAGGTGCCGGAAGGAGGGTCGCAGTGACCGGCGAGGTTTAGGACGGGGGTTCGTCCGTTTCCGAAGGTGGTCAGGAAGGAGATCATGACGTAGGAGTAGAGACCGGTGTTGCATGTGTTGGCCAAGCTACCCTCGTCGCCATTCTGACCCCAGTAGACGGCGATGTTGCCGGCGTTGGAGAAGGCTGCTAGAGCAGGGAGAAGGAGGGCAACGAGTAAGAGATGAGAGGAAGAAGCCATGGAGGATTTGGACGGTGATGATGGATGATATGGAATCAATGGGAGCAAGGGTCTATATATATAGATAGACAGGGTGAAGGAAGGGAAGGAAGAGAAGAGAAGGAAAAGCAACAGAAAAGGTATCGGAGTAGTAAACACGGGTTTAGACGGTGATGACGATGGAGGGTGGGAGTAAGGGTCCCCGTCCATAGCAGACAGGATCATCCATCACCGATGATTCCTGCATGTCCCGTCTGTTCCTAATTCGACGGTGAATACAACGAGATCGTAATTACTACAATACTTAACAGATTCATCGTACCTCTCAGAGAATAGTTTTGTTCATTTCAGGGTGACAGCCGCAAATCACCGATAATGTCCAATCGACGATCAGACGACTCGTCGATTATCATCGACAAGTGAAACAGAGGAACAGGGATCCTAGACAGAAAATCCGTCTTCCGTCCACAGGGAGCGAAGAGGAAAGGGAAGCGTGTCGGTCAGCCGATAGTAAACACGGATTTCGACCCTTGAAAGACTTTGGAGATTAAACCGGCATCAGTTTGACCAAGTCAACGCTCACATTTTCCTGCTAATGTCGTGATTTGATTGTAAGATTAAGCTTCTTTCAATTATACCATCGAATTCTAAACAACTTAGTCTAGAGATCGCGGGGGCCATACTGTTGTGAGATAGGCAAACGCCTCAAAGCTCAACCTTGTTAGGAGTTTTTTTCATTATACCCAAGAAAATTAAAGGCGCTTGGCGAACCCATTCTCATGTCTCGAAGGCACAAATCGAAGTATAACTTTCTTTGCACGTAATTTTTTCTCTTGTATTCTTTCTACCAAAGGATAGATTCATCGAACAAGAGATAATCTTAATTATCTTCTAATCTTTTCCGACTTTCTTCTTCATCTTGCAACACGGAACATTAGGACAGATCCATCGAATAAAAGGTAATCCTAATCTCCTTCTTTGACCTTTTTTCTTCATCCTACAACACGCAACACTAGTTCCATCCTAATCGCGTGACAATGAAGATTTGTGCGACCTAATCACGTGGCTATCACACACGACATCGTCCGACGGCCGGCTTCCACTCGGATAACCTAATCGCGCAACGCAGTGTATTTAGTGTATTTATTATTTGCAAATTTAATTGTATAGTTATTTATCGTAACAAAAAAAATATTTATTATTCGCTTCGGCCCCCATCAAATACTGTGCGACTCTGTAGAGACGTTACTCTTTCAGATGAATAGTTGGTTAGTATACGAAGATTACTGCCTTTCTTATGTATTAATTTGTTTAGAATAATAGCCATTCATAATTTACTTCTTTTTTTTTTTTTTTTATAATCTAAAGTAAGGGACACGTACGTAAAATGACCTAGCGTTATGATCTGTTGTGATCATTGATCGTTAGTTCACTTAAAATTGTCTAAATATTTAGATCGTGTATTTATTATTTTTTAAATTTATCAAATAATGTATCAATTTTTTTAAAATATCTATGCATCTACCATCATTACTCAGCCCCGCCCTAAAAGGAAATGCATTGATTTGTTTTTATCTGTAAACCGATTGCTGGTTTGACGACGATGTGTTTTTTCCTTAAATTTTCCGTGAGCGAAAATGACAATACGATTTTTGTTTGTTATTCTTATTTATTTGATTATGATTTAACAACTTTCAGGTTAAATCGTGTCGCCATTGTGATTACTTTTAGGTTATTCTTAATTATTTGATGACGATTTAACAATACTGCTTTTAGGTTAAGCGCTTCGGCCGTCACCATTTCTAACTCTTGGATTTGGGTAAATTTTTCTAAACTCCCCACTTACCAAGTCAACTTTGCATGCAATCCCTACCCAAACATTTCTTTGCATGCAGTCCCTGATGTGATGTTTGGTGAGTATTATTTGAAGAAAATTGAGTATAAAAGTTAGAAAACTGAGTATGGCAGTTTGCATCCACCACATCAATAACCCTGTACTCAATTTTCACTCTTTTATACTCAAGTTTCACTCTTTTATACTCAGTTTTCAGTGATGTATACTCAATTTTTACCCTTTTATACTCAGTTCCATTAGGGAGCAAAAACAAACAAAAACTTGTGTGGGGAGTGAATGCAAAGTTTGACTCCCCATTAGGGATTTAAAGCAACTTTACCGCTTGGATTTTGCTAAAGTGCAATTTAGGGAGAGTTAAAATGAGAGAGTGAAAATTATAGTGAATGATATGGCATGATGAGGCATGACGTGGCATTTTACATGCACACGTTTGATTATCGCTTGGACATTATCGGCGACCTTCAGCCGCCGCCCCAAATTAAACTATACCCTGGGAGGCACGGTGAACCTATCGAAGATCGTACATACAAGGTGCCACGTCATTCACTATGATTTTTACTCTCTCATTTACACTCTCCCAATCATTGCTAAAAGCTTATGCTTCCGACTCAGTAGCTTTGCGTTGCATCTCACTCATTGTATCTCAGCATCTAACATTTATTTATTTTTAATTAATGTTTATATGTATGATTTATTTCCCTGCGTATTCATGTAATTATATTAGTTAATAAAGAGATGATTATCTTCGTATTCATGTAATTATATTAGTTAATAAAAAGATAATTCTGTTCATATAAATGAATTTAAGGAAGATGAAAAAAATATTCTCATGTTCATATAATATGAGAATTGTATTTCATTAAGAGAATTTAATATATACATTAATGGAATGTGTAAATGAAAGGTTTCATGATGATCCTACCTCTACCTATATATAGACCTTTGTTCTATCAAAGACGTTAAGCAAGAAAAGAAGTCCAGAGGAGAAATACAATTGACTAAGGTTTCAAATACTTGAAGGTAAAGGTATGTTTACTTTTAAGCATTATATTAGATAATCATTTAGTTCAAAATTTTGAGCATTAAATATGAAAAATGAGAAACTTAATTTGCATATTAATGTTGATGAAGATGCATATATGTTAATCTTACATGTGGTATCAAGAATTTATGATTTTCCATTAAAAATATTTTTCTCTCTTGATGGATACTATATCAATGTATATATTTTTTAAATGTTAATTTTCTTCCGCTATAATTTATATGTACAAATATGGACGGGTAATTATGAATGTTCTTGACGTGTATGATAATTTTATTGAAAAGTTTATATGATTGCACATGTCGAATAATTATGTAAAAGTAATTTTGAAACTAAAAGTTATGCATGTTTTTATTGGCATCTCAACTTTCTAATAGCCATAATGAATTAAGCATGTTATACTTATTTGTGTTTAATTAAATCTTTATATGCTTTCTAATATATTCATTCATTAGAAATAAATGATTAAGATCATCACATGTTTGCTTAGTATGTGAGTTATGAATATTTTCTTACTTTGAGTATGTATGATTATGTTTAGATCACATGATCTTGATTATTATATATGTTTGTTCATGTTTTATGCCTGATGGTCATAAAGTTAAAATTAAACACATATGAACCTTTAAATGATTATTGTCATTATTATTTAATTTAATATCTATATTATGTATAATTTATTAGCCATCAAAATGAACAAATTCAAAAGTTTTAGACATTAATTAAACAATATTAAATTATTCATGAGTATGTGAAGCTAAGAGATATAAGATGAAAATACTTAACTTTAATATTAAATAATTTAAAGTTAATTTATTATTAAATAATTGAGAATCACTCAAATTAAGGTTGATTACTTTATTCAATGACCAGAATATAACTGCGGGTAATTTATATACTTTATTAGATATGTTTAATATATCCAAAGATAACAAACATGTTTAATTAGAACATATATAATTACCTATTATATAAAATTCCATTTGACATCAATTATGTGTGTGTATTATAATATCACCCAAAAGAGAGCGTCAATATGCATTTAAAGTTCAAATAAATATTATCTAAATTTTGTATATTGATTTATAAATCCAAGCATTGAAATATGAGGATTCTATATATATTTTGCAGCATCAACAACTATTGCCCTTCATTTGCAAGCTTCGTCTATTACGAAGTTAATGGGCTTAATTTTTCTAAATTGAGTAAACAAATCTAGTTCCATTTAGGTGTTTGGAATCTTGATTTGACACTTCTTACAGATAAGCTTAATGCACTTACTATTACAAGTATCACTGAACAAGTATCTTTCTATAAGGTTTGGGAAAGATCAAATAGACTTAGGTTGATGTTTATGCGAATGATTGTAGTAGACATCATTAAGCCAATAATCCCTAAAATTAATGATGCTGAGAAATTTATGAAGTTTGTAGAATATTTATCTCAATTTGAGTCGGTAGGTAATTCACTTTGTAGGGCATTAATAGGTATATTGACCACCATGAAGTTTGATGGCTCTCATTCCTTGCATGAGCATAACACTCAAATGATGGATATTACAACAACGTTGAATTCCATGAGAATGAAATTAAGTGAAAGCTTCCTTGTATAGTTTATTATAAACTTCTTGCCTCATGAGTATGATTCATTCCAAATCAATTATAATACTTTAAAGGATAAATAGAGCGTAACAGAATTGCAAAGTATGCTTATTCAAGAAGAAGCAAGGCTTAAGAAATAAGAAGTACACTCAATTAATCTCATCAGACATCCTAGTGCCAAAAGGAAACAAGGAAAGAAAAATACAAAGGACAATAATTGTTACTTAAAGTTAAATTTGTCATCTGTCCAAAACTAAAAGAAAGGACAAAAGAATGATAAGTGTCATTTTTGTTACAAGTCTGGACACTGTTAGATCATTGTTGTCTTGCTAGAGAGAGTGAATAGCAACTTTCGATTCTTCTACCTACGTTGTTAGTGTGCGCAAGCGGAAACAATACTAATAAAGACAAACAAACGCTAACACCAACCTTTATGTGGTTCAGAGATAACACTCCTACTCCACGACAATCCGTAAGGTGGACGATCCCTCGATCCTTCGGCGGATCACTCCCCGGATGCCCTCCGGCTAGCTCGTGTAGCTCATTGTGGGTGGAGAAACCTCGCCACAAACTCGGACACACTTCTGAGCACCAAAGACTACTAACAAGCTCTAACAAAGTGTGTTTCGTCCAGAGTTCTCAGCCAAATCCGAGCCCCTTTAAATAGGTCTCAAAGTTGAAACTCACGCTACCAGTCGACTGCCCCCACTCAAATTCGACCGTTATAAGCCAATGTTCGAATTTCTTCAGCCACTACCAGTCGACTGCCCCCATAGCAGTCGACTGATCTTTCTGCCATGTTTATCAGTTGACTGCCTGGGGCCCAGTCGACTGTCACCTAGGCTTTTCCCTTCCCAAGTACATTTTTTTCCGCACTCGACCCCTAGGTTTTCCCCAAGTACAATCCCTCAGTACTCGTACCCTCACGACTCAGCTGAATCCTCACTCGCAGCCTTGACTATTGCCTTCGCGCCCTCTTCATCTTTGGCTCCCGTCCCTCAGATGCGCACACAAGCCTCCAGCTTGCCTCCATGTCATCCTTCACACATGTCTCGAAGTCCGCGCCCCTCGGCTCATCGTCCCTGCTATCCATGGCCCCTTGAGTGCACACAAGCCCACGGCTTGCCTTCATGCCACCCTTCACCGTTCCTGAAGCCGTCCAGCTAAGTCAATATGTGTAACCTGCAAACCTGCACACTCACATACACATATTAGAACACAAGGGTAAATCTAACTTAAACCCTTTGCCTAAACATCAAAACACATGGTCACACCGAACCATAGATTGCATCAACAATCTCCCCCATTTTGATGTTTGGCAATTCATTTAAGTTAGGGAAAACAAATAGCAATAAATAGCAACGACAATGCTAAACAAACATTTGGACTTACATTGCCAAGGCTCCACCTTGGACTTATACCGTCAATGCATATGCAATGCAAACAATGCAGGGATACTATCCCAAGGCATTCCCACACCTAACCTCCAAAGTTAGGAATTTAAAACGGGCTTTTTAAAACCTTCCCAAGGCTCCTCCTACATTGGACTTACAAAGGTTTTTTAAGAACCTCTCTAAGGTTCCCCTTACGCCAAGAATGGAGCAACAATGCTCCCCCTTTACCTAAGCTCCCCCTAAACCTAGGGTTTCTTGCAAAGGCGTATTTGGTTTCCCAAATTAAACTCAACACTTCTCCCTCTTTGCCATACATCAAAAGACTCCAACAATTTCCCCTTATTAGACTCTTTAACCTTTAAATTATTATAAACACAGTGTACTAACCCCCCCCCCCCACAAGGCTCCACACTTGTTTTACATTAATTGGATATTTTTCAATGGCTGAAAACCCAAATCAGCATGTACCAGTCGACTGCCCCTGGGCCAGTCGACTTACACGCTGAAATACCCAATTTCAGCTATCTAAATCCAAATTCAAAATGCGCCAGAAATTCCACAAATCTCAAAAATTTCTAAATTTTGTGGAGAGGTTTGTGATACCCATACCTACTTGGAAAAAATACACTCAAAAATGTAAATATCATCATTCCCAAGTTTGACACAAAACCCAAAACTAACAAAAAAGTTCAATTGAACCTTGGCCTAAAGTCCCAGTTTTGGTTTCCTCTTGATGTTACTGCCCATACCAACCCACAATGCATCCTTAGCATTGATTTATATGACATTTACACAACAAAAATCATTTTTCATGCTTTATGACCCCAATGTCATCTTTTTATGCATGAAACTCAATTATCGTGCCAAAACCCAAGAATTAAGACTCAAGTCTGTCTCCAATTCTTTTGCCACACTCCATGATCCATCTAGACCTCTAGGAGAATACCTCTCGAGATCCATTCGCCATATATCCCAAAGGCTCCTAGAGCTCCCCCTTGAGCTCTTAGCCCTAGCCACCTCCCTAGGTGACTCAACCAACACTAGACCACACCGGTGTTCCCCCGGTGACTCTTGGCCTACCAAGTTTACCTTCTTAACCTTAGACACCTTGTCCTTGGTTAAGTCCTTTTTCATTCCTTTTGATGGCATCCCCTTGCCATTCTTGGACTTCTCCTTCTTGCCATAATTATATGTTATCCTAGCATATTTCATTCCATTGGCATTGGAGACCTTAGATCGATATCCCAACCTCGATCTATTATTGTTGGGTTTTAGGCTACCCAACATCATATCTAAACCCTTAGATCCAATCGTAAATCTTTCTAGGGTTTTCTCCAACTTATCAAGTCTTGCCCTCAAGGCTTGATTTTCCCTTTCTAGGCTTTTAACCCTAGAATCTACATGTTCACCTTGGACATCCCTAGACCTACCCACCTTTCTAGACATATGTCTCCTCTTCTTGGGATTTTTGCCTTGATCCTTAGGTCTAGCGGTCTTAGATTTATCATGATGCATGGTTTTTCTAGGTTTTTGATCTACAATACTAATCATACTTCTATCATGATATTTAAATCCTAAATTATGCGTGGATAAATAATTGACACTATTTTTAGCATGGATGGAGAAACTTAAGTTTGAATTGCATTTCAATTTAAAGTTAGGGATTACCTCCCTTACCCTTGTAGCTCCCCCTTGATGTGATCTACTCTTCTTTTCTTCTTTTTCCCATCTTCTTAATTGCTCCTTCTTCTTGAGCTCTCCTTTTCTTAGACATTTGGTGTGATAATGCCCTAGCTCTCCTCATGTGAAGCATCTAATTCTCTTTCTTTTCTCCCGTCCCTCGGATGCACGCAAGCCTCCAGCTTGCCTCCAAGTCATTCTTCACGCATGCCTCGAAGTCCGCGCCCATCAGCTCATCGTCCCTGCTCTCCAAGGTCCCTCGGGTGCACACAAGCCTCCAACTTGTCTCCATGCCACCCTTCACCATACTGAGACCGTTCAGCCAAGTCCATATGTGTAACCTGTACAACCTGCACACTCAACATACACATATAAGAACACAAGGGTAAACCTATCTTAAACCCTTTGCCCAAACATCAAAACACTTGGTCACTCCGGACAACAGATTGCCTCAATAAAATCTTCATGATCATAGGATGATGGAATGTTGATATCATCCTCCAACTTGTCTTCCATCATTTTTCTCCTCTAGCTTGTGCTCCTTTGGCGGTTATTCCAACATGTGCGGTCCTTTGCTCTGATACCACTTGTTAGATCGTTGTTGTCTTGCTAGGGGTGAATAGTAACTTTTGATTTTTCTACCTACGTTGTTAGCGTGCGCAAGCGGAAACAATACTAACAAAGACAAACAAACACTAACACCAACCTTTACGTGGTTCGGAGATGACGCTCCTACTCCACGACAGTCCGTAAGGTGGACGATCCCTCGATCCTTCGGCGGATCACTCCCCGGATGCCCTCCGGCTAGCTCGTGTAGCTCCTTGTGGGTGGAGAAACCTCGCCATAAACTCGGGCACACTTCTAAGCACCAAAAACTACTAACAAGCCCTAACCAAGCTTGTTTCGTCCAGAGTTCTCAGCCAAACCCAAGCCCCTTTAAATAGGTCTCAAAGCTGAAACTCACGCTACTAGTCGACTGCCCTACTCAAATTCGACCGTTACAAGCCAACGTTTTAATTTCTTTAGCTACTACCAGTCGACTGCCCCCATAGCAGTCGACTGATCTTTCTGCTATGTTTATCAATCGACTGCCTGGGGCCCAGTCGACTGTCACCTAGGCTTTTCCCTTCTCAAGTACATTTCTCTCCGCACTCGACCCCTAGGTTTTCCCCGAGTACATTCTCTTAGTACTTATACCCTCACGACTCAGTTGACTCCGCACCAGCAGCCTCGACTATTGCCTTCGCGCCCTCTTCATCTTTGGCTCCCGTCCCTCAGATGGGCACACAAGCCTCCAACTTGCCTCCATGCCATCATTCACGCATGCCTTAAAGTCCACGCATCTCGGCTCATCATCCCTGCTATCTATGGTCCCTCGAGTGCACACAAGCCCACGGTTTGCCTTCATGCCACCCTTCACCGTTCCTGAAGTTGTCCGGCTAAATCAATATGTGTAACCTGCAAATCTGCACAATCACATACACACATTAGAACACAAGGGTAAACCTAACTTAAACCCTTTGCCCAAACATCAAAACTCATGATCACACCGGACCATAGATTGCCTCAACAGACACTTTTAGAAAGATTGCCAAAAATGAAAGATTGGTTCGAAAAGAAAGGTAAGCCTACTACTTTTGTATATTTTAAATCAAATTTGACAGAAGTTTCTTATAATACATGGTTGATTGATTCTAGTTGTACTACTGACGTTTTAAATACAATATAGGAATTCCTTATGATCCAAACCATAAAGCCAAATGAAAATTTTATCTTTATGGGAAATCGATGCAAGGCTCTAGTTAAAGCTATTGAAACTTATCGTTTGATTTTAGATATTGGATATCATTTAGATCTCTTTTAAACTCTTTATGTTTCTTCTATTAGTAGAAATTTAATTTCTTTATCAAAACTTAATATAGTTGGATACTCATTTAAGTTAGATAATGGATATTTTAATTTATTTAAGAATAAGCACTATATTGGTTCCAGTGTTCTTCATGATGACTTATACAAATTAAAGCTTAATAATTTATTTGCTTAGACTCTAGTGACCTTGCATCATAATGTTAGAACAAAATGTAGTTTAATGGATGAAAGCTCAGCTTACTTGTTGCATAAACGTTTGGGTCATATGTCCAAAGAACGATTACAAAGATTAGTAAAGAATGAAATCCTTAATGATTTGGAATTAATTGATCTTGATATTTGTGTGGATTGTATTAAGGGGAAACATATAAAACACACAATTAAGAAAATAACTACAAGAAATATACAACTTTTAGAAATTATACACACCAATATATATAGACCTTTTTATATTCCATCTCTTGGTAGAGACAAATATTTTATAGCATTTATCGATGATTATTCATGTTATGGCTATCTATTTGTTGCATGAAAAATCTAAATCAGTAAATATCTTATACGTATTTATTAATGAGGTTGAGAGACAATTAGATAGAAAAGTGAAAATTATCAGATCTGATATATAGAGGTGATGAATATTATAGAAAGTATGATAACTCTGGGCAATGACCGGGTCCATTTGCTAAATATTTATAACAACATGGTATTTGTGCTAAATACACAATGCCTAGGATACCACAATAAAATGATATTGTAGATCATACTCTAATGGATATGATCAGAAGTATATTAAGCTATTCTTTTTTACTCTTATCATTGTGGATGTATGCCCTAACACTAGTAGAATTTCCTTAATTTACTTCGTATATTCATCGAAGTCATAAATAGATAATTACCGAAGTAGACGCACGTGAAGTAAAAAAGGGATTATTTTACTTCGTCATATCACCGAAGTCATATCCATGAAACTAGCGAAGTCTTTTACCGGTTCAGATTTGGACCTATTCTGAAGTAAAAAACTTATCTTTTACTTCGTTGGTTTTGAAAAGTGCTGAAGTAATCGATGATATATAACTTTACAGTTTAAATTGATTGTTGAAGTAAAAAAAATAACTGTTGCTTTAGTAGTTTTGTAATGAGACGAAGTAATAGATGATATGTAACTTCACAATTTACATTAATTGTCGAAGCAAATATATTTTATAACTTCGTCAGTATTTATATTTATCGAAGTATGTTGTATTATGTTACTTCATAGTATACATTTATTGACACAGTAATCAATTTAAAAAACTTCATTGTTTTATATTATACAGAAGTAACAGATTTGATACGACTTCACAATTATTAAATTGTGATGAGGTAAATATTTTTTTTAACTTCATCACAATTTAAATGGATGAAGTATTTTAATTTTGATTACTTCACCATCAAATTTTATTATTGAAGTAAATAATCATATTTTATTACAATATAATTTTAATTTAATGAAGTAATTGTCAATTACCATCGCACTAATTTAATAAAAGAGTGAAGTAAAAAAAAATTACTTCATTAAAATTAAACAATATTTTATTATACAATAATATTCCAATATATATATACAACTTAAATGCATTAATTAGATTAACTAATTATCCATTCAAAATGATGAATATATATCAACGAATCCATCAATACACAAGTATATATCCACAAATCCACAAGTATATATAACCAAAATATATATCCACAAGTATATCCAAAATCCATAATAAAAAAATAAAATATGTATCCTAAGTACACCACCAATTTAGACACCTACATATGAGTAGACGAATTCATTTCATTCACTTCTGACGTCATCATATTCGGATTGTTGGTAATATTGATTCTTGATTGTTTCTGCAAACTTTTATGCAAAAATACAAAATGCATTAGATTCATCCAACTGTAATAGTTTATCTCAATCATAAATCAAAGCATATAATAAAAAAAATATTACCATCTTCTCCAACTGTGGATTTTCACATTCAACTATCTCTTTCATGTACCTTATCACACAATATCTACATTCAATAGAACTACTTTGTTTTAGATTACCCTACAATGAAATAGAAAAGGTAATGTAATGGTCACAATCCAAGTTATAAGAACCATCCATTCATATCTTCATACATAAGCACAATACATACTGTTAATTGTTTAAAATCTAATCCTTTAGAGATACCCTTTGAAGCATTGTACATCTTGACCCCACTACATTTTAAAAAGTAAAAAAATTATTTTTTCTCATATTTATAAGTGAATGCATTCGAAATCAGCATAATCTACTACCTACTTGGTCACTATAGATTTCCATGCATCGTCGCAATTTCTGTTTGACATTGAGTCCAATAAATATATCATATTTTTATCTTCATTGATGATAGTCAAAATCCAATAGTACCTAAAAAATGAAAATATAGCATCGACTGGTATGTAGTAAAAATCAATAAATAGCTAAAATATTACCTAGTGTTATATGGGATGAGGCAAATGTTATCTCTACATATTGCTTTCAACTGATCAGCAATATTTTGTGATAAGTCATGACCAATGGTTGCTAGAGCCAGTTGTCCAATATAATCTTCAAAGAAATCACTTCCAAACATCATTCCGAAGACAGTAGCAGGATCTACCAAGGAATCTCTAACATATTAAAATTCACTAGCATATTAGTAACTTGGAAAAAAAACATTAGTAGTATAAGTGAAAATGCCAGAGCTATCTCAGTAAAGATTTATTGTATAAAAAACATTTTTATGAACTTACTGGGAAAAACCTTCCTTTCCATGCTTGTTATACTCTTCGCGTTTCAAAGGGTCGCTCAAGACTTGATAAGCCTCTCCAAGTATCTTCAAATAGATAACTATTTCGATAAGACAGTGATGAAATACAGAGAAGTATGAATCTTAAATATATTAGTTTAGTTAGATCTCTTTCCAAGTATCTTCGGATCAAATGAAACTTATGCAGATACTAAAAACAAAAAAAAGACTCAATTGTTTTGTAGAGACTAAACCAATTGCAGCTTATTCATATAGAAAATTTGGTAATTGTACTATGACTTTAGGAATCATCGATAGGAGCACCTGGAAGTTGTGAGCAGCTTGTGGATCTGCGGGATTTTTATCTGGGTGTACCAGTCTTGCCTAAATTCCAAGAGGTAAAAATAGCAATCCAAAAGATTAAAATCCTTGTAGAGATCTCATAAGTTTAACTAGACGGGACAAACTGATATAAAATATTAGGTGATCCTGTCCTATATTTTGCACGATATGGGTAGCCAACGTGGCGAACGACCTGGCCTGCTTCAGGGTCCACGTCATTATACGAGTAACCGACTCAACAAACATTCTGGCCGGGCCCCAAAGCCTTCACCGGCTGGTCGGGCTTAAGGCAGCCGGGTAGAATGAATATAGTGGTCCATCCGGTCGGTCAAGCCCGGCCTGCCACATTAAGACTTACCCACCTCATTCAGCCGGGTGCATCCGCCCGGCAATCCATGCTCGTGACCTGACACCCATCCGGGCGAGCCGGCCGGATGTCCACTCGGGCTCTCTCTCGGAGTCATCCTGGGATAAAGACAAAATATACCTGCACCAGCCGCAGGTAACAGGATGTCACTCCTCGTACGAGCTGACACTCTCTGACAGGCGCCGCCTTACCGAGACCTGTCTTTGTCCTCGCATAAGACAAATAGTATACGACAAAAAAAAGATGGTTACAGTCGACACAACCATGCCATATCCTCTGACCCTGTCAGAAGATCCTGACACAGGCCATACCCATATCGACAGCACCATACCACATCTTCTGACCCTGTCAGAAGATCCTGACACAGGCCATGCCTGGTCCTTTTCCCCGGCTATATAAGCCACTCCACTCCTCATTCTCAGGTACGCATACATACTCGCGCGAATCCTCTATCTTTCCAGTGCTCCATTATTTCTACAGTTCCTCGGAGTACTGACTTGATCGTCGGAGTGCCTTGCCGGGACGTCTCCCGGCTGGGTTGCTAACGGTCATCTTCCTCAGCAGGTTCACCTCTCGTCGGCCGGCCCTGCACCAGGCGACATCCACTTCCATTCGGTCGGAGGATACCCACCCCCACGAAGCTGCCATTCTGCGCGAGGACGCCCCGTCAGCATCTACGTCGTTCATCCCTACACCGTCATTCCGGTTGCGGCTCCACTACGCTCGGCGACAGGATCAAATTTGGCGCTAGAAGGAGGGCCTTCCGCCTGATCGAGAGCGAAGAATGGATAACCCCAACCCCCTGACGGTTACTCTTTCGCCAGAAGAATATGAAATGCTGATGGCTGCCAGGACACAGAAGGCCCAACAATCGCATCCGCCAACCGGTAGTCAAGGGGCCCGACCCCCTGGGCCCTCTGTACGGGGGAAATTCAGAAGGTATAGCTGCTCAGCCCGATCCCCGTGCTCCTAATTTTCCCCGAGCACTCTTCCGGAACGAGGCCCACTCAGTCCCGACCGAAGCCTCAGCATCCAGTCTGGCGCACCAGACACGCCCAGATAAAGGGAAAGGGTTAGCTGACCCCACGGCGGCCTGTCCGACTCGCAGCCCTTTCTCCTCACAAATTCTTGGGGATCCCGTTCCCAAGAACCTACGATTCTTCACCATGCCAGAGTACTCGGGGGCCAGTGACCCCGAGGAGCACGTCATGAAATTTGAAAGCTCGGCCCAGTTGCACCAATACCCGGAGGGCGTCAAATGTCGCGCTTTCCTGACAACCCTCTCCGGGCCGGCTCAACGATGGTTTGGCGGGCTCCCGAGTGGATCAGTTGGGAGTTTCGCAGAGGTAAAGCGGCTGTTTCTGCAACATTTTGCAAGCAGTCGGAGGCACCACAAGACCAGCCTCAATTTGTTCGCTCTGAAGCAAGGTCCGAAAGAGTCACTCCGGGCCTACATACAGAGGTTCAATGGAGTAGCGCTAGAGGTGCCCAATACCACCTCCGAAGTACTAGTCACCGCCTTCTCACAAGGGCTTCAAGAGGGTGATTTCTTCCGATCCCTGATCAGGAAACCACCGAAGGATTTCGACAGCCTGCTCGGGAAGGCTGGTAAGTATATCAATGTGGAAGAAGCACAAGCCGCCCGGCGGAAGGAAGCGATCGTAAGCCCATCACCCGCACCTCAACACAACAGATCGCCAGGGGGACCGATTCGCAGTCCCCGACCGGCCGATCGGCTCGGAATGAGACCCCAGCAAGTGCAAGTGGCACAGGGGAATTGGCCCAACAGATGGGCCCCGTACTGTGCGTTTCACCAATGCAATACGCACAACACTGAGGACTGCCGAGCAAGCAACAGAGCTCGGACCCCGCACGGTAGGGGTCAAGGACGGCAAACCCAGCAGGGACGCGGGCGCGGTCAAGGAGCCACAGCCCAGCAAGGCCAAAGGCGGGATGCCCCCGCCGCCCAGCAATTGTTTCCTCGGCCCGAGCAAGAAGAGGTGGAGGAGCTTGACGAAGATCAAGCTAATCACCAGAACGCCGTCAGAGGGGGCGTCAATGTGATTTCCGGAGGTCCCACCGGCGGCGACTCCAACCGAGCCAGAAAAACGCAGGTTCGCCGACTGGAAATTCATCAAGTCGGAGTCAGCACCTCTCAAGCTCAAGGGCCCCAAATCAACTGGGGGCCGCAGGATTTACAAGGATTGGAGGTGCCGCACGATGACCCGCTGGTCATCACAGCTGTCATCGCCAACTATGAAGTCCACCGAACCATTGTGGACACCGGCAGCTCGGTAAACATTTTATATAAACGAGCTTTCGATCAACTGCAAATTGAGTTATCGCAGCTAGAGATGGTGGCTACTCCCCTGTTCGGATTTACGGGAAATGAAGTGCAGCCGATCGGACAGATACGGCTGGCTGTCTCACTTGGAGAGGAGCCACTCAAGAGAACCCGATGGACCACGTTTCTGATCGTGGATGCCCCTGCTGCCTACAACGCCATCCTCGGTCGACCGGCTCTCAATGAGTTCAGAGCGGTAGTTTCCACCTACTACCTTAAGGTGAAGTTTCCGGTCGGCGACAGAGTCGGCGAGGTGAAAGGCAATCAGACCGTGGCCCGGCGCTGCTATGCTGATGATGTCCGCTCGGGGGTCAAAAGGCGAGGCGGGCAGGTAGCAGCTGCAACATGGTGCAGCCTCCCCTTGGGCAGAATTGCGGGAAGACAAAGAGGAGGTACAACTCTTGCCTGGTCGGGAAGATACCAAAATACAATTGCTGCAGGACTTCCCGAGGAGCTGAAGCAATCCCTCATCGACTCCCTCGCCCGGAATCAAGATGTATTTGCCTGGTCGCCAAAAGACTTGAAGGGAGTCCGACCGGAAGTTGCAGAACACCAGCTCCATGTTTACCCAGGTGCGCGGCCGGTCAAGCAACGAAGAAGAGATCGCAGCGCTGCGCAAAATCAAGTCATCCGGGCGGAAGTGGAAAGACTGCTGGAAGCAGGACACATCCGGGAAGTTCAATTCCCGGCCTGGTTGGCCAACGTGGTGCTGGTGTCCAAACCAAATGACAAGTGGCGGGTATGCATTGATTTCCGAGATCTCAATCGTGCATGCCCGAAAGATTGCTACCCACTTCCACGGATCGATCAACTGGTCGACTCGACGGCCGGCAGCGAGTTCATATCAATGCTGGATGCGTACCAGGGGTACCACCAAGTCCCGCTGGCTGTGGCCGACCAAGAAAAAGTAAGCTTTGTCACGGCTGACGGCACTTACTGCTACACCGTCATGCCGTTTGGCCTCAAGAATGCGGGCGCCACCTATCAAAGAATGATGAACAAGGTGTTCCGGTCGCAAAGGGGGCGTAACGTCGAAGTATATGTCGACGATATTCTGATCAAGACTGCCCGGGCGGATGAACTAATCTCCGACATTGAAGAAACTTGCCAAACGCTGCGGCGGTTTGGCCTAAAGCTTAATCCGGCCAAATGTTTATTCGGAGCTCGGAGCGGGAAGTTCCTGGGTTATATCGTCACCGAACGGGGCATTGAAGCAAATCCGGGCAAAGTAAACGCCATCATGGAGATGCCGGCTCCAAGGAATCTAAGAGAAGCTCAACGGCTGACCGGACGGATAACGGCCTTGTCAAGATTCATTTCCCGGTCAGCCGAACGGGGCTTGCCTTTTTTCAAGACCTTGCGTCGAACCACCAAATTTCAGTGGGATGCGGAGTGTGACAAGGCCTTCGAAGAGCTGAAATCGTACCTGGCGGAATTACCAACGCTCCGCCCGGCAGAGCCTGGGGAGAATTTATTTATATATCTAGCAACTTCCGCTGACTCGGGCAGCATGGTGTTGGTCCGGGAAGACAAAGCTGAGCAGCGGCCGGTGTATTTCTTTGCACATCTATTTAAAGGAGCCGAGTGTCGGTACACGACGCTCGAAAAATTGGGCTACATACTGTTCTTAGCCGCCCGGCGACTCAGACCATATTTCTTAGCTCACCCGATTACTGTATTGACTAACAGTAACTTGGGTCGCGTGCTTACAAATCCGGATGCTTCAGGGCGGCTAGTCAAGTGGACAACTGAGCTAAGCGAATATGACATACAATATATACCCGGCCGGCTATCAAGGCTCAGGCCTTAGCCGATTTTCTCACGGAATGGCATCCCGACGAAGCCGAAGGCGTATGGAAAGTGTACGTTGATGGGGCATCCTCTCGGCAAGGAAGCGGGAATCGGCGTCTCATGGTTTCTCCCGAAGAAGAGCGGCTACACCTGTCAGTACGATTGAACACAAGGCAACTAATAATGAAGCTGAATATGAAGCACTAATAGCCGGTCTGCAAGCCGCCCGGCATATCGGCGCCACCCGGGTGTGGCTATATTCAGATTCGCAGCTTGCTATACAACAACTAGCCGGTAACTTCGAAGTCAACAGTGACCGGCTGCAAGAGTACATCGATGCATATGAGCAGTTGAAGGCGGGTTTCCGGGAGGTACTCTTGCAGAAGATCCCTCGGGAAGCAACTTGAAGGCAGATGAGCTGGCCAAATTAGCCAGTGCAGTCGGATCTTGGGTGGTCCCCCGGCCGGCCTGCCATGCCTTATTTGTCATGCAAATCGAGCAGCAGGCGGAAGCTGAATTGGAGACCGATTGGAGAACTCCCTTGATTGCATTCTTGACCAGGGGAAAAGTGCCGTCCGACCGGGAAGAGGCTCGTCTGTTCAGAAAGAGAGCCGCGCAATACACTATGGTCGGAGATGTCCTCTATAAACGTGCTCACGCCCGGCCATTACTCAAATGCCTTAGCAGTGAAGATGCAGATTATGTGCTTCGAGAGGTCCATATGGGGGTCTGCAGTAATCATTCAGGAGGTAGAGCCACCGCCCGGAAAGCTCTTTTGGCCGGGTACTATTGGGCCAACTTTACAAAAAGATGCCGACCGGTTGGCCGCAACATGCATATCTTGTCCAGAAACATCAGTGCCTGCCACACCGGCCAACCGAAGTAATGAAGACATCGGCAGTCTCTTGCCCGTTCGACCAATGGGGCTGGATATCGTAGGTCCGTTCCCTACCGCCCCCGCTCAGAAGAAGTTCTTATTGGTCGCGGTGGACTATTTCTCCTAAATGGGTGGAAGCAGAGGCGCTAGCTAGAATCACCGAGCAGACGGTGATTAAGTTCCTTTGGCAAATATTCTATGCAGATACGGGATCCCCCACAAGTTGGTGTCTGACAACGGTCGGCAGTTTCAAAGGAAAGAAAATCAAAGAATGGTGCTCGACTTACGGTATCCATCAGGCTTTTACATCCGTGGCGTATCCACAAAGCAACGGCCAAGCAGAAGTCACCAACCGAGAAATCTTGAG